>CM068371.1:484913361-485513361 GCA_034769895.1 Magicicada septendecula | reverse complement strand
TTTGTAGAAATTTTAAAGTTCTTTAAGTTATTTGTGTGAATAAATTCGCTTCTGATTCACTGTAAATAAATCTGGAGTTAATAAGATTGTCTCACTTCACTAATCGATTGGCGATTTTCTTCTTTCTCAAGTATATTACTCCCCTTGAGTAATGGTCGCCTTTCTGTTAGTCCTGTGGTTAATTAAAACTCTTATATTAACGTGTGAAATAAAATCAAAACCAGATAGTTCAATGATTATTATTTATTGACAATTATTTGTTAGAATATCGATTTAAAATCGATTATTAGATAAAGCTCGACTCTTTCACAGGAGTAATCGATTATCAATACATGTTATATTATACAAATATTTTCGAATGGTTCTTCGAACGGTTATAATTATAATAGTCAGAGAAGGGACAAGTATAGAAAGTATAACATTCACAAAATAAATCTTAATAATTAATAATTACAAAATTAGTTTATTATATATAATGTATATAAAATTGAAAAGTCAAACCAATGCCGTGACGACAGATCTCATTCCTGGTGGACGCTTTGCATGATGGGATTTCTCAAAATGGCTGCTTGTTCGCTGGTCGGTAAAACTGGAATCGGCGTAGTGAAATTTTCTTACAATAAAGATGCCTTCAGAACTGCTTCCTTGTGTCCGCAATATTGAATAATGTCTATTCGGTTGTTAGAGGTGTTCTGGTTAAGTGTTCTGTGTTCACTGACTTTAAATGTTTTGTATTAGGTGTGTTCACTTTGTCTACGTGTCTGTCGAAAAATGTGAAGTTCGTTTGGTTATGTTATATTCCGTGTTTTATAGTTTTATTAGTTTAGTTCACTTATATACTGTTCCGTATTAATTGTTTTCACTGTTTGTGGTGGTTTTGTTCATTGATTTTAAGTTTAATATACAAATTTCTGTAACTCTCGGTTTTTTCACTGCATGATAAGCTTAACTTGTATACGCCATTAAAGTATTCGCTATATAGGTTCTTAGCGCGAGCTTAAATCAACCGTTCGCTTCGAATGTTAAAAAAGAACTGTTTTACTTCCTTCGTCTTCTGAAATATCTTGCCAAGTTAATATTAGAAAAGTATTGTTTCAATTATTATTCACTTCCTATGCATATGATTAAATTACATTATATTCAGAATATATTTTGGTTATTGATTACTTTCATGAATTAGTGAATACATAATCGGTTTCTTTAACTCCTTCTGTTTAATTTAGTCCATCTTTATAAAGTTTTTTGTCAAAATTGCTATATTTCTGTCATTTTGGAAATATAGGCTCAATATATGCTTCCTGTTCTTGTCCACAATTTTAGCCATCTTATGTGTTCTAAATATGATTATAATAAATCTCAGATTGTTATAAATCTTTTTATCTTTCCTTAATTTCTTACAAATTTATCATTTGATCATTCTTTTAGTTATAATTCATGAATTTACTATTACTCCTCTGAAATTGTTAGATTTTACATTTGCATATTTTTTAATAATTTTATACCTCTTTTTATATTATTCTTTTAAAGTATAGTTTTAGTTATAGTAGTTGGTTATTGTTTCACCTTATATAAATCTCATTAGTTTACTTGGTTTATTTAACTTCCTTACTCAATTATAATGTTATTGGTATTTCCTATTTGGCCTAGATTTTATGGTTTTACATATACTGGTTTTTTAATAATACTATTTCTATATCCCTTCTGACCTTCTAAAATTAACACAATATTAAATAAAATCTCCTTATATAACTATTGGAACATGTAGCTCATAATACTAAAACAACATTGAAAATTAATTACTAGTCTTTAAAGTTAGACATTTTAGTTTTTTAACTATTTTTAGAAATACATAACACACATTTTATAAACTAGTCTGGTATGCATACAGAGACATTTTAGTCTGTATGAACACTGTTATACATAATAAATCTTCTTATATTAATTATAATTCTTATTCTATACACCACTTTGAAATGTGGAGTTCATTGGCTGTAAAGACAAACATAATTAGCCATTAAAATTTCTTTTTTCTTAAACTTAATTTGATTGCAGTCGTTTCTCTTTATATGGTGTATTACATTTTAATCCCTGTCACAGTAATTATTCCCCACCTGCTCTCTTTATCATTTACATTTCAAAGAATGTTTTTTGATAGTAGGTGGCCTCTTCTATGAAACATTAGAAATACTTTAATAATAATACTTCATGATATGTCATCTCTGTATTTATATAAAACATTAAAGTTATTTAATTGTACATAGTTAAATTATCGGTTACACCTTTACTTGAAGTTTATTATATTGAAATCACTTGCACTGGTTCACTTACACTGTTGGGTCTGATTTATATTTGAGTTTTACAATATTCTAAGACCAAACTTTGAGTTATAACGGACTGTGATGGTTTGTTTATATTAGTATATAATAACTTTAGTTGGTGCACTTCTATTTACACTACTAAACACTTTTGTTTATATATATTTTATATTTCTATGAGGTTTAGGGGTGTTATACTTTCTTGGGTGACATTAAAATTTGGTTCGGGGTTTGTTATTGTTAGTAATAGGCTTTTCATAGGTATTCCTTGTAGTTCTCCCATCCTACATCTTCTTTTCTTTACTTCTTCCTTCTTGGGTTTTCCAAGGTAAGTTGGTTTTATCATGTCCGTTGGTTGGTTCGGGGTATCTTCTTTATTACCTCCTCCTATCCTACCTGGGTATAATCCTGATTTTATTTTAGTTTCTTCGGATTTAATTTTCTTGATACATTTTTGTTGCATTTTTATGATTTAATTTTACTTTTTCCTTTATGGTGGTATTTTCCTTTGATATTTAATTATTTTCCTTTGAATTTTCTTTTGAGTTAACGTAATTTAAATTTATTTATGATCAGAATGGAATTATTACTTAGTGGATTATCTGTCATGCTACAAAAGAAAATAATAAAGTGTGCGAAGCCGCGGGTGTAACTGCTAGTAAGGATTCCACAGCAATTTTACAAATTTCTGAATTACAAGGTTTTTAGTTGCTAGTCTAATCTTATATAGATGTGTGCATTGCACACGTGTTTTCAATCCGAGTGCCACCACTTTCCATACGTTTTAATTTAGTGCTGTATTATCATTTTGAAAACAAATCTACAATTATAATATTAGCCTTATTATTCCGTATCTATACATTTGGTTTCTTAATTCCGTGTACAATCACACTAAGTTAACGTTTTTTCTGTGACCAAGAAACAATTTATTGCGCTATAACACTACTACTACTACTACTACTACTACTACTACTACTACTACTACTACTACTACTACTACTACTACTACTACTACTACTACTACTACTACTGCTGCTGCTGCTGCTGCTGCTACTACTACTGCTACTACTACTACTACTACTACTAATAATAATAATAATAATAATAATAATAATAATAATAATAATAATAATAATAATACTTTAAAATCCTATGAGAAGTAAAATTAGTATCTCATAATTGAATAAAGTGACGGAAATTTGTTGAGGCCATATACTCCACCTAGGAGTTACAAGAACTAAAGTATATATTTTCTAGCCATATAAGATCGTCATATTTTTTTTATTTTAAGTCTTTTTAATGAGTCTCGTGTTGTGCGAAACGAATAAACGTTTTTCGCCTGATATAATCTTTGATTACGGATAACACTCTAAGACAGTGGTCACTTACTTTGGTAGTGTGATTACTATAAAAAAGGAGGAGCAGTTGCAGACGATAAAACAAGAATTGGCAAAGATAATGCGGCCTTTATACAACTCTACTTAGTTTGGAAATCGAGAGCCATATCGACTGCAACAAAGCTACGCATCTTTAAGACCAATGTCAGAGCTGTTTTGTTGTATGGGAGCAAGACTTGGAAAGTAACAATGGAAATTACCAAGTGTCTGCAGGTCTTCCCGGGTATCTAAGGAAAATACTTAAAATTTTCTGGTCAAATATTGTTTCAAATGAAAATCTTTGGAGGTGGACAAACGAGGAACCCATTGCCACCCAGATCAAAATGGAGAAAATGAATGCGGATTGGGCTTACCTTGCGGAAGAGGGGAAGTCCTTTGGAGTCCTCGCCCAAAATTGAGTCCTTTGGCATTGCTTTGTCGAAGCCCGATGCTGTGTAGATAGCGACAGGAATTAGAATTAGCAGCAGTAGTAGTAGTAGTAGTAGTAGTAGTAGTAGTAGTAGTAGTAGTAGTAGTAGTAGTAGTAGTAGTAGTAGTAGTAGTAGTAGTAGTAGTGTTGTAGTAGTAGTACGTGGTAAGTGGTAATGTACTCAACCTACGACTTACAAGAACTAATATATATATTTTAAAGTCATTGTACTGGTATCCGCGTCACAATTATTATAATTAAATTTTTAAAAAATTTTTACCTTAATCCGTCTATGTGACCGCTTGGTTTCTGTCTTCTAACGCGTTTCGGGTTAATTTAATCCATCATCAGAGTAAAAATTCGTCGGTTATGACTTCGTTAAAACATTAAAAAGACACTAAAATACATCTATGTATATGTTCTACAAACACAGCGACGTACGCGGATGTGAGTGCGCACTCGCCACCGGTTATGGCAGTACGTCGTCAACCGGTGTCGAGTGCGCACTCACATGGCAGTACGTCGCTGTGTTTGTAGAACATACACATAGATGTATTTTAGCGTCTTTTTAATGTTTTAACGAAGTCATAACCGACGAATATTTACTCTGATGATGGATTAAATTAATCGGAAACGCGTTAGAAGACAGAAACCAAGCGGTCACATAGACGGATTAAGGTAAACATTTTTTAAAAATTTAATTATAATATATATATATATATACTTCATGCCATATATTTTTTTACATATACATTCGTCATATTTTTTTAATTTTCATTCTTTTTTATTAATCTCGTGTTGTACAAAACGAATAAACGTTTTTCGCCTGGTATAATCCTTGCTTATCTAATTACAGTATATATATTTACGTACAACACAGGTAGGTAGGGCAATCCATCTCGGCTGTCATCGTCGTCCCAACGTCTTGTTGCTACGTGTTAGACTACCGTTTTTGCTGCCATCTGGCGGCGACAACATCCAACTACAAATTACTTAATTATCCGAGGATATCAATTACAGAGCTGTCACCGTCACCGCGACCCATTAAACTGCAACATAACGGAAAACGCTGTTTGCAGCAAAACACAGGACACTGTACAGATATGGATCAGGTGGCAGAGAAAACCCCTTATAATAACTCCTCGACAACATAGTAAACATTTACAAGTTTCATAATTCGAACTAATAATAATAATAATAATAATAATAATAATAATAATAAAATTATTATAATAATCTTTTTATTTTATTTATTTATTTTTTTTTTTTTGAGGGGAAAAATGCTTTATGCACCGTCACAGAAGGACGTGCGTCTCCTGGTGTGTGGCACTCTCACCGACTAAAAAAACCACCTCAAACTCAAGCACTTATATCCATCCTGCAACCGTTTTAGCGTATTACTTCAGGATGGAGCCTATTTCGCCCTTATCGGGCTCCTTCAAGTTCTTCCTCATCTTCTACTCTGGTCTGCCTTTTTTTTTTTCTAGTAGGACCCACTGAATAAATCCATTGATGCGGTTCCATTCCACCTTACCACGAAGCATAAGCCCAACTACGGAACTCCCCGAGCTCCATTTCCAGTACCACCCTCTGTCTTGCGAATCTGCAGCACTTGAAAAACGTGTGCAAGGCATCTTCATGGGGTGAGTCTCCGTATTGGCATACTGGGCTCTACACCTTTCCCATTCTATGGAGGTAGGCATTAAAATTGCCGTGGCCACTGAGCAACTGGGTCAGATGATAGTTGACCTCACCGTGTTGGCGGTTGATCTATTCCTTCAGGTTTAGTACGAGCTTTGGAGTCCATCTTTCTCTATCCTCTCTATCCCAACGATCTTGTCATTGCCGGAGATTAATAATAATAATAGGAAACCAAGAGATCGAACAAACAAACAGTTTTGTTACCTGGGAAGTATGGTCACCACGGAGGGAGGAACCATAGAGGATATAGGAAATAGAATAAATAAGGCTAAAGGAGCATTTGCAATGCTGAGACCAATCTGGAAATCAAGGGAACTTAACACCAATGCCAAACTGCCCATTTTCAATACAAATGTCAAGTCGGTACTGCTCTATGGGTGTGAAACTTGGAAGAGTAACAAACAACTGATTAGTAGGCTCCAAACATTCGTGAACAGAAGTTTGCGGAATATCCTGAGGATATGGTGGCCACAAGTTATCTCCAATGAAGAGCTGTGGAGAAGAACCCATCAAACACCCACTGACATTGAGATGCGTCGTAGGAAATGGAAGTGGATTGGGCATACATTACGACGAGATAGAGACAACATAGCAAGACAAGCCCTGGAATGGAACCGACAAGGTAGCAGGAGAAGAGGCAGACCAAGGAACACATGGAGGAGGAGTGTAATAGCGGAAGGGATGGAGAAAGGAGGGAAGACCTGGCCCGAGATCAAGACGATGGCGCGAAACAGAGTCCGGTGGCGGAAGTTCATTGATGCCCTATGCTCCACTTAGGAGATGCAGGAATAATGATGATGATGAATAATAATAATAATATGTGGTTTTCTTAATAGAGGGGGAAAATGCTTTATATACCGTCAGAGGAGACGGTGGTTCCCCCGGTGTGTGGGACACTCACCCACTAAAAAACCCCACCTGTAATTCAGGCATTCATGTCCATCCTGCAACCACTTAAGGTATTACTTCAGGATGGAGCCTATTGCGCCCTTATCGGGCTCCTTCTAGTTGTTCCTTATCTTCTATTGCCCGTCGGGTGCAAGTTGGCCTGACTTTTTTCTAGTAAGACCCGCTAAATAAATTAATAATAATTATATAATAATAATAATTGTTATTACTATTATTTATTATTAAAACAGATAGCACGTCTTCAGCTATGCCTGGCTCTATTCTGACATGATCATTTCTGATAAGATCTCTCCTGGTAGAACTTTTGCAGCCCTCAAGAACCTCATTTACGCGCCTTGCATTCTAGATAAGCGTCTATGGCCTTTCTAATCCAATCTCACTATCATACAGTAGTTGAGGTATGTCCATTACATTGTTGCCTATATATGGCCTATATATAGAATTTATTGCAATAGCTACAGAGGAATTTATATAGGCCAGACAGGAAGATCTTGTTCCTCCACATTTTCTGAACACACAAAAGCATTATCCAATAACAACTTACAATACACATTTGCCACACACATCCAGACAGAAAACCACTGTACACCAATATAAAAAACAATCTTGAAATTTTACACTACCTACCCAACAGTCGCAAACTCAACACCGTAGAGCAATACGAAATATACAAACACAACAAAACACAACCAAACAACATACTCAATGACAATTTGCAATCTAAACCCAACACACTATTCGACACAATAATACACAACGCATACAACAATTCAGAATCCCGCGCCAACCCCCTTCCATCTCCACACCCCCACACACAACCAGTCACCTAAAAAAACCGTTACAAATTACCGACTACTTGACACATTCCGTATTCAAACCTCACTGAAGGAGGAGAATACAACTCCGAAACGGCGTTTGAGGGAATATCAACAAGTACGTTTCACAAGTGAAAGTACCATTAAATAATAACCATAACTTTCAATTTTGGAAAAAGGAAATTGTTTGATTGTAATCTGCCAAAATGTCGGTACGATGAAACAACATTTTCATTCTAATGGGAAACACTATTAATTGCGAAAATCAAATCACCACGTCGTTTGTAGGAAAAGATTCATTGCTAACAACGGCTATAATTGCCAATCAAACGCTCAAACAGATAGCACGTTTCAATTGTTTGGAGTGCCACATAACATATGAAGAGGACGAAGATATTCGTATAGAGGGCTGTGCACGACGAACTGTGGAGGGAAACACAATGCGGGATACTCAGATAATGTGTTATGAAATGATGGCAGTCCCCAAGTATGCTTGCACAGCCTGTGTCATCATTATGCAATTGATGTAAAACCGAGCTTTTAGGCCGTGGTCGGTTGCTGACGTACTGCAACATTAGTCAGCTAACGTATCGCTCCCAGCCACCGGGAATCTTCTTCAGAGCCGTTGCGAAGCGACAGAGAACACGAACGACAGATGTCAGCGGACAGTACACCCAGGTCTTTCTCGGGTATAAGCAGCCCATTTTTACCCGGGTATCGTTGACTGACCCAAGAAATCTTATTATGACGAAACCATCAATCTAAAGTCTCCTTTACTCTGGAGGTCCACGATGCTGGTCAACACAACAAAGAGCGGAGTATATTATTTAATTGTTGTGAAAATGGGCTGCTGGGCCGTGGTCGGTTGCTGACGTACTGCAACATTAGTCAGCTAACGTATCGCTCCCAGCCACCGGGAATCTTCTTCAGAGCCGTTGCGAAGCGACAGAGAACACGTGCGGCAGATGTCAGTGGACAGTACACCCAGGTCTTTCTCGGGTATAAGCAGCCCATTTTTACCCGGGTATCGTTGACTGACCCAAGAAATCTTATTATGACGAAACCATCAATCTAAAGTCTCCTTTACTCTGGAGGCCCACGATGCTGGTCAACACAACAAAGAGCGGAGTATATTATTTAATTGTTGTGAAAATGGGCTGCTGGGCCGTGGTCGGTTGCTGACGTACTGCAACATTAGTCAGCTAACGTATCGCTCCCAGCCACCGGGAATCTTCTTCAGAGCCGTTGCGAAGCGACAGAGAACACGAACGGCAGATGTCAGTGGACAGTACACCCAGGTCTTTCTCGGGTATAAGCAGCGCATTTTTACCCGGGTATCGTTGACTGACCCAAGAAATCTTATTATGACGAAACCATCAATCTAAAGTCTCCTTTACTCTGGAGGTCCACGATGCTGGTCAACACAACAAAGAGCGGAGTATATTATTTAATTGTTGTGAAAATGGGCTGCTGGGCCATGGTCGGTTGCTGACGTACTGCAACATTAGTCAGCTAACGTATCGCTCCCAGCCACCGGGAATCTTCTTCAGAGCCGTTGCGAAGCGACAGAGAACACGTGCGGCAGATGTCAGTGGACAGTACACCCAGGTCTTTCTCGGGTATAAGCAGCCCATTTTTACCCGGGTATCGTTGACTGACCCAAGAAATCTTATTATGACGAAACCATCAATCTAAAGTCTCTTTTACTCTGGAGGTCCACGATGCTGGTCAACACAACAAAGAGCGGAGTATATTATTTAATTGTTGTGAAAATGGGCTGCTGGGCCGTGGTCGGTTGCTGACGTACTGCAACATTAGTCAGCTAACGTATCGCTCCCAGCCACCGGGAATCTTCTTCAGAGCCGTTGCGAAGCGACAGAGAACACGTGCGGCAGATGTCAGTGGACAGTACACCCAGGTCTTTCTCGGGTATAAGCAGCCCATTTTTACCCGGGTATCGTTGACTGACCCAAGAAATCTTATTATGACGAAACCATCAATCTAAAGTCTCCTTTACTCTGGAGGCCCACGATGCTGGTCAACATAACAAAGAGCGGAGTATATTATTTAATTGTTGTGAAAATGGGCTGCTGGGCCGTGGTCGGTTGCTGACGTACTGCAACATTAGTCAGCTAACGTATCGCTCCCAGCCACCGGGAATCTTCTTCAGAGCCGTTGCGAAGCGACAGAGAACACGAACGGCAGATGTCAGTGGACAGTACACCCAGGTCTTCCTCGGGTATAAGCAGCGCATTTTTACCCGGGTATCGTTGACTGACCCAAGAAATCTTATTATGACGAAACCATCAATCTAAAGTCTCCTTTACTCTGGAGGTCCACGATGCTGGTCAACACAACAAAGAGCGGAGTATATTATTTAATTGTTGTGAAAATGGGCTGCTGGGCCGTGGTCGGTTGCTGACGTACTGCAACATTAGTCAGCTAACGTATCGCTCCCAGCCACCGGGAATCTTCTTCAGAGCCGTTGCGAAGCGACAGAGAACACGTGCGGCAGATGTCAGTGGACAGTACACCCAGGTCTTTCCCGGGTATAAGCAGCCCATTTTTACCCGGGTATCGTTGACTGACCCAAGAAATCTTATTATGACGAAACCATCAATCTAAAGTCTCCTTTACTCTGGAGGTCCACGATGCTGGTCAACACAACAAAGAGCGGAGTATATTATTTAATTGTTGTGAAAATCGGCTGCTGTGCCGTGGTCGGTTGCTGACGTACTGCAACATTAGTCAGATAACGTATCGCTCCCAGCCACCGGGAATCTTCTTCAGAGCCGTTGCGAAGCGACAGAGAACACGTGCGGCAGATGTCAGTGGACAGTACACCCAGGTATTTCTCGGGTATAAGCAGCCCATTTTTACCCGGGTATCGTTGACTGACCCAAGAAATCTTATTATGACGAAACCATCAATCTAAAGTCTCCTTTACTCTGGAGGTCCACGATGCTGGTCAACACAACAAAGAGCGGAGTATATTATTTAATTGTTGTGAAAATGGGCTGCTGGGCCGTGGTCGGTTGCTGACGTACTGCAACATTAGTCAGCTAACGTATCGCTCCCAGCCACCGGGAATCTTCTTCAGAGCCGTTGCGAAGCGACAGAGAACACGTGCGGCAGATGTCAGTGGACAGTACACCCAGGTCTTTCCCGGGTATAAGCAGCCCATTTTTACCCGGGTATCGTTGACTGACCCAAGAAATCTTATTATGACGAAACCATCAATCTAAAGTCTCCTTTACTCTGGAGGTCCACGATGCTGGTCAACACAACAAAGAGCGGAGTATATTATTTAATTGTTGTGAAAATGGGCTGCTGGGCCGTGGTCGGTTGCTGACGTACTGCAACATTAGTCAGCTAACGTATCGCTCCCAGCCACCGGGAATCTTCTTCAGAGCCGTTGCGAAGCGACAGAGAACACGTGCGGCAGATGTCAGTGGACAGTACACCCAGGTATTTCTCGGGTATAAGCAGCCCATTTTTACCCGGGTATCGTTGACTGACCCAAGAAATCTTATTATGACGAAACCATCAATCTAAAGTCTCCTTTACTCTGGAGGTCCACGATGCTGGTCAACACAACAAAGAGCGGAGTATATTATTTAATTGTTGTGAAAATGGGCTGCTGGGCCGTGGTCGGTTGCTGACGTACTGCAACATTAGTCAGCTAACGTATCGCTCCCAGCCACCGGAAATCTTCTCAGAGCCGTTGCGAAGCGACAGAGAACACGAACGGCAGATGTCAGTGGACAGTACACCCAGGTCTTTCTCGGGTATAAGCAGCCCATTTTTACCCGGGTATCGTTGACTGACCCTAGAAATCTTATTATGACGAAACCATCAATCTAAAGTCTCCTTTACTCTGGAGGTCCACGATGCTGGTCAACACAACAAAGAGCGGAATATATTATTTAATTGTTGTGAAAATGGGCTGCTGGGCCGTGGTCGGTTGCTGACGTACTGCAACATTAGTCAGCTAACGTATCGCTCCCAGCCACCGGGAATCTTCTTCAGAGCCGTTGCGAAGCGGCAAAATCAAAGGCTACACAAGACTCTATCAGAAGTAGTTATATATGACAGAAATTAGGTTTACATCCGATAAAATCTTGGTAAAAAGAAAGGTGGATGTACCATGTTATCATGACATGCCTCTGGATAGAATACCAAGACAGACTATGAGCTATATACCTGTGGAATAGCAATCTATTAGGAAACCGATGATACAGTAAAATAAAATGTAATCAAGGAATATACCTTGAAGAGCTCCTTGTCCTCTTACACCAGTATACGTTTCCAAGCGCCGCGGTGCATTGTATGTTAATTAAATTAAAGGCCTTTCTGTCGCTGGCCGTTAACATCTCTTTTTTATTGTCAGCACATGCAGGGCGTAGGTATCGATTATTCCTGTTCCGGCACCTCTGGTTTGTTGCGTCCGTCTTGCTTTCGGACGTGTTCTATCTCTATCAAATGAAGCAATACTGAGAATCAGGCTGAAGACTGTTTTCAATCGACAGCATCACAAACTTCATAGGCTTCATGATGTAAAGGCCGTCCCTCTCCACCATGACGCGCTTCTTTGTACTACGATAGCCTTGTACGGTCCGGATACTAATTGTGTTTTGAACCAACTTCTTTGGTACCGTTCTTTATAAAACTTTGTAGTTGCGCGCGGCGAGCAATTGGGTCAGCATATTTTAATTATACTTGCAGTGCCCTCAGTTGGATATTAGTTTAGGTAAACAAACAATGGCTGTACAGTATATGGATGCTATAAAACACAACTCTGCGGCGTGTACAACATTAATTACTTTGTTGGTTTTTAATTACAACAAGAAAACTTACAATTGTTTGTTTGCTCTTTCTACAACGGTAAACTTAGTTTGCATACTTGTGTCAAATAATAAATGAATTGTTGTCTATAGTAAAATGTTTTGGTACAACAATACACGTATTTGAACGTTATCTTCTTCTTCTTCTTCTTCTTCTTCTTCTTCTTCTTCTTCTTCTTCTTCTTCTTCTTCTTCTTCTTCTTCTTCTTCTTCTTCTTCTTCTCCTTCTCCTTCTCCTTCTCCTTCTCCTTCTCCTTCTCCTTCTCCTTCTCCTCTCCTCTCCTCTCCTCTCCTTCTCCTTCTCCTTCTCCTTCTCCTTCTCCTTCTCCTTCTCCTCCTCCTCCTCCTCCTCCTCCTCCTCCTCCTCCTCCTCCTTCTCCTTCTCCTACTTCTCCTCGTCTTTACCTTCTTTTTCTTCTGATAATTCTTCTTTTTTAATGGAACGTAGGCATAGTAGCCATTACAACTTCCTGGCACCCGGTACTTAAGGGCTACACATTTTTTCTATTCCTACAAAATTTCAGTCACCTTATATTTTTACATATTCGTACAGTATGCAGTAATGCCTATGGGAAAGGCATCATGGCGCTTGTTTCGATACCAGGATTTTGGGGGTGTTAGGGACTTGCGTGTATTTTAGCTGCAATAAAGTTTAAAGACAGCATCGTGCTAATCAAACTTAAAAATCTACTTAACCAACTTCAAGCGTAATTTAACGCTACATTTTTGTTAGAATTTGGAAACATTTGGTAAACTCTGGTATTAAGTTGTCACCACACAGATATCTGATTGTGCTGTTCTTTGCTAACGACTTGCTAGTACTTCAGAATACAGAATCTGATTAGCAAAACTCAGTTTTTTAAGCTTCAGCAGATTTGCAAAAAGTACAACATAAAAATCTACTCTATAAAAACAAAGCTAAATGGCATTGCGAGCCAATAAGGACAAAATCAGTGATTAGTGATCGAATTCTAGGACAGATGAGATACTTTAATTATTTTGAGAATGATATTGGCTATGGCAAGTGTCCTGATATTGATGTCAAGTTAGGCAAGTTTCAGACGATATGTGGGATAATAATTAACCGTGTTTTCTGAAACAAGTTGCATCGAGATACAAAATTAAAGTTCTAAAAAGTTATGACAGTTCCTGTACTGTCCTTTTGGTTTGATTTATAGACAACAAAGAAGAAACAAAGTAAAGTACAGCCCTCAGAAATGGCGTTCTTAAGAGGAGTTAAAGAATGTTCTGAACTCGACCGTATAAAGAATGAGCCAAAAGAGAAGAGTTACAAGTTACAAATTTTTATTCTTTGTATTGTTTAAATTAGCAGCCATCCTTACTATTTCTTTTATGAATTTGCTAACTGCTATAATTTTTATTGTTCGACTAAGCTTTTCGTCATCACTGACATCACCAGGTCTTAAACAACGTCTATCACTGTACGTTGTAGGCTTTTATACTTTAGGCCCCTCCCCTTAGATTCTTAAAACAATTTGACGGACGTTAGAAAAATGCCTAACGGAAAAATGTAGACAAAGTTCCCGTGAAGAGCGGCAGCAGCTAGAACCAATAGGAGGGGCGATTATATAAGGGGAGGGCCCTAAAGTATAAAAGCCTACAACGTACAGTTGATAGACGTTGTTTAAGACCTGATGATGTCAGTGATGACGAAAAGCTTAGTCGAACAATAAAAATTATAGCAGTTAGCAAATTCATAAAAGAAATACAAATTTTTAACTTGAATGAAAGTTTAAAAGATTACAAACAACGGTGGAAAGAACACTTAGAAAGAATGTTAGATTCCAGTTTCGCCAAACAGGTCTGGAAATACAAACCTATAGGACAAAGGTGTGTGGGTAGACCCAGGAAGAGATTGGTGGAGGCTCTATAAAGCAGGAACGGGCAGTACATTTGCCTATGCTGTGAAGTTGGTGACTATGATGTTAGACAGATTGTATGCCAGGTTACCAATTTTTTTTAACGTGACGTGCGTGCTCATGTGTGTATCCTTGTATATGTGAAGGAGTTGATACAGTTTGTTTTACATCATCAAATATGTTTTCTTTAAATACAACGATATTATGTGATATTGTAAATTATAATACACACGCGCGCGCACGCACAAACACACTGACATACAAAAACACGTTCACTCAAATAATTGTTCTGTTGTGTTTCACATTTATTTTGTGTTCATACACAGGTGCTGATGATGACAATAAACATTGTCGAAACATCGACACAAATAATTTAAAATTTGTGTTATTTTTTTACCGATCCTCATAAAAACCTTTCACCGGAAAAAAAGTATTAATCATAGTTTATTGAACTCAGTCAAAAGTGTAACACAATTTTTGAACGAATAAAAATAAAAGTAATTTTTTGTTAGTTTCACAGTTTATTCTTAACCTCTGGCACTTGTTTCAGCCTATTAGGCTATTTTCAAATAGCTGCTAAAGAACAACTCATGCTAAGTAAGGTTATCTCACAGCAACGCTGAAAATGGAAAAAACTGAACATTAATTTTTTTTTGTTAAGAAAGGTTTAATGCCAACAGAAATTTTTAGTGACATGAAGAATGTGTTGGGTGATGCTGGACCTTCATTTAATACAGTGAAAAAATGGGCTACTGAATTTAAACGTGGTCGTGCAAGTTTGGAAGATGACCCGCGTATTGGGCGTCCGACAAATGCCACTACACCAGAAATCATCAATAAAGTTCAATATATTGCTTTGGAAGATCGTCGTTTGAAGGTGTCTAAAATTGTTAAGACTGTGGGCATCTCAGATGACTCTTACTGAGGAATTAGAAATTCAAAAGCTGTCTGCAAGATGGGTGCCGCGTTTGTTGACAAGTGGCCAAAAACGCATGCGAATGCAAGCTTCTTAGGAAATTTTGACAGTTTTAAGTAAAATCTGAAAGATTTTATTCGTAGATTTGTAACAACTGATAAAACTTGGGTCCATTACTTTACTCCAGAAACGAAACAATGTATGCATAGTGATTCGCCTCCTCCAACAACGGTAAAATCGATTTTGTCGGCTGGAAAGTGTATGGATCCATTTAATATCCAAAGGGATGCTAAGGCGAGATATTGTTACTAGATTGCCATGTAAAGGGTCAAACGATAAATGGAGAATATTACGCTAATCCTTTGGGCCAAATTAGATGTAAAAATTCGAGAACAAAAACCAGGTTTAGCAAAGAAGAAGATCATTTTCCATCAGGACAATGCACGCCCTCACATATGCGTTCTGACTATGGCAAAAATCGCCGAGTTAAAGTACGATTTGTTGCACCATCCGTCTTATTCGACTGATTTAGCGCAATCTGACTTTCATCTATTTACAAACCTCAAAATATTTTCGGGGGGGGGGGAAGCGATTTTGCTCAGATGACGGGCAGAAAGCGGCAGTAAACGGTTTCTTTGAGGACCTAGAAGAATCGGACTTCCTCAACGGGGTAAGTGACAGGGTAATGACTTGACGCTTCATTGCTGTTCGTGAGGCGAACGTGGCGCCACAATGGGGTAAAAAACAGAAACGCCACATATTCGTTTCTATGGTAGGCCGGGAACTTTTCAAATCGCCCTCGTATGTTAACCATAGATTTTCACTCATAATGATTTTAATACCCATTCGATTATAACTGCATTTGTAATTATACTTAAACAATCATTAAATTATAAATATATAAATTTGCACTAAGTAAGGTATTATTTAATATATTAATGTTTTTACTAGTAATCCACAGGAAAACTGTCTCATCAACACATACACACTCACGCGCGCGCACACATTTAATTGATCAGTTGTGTGTTTGCTTATTACTCTACTGTATTTCATACACCTGCATAATCAATTAGTTGATCTGCTTATGCGTTTCATTATTTCTCTTTTGTCATAATGCTTTTGATTATTTTTTATTTTTTTATTTCTCTTTCGATTATTTCTCTTTTCAGCACAGAGCTTGATGATGACAATAAATATTGTCGAAACGTCGGCACAAATAAATAAAATTGTGTCTACACTTATTGTTACAGATCCTCGTTAAAGCTTCGATTGCTATACAATTACGAATTACAGTTGAGGCACAAACTGAAAGTGAAACTTGAGAAGGACAACGAGAAATTCGGGGGGCAACGTGCGATACGCCTCGGGTATAGATGATAACACGCTTCTCTTCTTCTTCTTCTTCTTCTTCTTCTTCTTCTTCTTCTTCTTCTTCTTCTTCTTCTTCTTCTTCTTCTTCTCCTCCTCCTTCTCCTCCTCCTCCTCCTCCCCCTCCTCCTCCTCCTCCTCCACCTCTTTCGACTGTTCCTCCTTCGACTCCTCCGGCTCCTCCTGCTCCTCCTCCTCTTCCTTCTTCTTCTTCTTCTTCTTCTTCTTCTTCTTCTTCTTCTTCTTCTTCTTCTCCTCCTCCTTCTTCTTCTCCTCCTCCTCCTTCTTCTTCTTCTTCTTCTTCTTCTTCTTCTTCTTCTTCTTCTCCTCCTCCTCCTTCTTCTTCTCCTCCTCCTCCTTCTTCTTCTTCTTCTTCTTCTTCTTCTTCTTCTTCACTGAATGCCTTGGGCTATAGCCCGTTCTGACTTCACAGAAACTGACCATTTCTTCCATTGCCTTCCACGATCTCTCGTTCCCGCTGACCTATAGTCAAACCCTTGTTTAAGAATACCCGTCTCTATCATGCGTTCCACATGGAACTTTCAATTCTGCCCCTGTATTCCTTTATTCTATCCAGAACCGGCTACAACTTCAAGTCCTTCCTCATGTCGTCGTTTCGTAGATGATCTCTCAAACTGCAGCCCTTAACTGCTATTAAAAATTTCATTTCCGAGGCCTGTATTTTTAAAATATCTTTTTGCTAAAAAAAAAGTCGGCAAAGCCACGACCTTATAGAACTTTAGCTGTGTACATGCCTCTGCGTTTTATTCTTCAAACGCTGTCTTATTGTTTCACAGGTATAACTAAATTTATTTAACGTCAAAATAGCTATTTTTTCTAAGATTTAAAAATCGGTTGGTGAGTCGCAACCTTCCTTCCCTACATTGTCTAGCTAATTAACTTCTACGATACGCAAGCAGAGGAGTACAGCGCAACGAGTATTGTACGCACACCAGTTTTGCTACCGAGACGCCTGATGAGCGAAGGGTTTACTGAATGATAGTGTGTGCTTGTGTTGGTGGGGTATTACTGGTTCTGAAAACATTCTTCAGATGATCAGAAGACGTATTTAGTTATAATTTTGTGTGCGTATTAGATTGAACGTTCAGACATTGTATGTAAGTGTAATTTATTGAATATTTTGTTACAGTGAGTTTTTGTTATTCGATACAAGAAATACCGTGTGAGAGACAATCGATTTACACCGAAACTGTGTTAAACGTATTATAAACTTTATAGAATATTGAAACTTTCAACTTGCGAAACTTACTTGCCTTTTCTTATCGTACGCGTTTCGGCGTGGTGTTCGCCTTCGTCAGCTTTGAGACAGACTGCCATTAATATGTAACGGTTTTTATTTTGAAAGGTATAGGGGGGGCCCTAATTTAATAAACAAACTACAGAAACACATTATAAACAAAAACAACAAAACACAAAATACCAACAACACACTACAAACTAAATACATCACACTCACATACCATAACTCCAACACACACAAACTCGCCAACACATTCAGAAAACACAAGTACAAAATAGCATACAGAACAAACAATACCATCAAAAAACACATCAATGATACAAACACGGACATAGACAAATACAACAAAACAGATGTTTACAAATTAAATTGTAATAATTGCAATAGTTTCTACATAGGCCAGACGGGAAGATCTTTTTCATCTCGTTACTCTGAACACCTAAAAGCTTTATCCAACAACAATATACATTCCGCGTTTGCCACACACATACACACAAAAAACCACAGCTACACCAACATAGATACTAATCTTGAAATATTACACTACTTACTCAAAGGTCGAAAACTTAACACAGCAGAACAATATGAAATATACAAACACCACACAACACAACCAAACAACATACTTAACGACCAATTACAGTATAAATCACACCCACATTTTGACACAATTATACAAAAAACTAAAAATAATTTGGATCCCCGCGCCAATCCCCTTCCACCACACACCACCCCCACTATACCTTTCAAAATAAAAACCGTTACAAATTAATGGCAGTCTGTCTCAAAGCTGACGAAGGCGAACGCCACGCCGAAACGCGTACGAGAAGAAAAGACAAGTAAGTTTCACAAGTTGAAAGTTTCAATATTCTATAAAGTTTAGTGCTGTGAACAAAGATGATGAACAATCAAAACAACTGTATTATAAATGTGTAGAATGACAGTGATGCGTGTAGTGGAATGACATACGTCACCACATTCCTTGTTCGATAGCAAAGGTGAACTGCTGATAGTAACTATTCATTCTCGTGTATATGTGTGTGTGTGTGTGTGTGTGTGTGTATTCCTTGAGCGAAACAACTTCAAGTGTTGTGTCGGTAAAGAAACACAAGTAGAGTGGCGTCACTGTTTCACGAGCGGCAATTATGAAACTCTTCGCAGTTTACGATACTATGAAATCCAGCAACTAAGTTAATTAGAGCACTCCTTCCTGTACAATATACGAGTATGCAGCGGAGCTTGTTTCTACAGTTTTATTGGCAAGTATACGCTCTGTGTTTACTTTTTTCAACATACACTTGCACACATTGGTTACTTTACATTTCCTCTTAATTATCTTTTATCGATTGTTCTTCTCCTTTTACTTCCATGTTCCTTAAGGAAATGGAAGTATGGTGATGGCAAAAAAAATCATGTTCGATATTATTGTAGATTCTGATTGTACTACACTCAAAACATGAAAAAAAGTCGTTTTTCGAAAAATGTCTGTGTGTGTGTCTGTGTGTCTATGTGTCTGTCTGTAGATTTTTTTCTATGGCAAACGATAACAGCCGCAAATTCAAACAGAAACAAATAATTTTTTGCATACAGTCCTGATTTGTAGAGTACTCACGACCTATTGTTTTTGGTGAAGATCGGTTTAGGGAACCTGCAACGTTTTTTTTATCAAGGGTAATTTTGTTTTCTATGGCAAACGATAACAGCCGCAAATTCAAACAGAATCAAATAATGTTTCGCATACAGCCCTGAATTATAGAGTTCTCAAGACCTATTGTTTTTGGTGAAGATCGGTTAAGGGAAAGGGATAGTTTACCTGCAACGTTTTATGTTTTAACAAGGGTAATATTTTCTATGACGAACGATAACTGCCGCATATTCAAACAGAATCAAATAATGTTTTGCATACATCCCTGAGTTGTAGAGATCTCAAGGCCTTTTGATTTTGGTGAAGATCGGTTAAGGGGAAGGGATAGTTTACCTGCAACCTTTTACGTTTTAACAACAGTACAGTATTTGAAAATTCATTTAAACTTTTTCAAACAATGGTAATTGTTAAAATTAAAATAATTTTTTTTGCCAGGCAATAAAATTATAATTTTTTCATTTTAATGTAAATCATGTATGAGAGAAAATATATCGTTCGTGGCAGGCAAGCATATCTCAATTATGTAATGTTTACGTTTCCATTTTATTGTTATGATTACTGCAATAAAAAGTCAGGGAAGACACACACACAAAATTCGCGTTATTTCTGGCCTCACTCATGTTTATTTTCTTACATTTGCATGCTTTTTAAATGGAAAGTGCCGAAACCCACACCAACATAACGCGTGCAAGCTGAAAAAGTGTCCAGCGTGGATAGCGATTTGCTTCCTGTGGATCGCTGGGCAGTGTAACTTCACGTGTTTACAGAGGAACGATTCATAGACAGACTTTTCGTCTTTAGGGAATGAACCCTCTGCAAGATGCTGAGGGTCCATGAGTGTCTTCTAAGCGCTCCTTCTTTTCCGCGTGTTTGTTCTGTGAAACGTACACTGTAGATTCACAGCTTTACTCTAAGCAACGCTCAATAGGAAATGTTGAAAATTTTTGTCCACGTTGTACCATCATACACACTAAATCTGCTCTGATGTTTTAATTACGGACATCATAATATTAAAACTTTGGAAACTTGAGCACTACTTAATGGAGGTCAAACATTAACTTATACAAGCCATTAATTTTATGCATATTTTTTTATATATATGTGTACAACGTTATCGGCAACAAAGAAGTAGTTTTTGTTAAAATTCCTTCCCGGGATATTTGGCCGTAGTCCAATGTTTTCTACAAAACCAGACGTTTCGGCAATGCCATCGACTTCCAACATCAGTGAAAATCGAGTGCAATAACGTGAGGTGGTATACGTTAGTGACCACAGTACTGTGGTTAAGGCTGAAGCAGTAAGTAGAAAGAAGTAGTTTCTATGGTGATATTTCATTTCGAAAATGATTTTAAATATAAATCTTAGAACATGGAAGTCATGTATGGTTCTCCATACCGATATTTTGTATTGCTTTCGTTAGTCAATCCACCTATTCCTTCTTCTTCAATTTTGTTAGCGCTGTTGCCCTTCTCCTTCTTATTTTTAATTATAAATATATCACCACTGACTCGAAACACTAACTTTTTATTGGTAAAAATGTTAAACTTTTACCTTGTAGCCTGAACTAGTTTTCACTTATTACGAACTTCGTCAGATGCTGCAGCAAGGAGAGCTGTCTGTCTTGTTCTTGGTGACGGCGCCGTTGTTCGGAAGATCGATGTTTTGTGTGTGTGTGTGTGTGTGTGTGTCGGTCGAATAGTATGTGTGATTTAAATTCTGTCTGTTCGTTTAGGATGGTGGTTGTTTTTATCTGTTTTTGTGTGTTTATACGTATATTTCTAGTTTTTTCAAAAAGTGTCTAGTTTTCGGGATTTTGTGTGTACGTGTAGAATTTTCATGTTGTTGTTTACGTTTGTGAACGTGTGGTTTGCTTTACAGTGACTTTGTGATCTTTCGAACAACGGCGCCGTCACCAAGAACAAGACAGACAGCGCTCCTAGCAGTGATATATTTATAATTAGTTAGTGAACGGACATGTCAAGGCCAACAAAATCCAGGAATTCGTATTTTTTCCTTTGATTCAATTTTCTTCTTTTTCTGTTTCCCTTGTCGGCTCTCCTCCTTTTACTGCTCCTTTCCGGCTTCATCCATTTACCTTTCTCCTTATTCTTCTTCTCCTCCTCATTTCGGAGATTCTCACGATTATAATCAACTACATTACTCAATACAATCGCCTCACCGCACCGCGTTCATGGTCGTCTCTCGCAATTTGGACAATTCTCGGGCCCTCTTGACTAATCTGCTATCATCTCTCCTGTCGCCTGTGTCGCCTGTCTCCAGTCGGAGTGCGCTTGTGTCACGTAATAATGATGAATTGTTGCTCGCGGACATGTATAATTGGTGACTTGAACAATTTAGTGTGATATTTGTTGTGTGTTACATTAGTACGTGTGCGGGACAATCGTAAGCTTAAATCATTGTTGTATACACAGTGTATTGTTGTATACACGGTGTATTTGATTATTTAAACTGTAATTAAAGTTAGAAATAACGATTTTTCTGTGTTCAGGTATTAATTTCTATTGTTCAAACGCGATGATTGTCATAACAATATTATGTTTAATGAACTGTCATACAGCTGAACCGTCCGTGAGACAGCAACATTCAATTTTTCATCTTTTTACATTGGTTCTAATTTCATATAATTAAACTATAAGTTGGTCTGAAGACAGTTACATATATTAAGTGGCAGAAACTTTCCTCTATTCCGTCAGCACAATGATGGTGAATGTCTCTCAATAATTACAGGGAAATCAGCATGGTGTAATCCATTGAAAAGTTTAAAATGAAACTTTATTACAACTGACGTGTGTGCTTAGACGCACGTCTACCTCAGTATAAGTGCGTTTTTTATTGGGGGGGGGGGATTTAAGCCGGTGGCAGTAAAGACTGAGCAAAGCACTCGCGCTGATTGGAAAATTGCAACGTGCAGCCCCTGCTTCCAACAGTAAAAAACTTTTTTACGATCCCAATAACACTTAAACGCGCAGTTTAGTAGACCAGACATAACCGGCGTCTGTCTACTGGTAATCTAAAGTACACCACATGTCTACCTGGACAACTATAGACTTTTAATAACGAAAGAAAATTAACGTTTAGTAAAATATTTCTCAAGTCGTTAATTACCTTTTAATTACCAAGACATTTGTCAGCCTATTTTCTTCTTCTTCTTCTCTTCTTCAAGGATTAGGTTATATAAACCTGTTCCGGCACCCATCTCATCCTCGGGCGACCCACGTCTCTTCTACCAATGGCTTTAAAGTTAAGTGCCGTTTTCGGCAATCGATCCTCTATCATTCTTTTGCAGATGATCCCACCATTGTCTTCTGTAAATCGAAATAATTTCATTTATGTCCTTTACTTCGAGTTTTGATCTGATATCTTCATTCCTTAGTCTATCTTGCAATGTATAAAATAAAGTATTTCTAAGAGAAACTCTATTTCACCACTCTGAATCTTGCCGCTTTCCTTTTTGTCATGACCCACGCCTCACTTGCATAAATCAACGTGGGAATTGCAATTGTCTTATAAAATTTTATCCTTGTGCTGTATCTTGTTTTATTTCTAAGATTTCTATGAATCGTACCACAAATATTCCAAAATTTATTTTTCTCTCTCTTATATTCAAGACTATTTATTAAAGAAACAAAAATAAGTATTATTACGAAAACAAGCGACAATATATCGACAACAATGCGAAAATATTATTAAGAATAACAATAGACTTATCTTTGTATATGGAGGTATTAAAATTAACGACAGCATAAGCCTCAGGCGTACATCGAATAGTCTGTTTATAGGTTCTCAGTATTTTTTCTTTAATAAAAACCAGTATTGGGAAGTTTCTGATTGTATTGTTATGACGGTCGTAAGGATATTTCCAACAGTGGAAACAGAATAACTGACGCCGCTACTTACAACGTTTATTAAAGTCTGAATAAACTATCACAACAATAAACTGTCGTATACAACATTTATTCAAGCTTACGATTCCCCCGCCACCACCACACACACTAAAGTACCAAACAGTGTATCATCTAATTAACAATGTTGTACTAAATAATAATAGAATCCAATTAGAGATGAAGAGCGCTACAACATTGGTCGTGTCCTGTCCAGCTGAAGGAGGCCTCATATTGCTCAGACATAACCATATCTCAACACCTTCTTCTTCTTCTCTTCAAGGATTACGTTATATAAACCTGTTTCGGCACCCATCTCATCCTCGGACGACCCACGACCAATGGCTTTACAGTTCAGTGCCGCTTTCGGCAATCGATCATCTGTCATCCCATTGTCGTCTGTAAATTGCAGTAATTTCGTTTATGTCCTATACTTCTAGTTCTGCTCTGATATCTTCATGCCTTATTCTTTCTTGCAATGTATAATTTAAAGTATTTCGAAGGATTTAAAGCATTTCAGCACTCTGAATCTTGGCGCTTTCCTTTCTTTGTCATGACCCACGCATCACTTGCATAAATCAGCGTGGGTATTGTAATCGCCTTGTAAAATTTAATCCTTGTACTGTGTCTTATTTTGAAATACTTACTTGTAGCATCCACAGGATCTCAACACCATACACCATAAATCAATATAATTGTTCAGACATCTCATTCACAATAGGCTCTACGTCTATTGAAAAGGCTCGTTATAACATGTCAATCTACCGCTCACTGTAACGTGTATGTTACCACTGTTTCTTACTTTTACACGGGTGAACCAAACTAAAAGGATACCAGACCTAAAAGGATACTGGAAGAAAGACGTTACACGCACAAGTGAAAAAGTTACAAAATTGAAAGCTCATCGAAGTTTGGAGCATGAACGTTGCGACTAAGTGGAAGGACGAGGCCCGACATAATCAAGTTTAATTTCCTGTCTTACAAGTGTTCAAAAAGAATGAACCGATTTCATGACGCAGTTTTTCAGTTCTCAAGCGTTGCCGTGGAACGAGTCATTGACCACTATGTGGCGCGTGCTAAAAAGACGTCTATATCTCGACGTGCTTCAACCTTGAGAAATGTCCCCCATCTTCCAATCTGACGATACCTCTTCTCCATTCAGGATTTTTCAAATATTTCTTAATAATTCATATAATTTATTTGTACAATTTTTTAATACCATAATAAATAACATAGGTTATATAATGCAATAATTAAAAGTAATATTTCTCGACAGTATTAATTCTAATACGACTTTTGTGGATATCGAATTCCGGCCTTAAATAAAATACAGTTCCTTTCGCAACATTTCGAGATACATTGTGTTTTGTTGTGCGACGCGCTTATCAGTGACTCAAAATAATAGTTGTGTCATAACTTTAATCTAATATAACTCAAGGCAACCGTTAGAATCGCGTAACTTAAAAATACGGGGCTATTCAAAAAGAATGAACCAATTTCATAACGCAATATTTTATTAAGGAAGAGTAAATCAAAATTCCAACCAAATCAAAAGTATTCTACACACAATAAATTTTTATTTCCTGTCTTACAAGTGGTCAAAAAGATTAAACCGACTTCATGAAGCAATTTTTCAGTTCTCAAGCATTGACGTGGAATGACTCATTGACCATTTGAAAGAGGAGTTTTCTAAGTTTCGAATGGTTACCACATCTACATCTAGACGTGCTTCAACAGTGGCTCTTGCCGATACTGCAAGCAGAGTCAAGTGACACCATTTTACAATACAGTGAACCGCCCGCCCCTTTGGCACCAGCTGGTTAGAGCGTTTTTAATGAAAAATTGCCCCAACGATGGATTGGTCGGAAGTGGGCCCAAAACCTTGCTCTTCCGACCTCAGTCTTCATATCTCACCGTATGTGATTTTTTCTTGTGGGGATATGTAAGAGACAGAGTTTCTCTTCCACCGCTACCCAGCACTACCCACCTCGATGACCTTAAACATCAAATAACAACAGCGACCAACTCAGTGGTTCGTGACATGTTGCTACGCGTCTGGGAAGAATTCTCATGTCGCCTTAATGCTGTCCGTGCTGCAAGTGGTGGCCATATTGAACATTTGTAAGACAGGAAATAAAACATGATTACGAGTAGACTACTTGTGATTTGGTTGTAAGTTTGAATTACTTCTTCTTAATAAAATATTGGGTTACGAAATCGATTCATTCTGTTTTAATAACCCTGTATATCAAACGTCTGATCTTTTTTGTTGTATGTATATGGGTTTCGTATACATATAATAGTTCTATTTTTGTTTTTTTAAATAACATTTTCATATCATTTATTTTAGTAAACAACAATAGATTATTTTAGTCCCTCTGATGTGAATTTATTTGTTCTGACTTAGAAAAGGACTGTTTACCAAGAAAACAATACATTTCTGTGAAAGTTTGATAGTTTTATAACAACGAGGGATTTATTATTTAGTGGAAAACACGTGAGAACGTGATGTAGTTTCATTCCACGAATAATATTTATAAAACTTCAATTTATTCATATTATACGTACTTGCTGGGCAAGCTTTTGTTCCTGTCAATGTGGAAGCCAACGTTGCGTATAACTGATTAACCGGTATTTTAATTGTGTCATCCACTAGTTGATTGGATACTTTAAACGTGGATCATAATACTCACTGGTTTAATAAAGCCAGAATATTTTTGTACCGTCAAAAACTACGCATAACATTTGTTTTGTTCAAAAGGATTATTGAATTCGTAGAAAAACTATTGTTTTAATAAAATAAATTTAACGGGAATCTGAAAAGCACTATCTTACACATGTAATTTCAGCAAAATTTATATATCTTCTTTGATTTATATAAGACCATATCAATCTTAAACTCATATATTACATAAATCAGCTTGCACACGTTTCTAGTATCATATGTTTAATTGTTGAAAATCAATTTGTCTGTAAATTTCTAAGTGAACATTAAGTTTTTATATGTTTAACACAAATAAATACTACCGTGAATCTATTTTTTGTTGTTGTAATACTGTTATAAAACGTTTCGACAAGTTTACCTTTGACAGGCTGTAAATAAAATAAAAACACGATTGCGAGAAAATCATGATCAAAGACTCGCGTAAACTTTCGTGGTTTTCGTTTACAGTTTAACAAACAGTACAAATATTGGTGGGTTAAGAATTTTTTTCTGTCTCTGTCCAGCTACTGAAGATGGTTCATCGTACAACGGGCGTAACGTTTGGTTAATAAATAAAAAATGAAAAACGTGCGTTGAACACAAAAAAACATTGTTATTTTCTGATATTTTTTATTTCTCTTACATATTATTATATTATTAAAGACCAACATTGTAAGTTGATTCAAAAGAATTTTCTTACATAAAAAATTTTCTATTAGCTTTTCTGAGGAGCGATGGATGACTTTGGATGGTTTTATTTTGGATGACTTGAATTTGTCTTTGTCCTTCATTGATGTGTTTTAGAATGATGTCGTAACTGCCTTTCATCACTGTTCTTCTCTATAGTTACACCCGACTTTCTCAAAGCTTGGCACTCGACTATATTTTCCCAGTAAAATGTTAACACATAATTTCAGGGTAATCGGTTCCCATGTTAAAATATCGGTATGGAGAACCATACATGACTTCCACGTTCTAAGATTTATATTTAAAATCATTTTCGAAATGAAATATTTCCATAAAAACGACTTCTTTCTTCAGCCTTAACCACAGTACTGTGGTCACTAACGTATACCACCTCACGTTAGCGCACTAGATTTTCACTGATGATGCCAGTCGATGCAACTGCCGAAACGTCTGGTTTTGCAGAAAACATTGGACCACGGCCAAACAGCCAGGGAAGGAATTTTAACAACAAACTACTTCTGTGTTGCCGATGAAAAATAAAAATTCTTAATGCACATATAAAATAATTTCCCCTCCCCCTTCAACTATCATTTTCATTAATAGAAAATTACCCCCTTCCCTTTAAATACCGTTTCAATTTATACATATTTTATGTACGTTTCTACAGTGGATTAGTATGACCTTTTCAGGATACTTTATTTATCAAAATTAAGTACTTTACTCTTATTAAAACATAAAACGTTGCAGGTAAACTAGCCCTTCCCCTTAACCGATGTTTATCAAAATCAACAGGCCTTGCGTCCTCTACAACTGAGGCACACATGCAAAAAATTATTTGATTCTGTTTGAGTTTGCGGCAATTATCGTTCGTCATAGAAAAAATTCCACACACACACACACACACACACACACACACACACATTTCGGAAAATGACTTTTCTTCATGTTTTGATGGTATTATAATCAGAATCAGCCCTTATCTCGAACACGGGTTTTCGCCATCACCATACTTCCATTTCCTTACGCAACATGGAAGTAAAAGAAATTATTTCGAAGACTATTTCAAAATCCATCTTGTTATTTGAATTATTAGTGTCTGTAATTCCAACTTTGCCGTGTTTACTTGCTAAACTGCTACTTGTGTTGTTTCGGACGAGGCCTTTCAGTGTTTCCACCATTTTCAAATCGTGGTCGTGGTTTAGGATCGTCCGGGACATGACAAGTAGCAGTTTAGCAAGTAAACAACGTTGGTATTTACAAAATTAACGTGATTAACAAATTTATTTCGTTTATAATCGTTTGCATAAGGCACTTTTATTAGCAGTTCAGGATTATTCGATTGTTTGAATTCGATTATATTGTATCCTGGTATTAATTTGTATTAACTGGTAGCAAAATTAACACAAAGATGAGACTTGGTCCTCTTCTACGGTGTAGAATCTTGGACTTTGACTGAAGCCTCAACTAAAAATTGGAAACTTTCGAAATGTGCCTTTACCGTAGAGTACTGAGCATTTCATGGACAACACATATAACAAATGTTGAAATTCTTAGAAAGATTAGGAAAGAAAGGGAAGTTATTAACACAGTGAAGATAAGAAAGCTCCAGTATCTGGGACATCTCATGAGAAATGAACAGAGATTTTACTTATTGCAGTCCATCCTACAGGGCAAAGTGCTTGGAAAGGGAGGAGTTGGGCGACCGAGAATCTCATGGCTGAGAAATTTAAGGAAGTGGTTTGGCATGAATAGAACTGACTTATTCCGTGCAGCAGTACAGAAAGTTAAAATAGTCTGTATGTTATCCAACATCCGAAACGGATAAGAACTATCAGTAAAAGAACTGGTAGCAAAGCAAACTCTCAGTGTTATCATAAATATCACTTTCTAACTACCTGCCTATAAACATTCACTAACTTAAGCTAACTTAATTTAACAAAACAAGCAGCAGTAGAGGGAAACTCGGTTAGTAATTAATGTTATGTCTGTTTTGCCAATTTAAAATACTTTAGAAATAAGTTGATTAAAAGTCAAGCCAAAATCAAGGTATACATGTGAATGCTCTGCGCCCTGATGTGACATACGGCTGTGAAATATGGACCTTGTCGGAAAGTGATGAGAACGAACACAAAACGTTTGATAGGAACATCTTGAGAAGGATGTTATGAGAACTGCGGCTGCCGGTCTGTAAGGCCGTGGTCCGAGCAAACGTTTCGGCCGCGCCGTCGACGACCACGCCTTTGCACCACGGCAGCCTGGCAAGCCGAAATTCTCATAACATTGAAGCTGGCCGTGAAAGCCTCAGACAGAATCTTAAGAAGGATACTTGGTGTAATTAAAGGAGGAGATACTTGGAGAACAAGAAAAAATAAAGAATTAAATTCACCTGTTAAACGAAAAAGTGTCACTTATTAAACTCACCTATGTTGACAGAATGGAGGATGCAAGAAGTGTTTAGAGTGTCTGGAAAGGGAAATTATGTGGGAAAAGAAGGACAGGTCGAACAAGGAAAACATCACTTTAGACATTCTTACAAAAGGTATAAGAGGATGGAATCATATAGGGGATGGCAAATTATAGAGGGGTCTGGAGAAGGATTGTTCTTATTGAATCAAGGATGAGCTATTGAATCATGAGGACATTGTAGGACTGAAGCATGAGGACATTGTAGGATTGAATCATGAGGACATTGTAGGATTCATAAAGGCTTAACGAATACAGTAACGTACTTTAAACTATACATTGCAAAGTAAAATAAGGAACGAGACTATCAGAGCATAACTCGAAGTAGAGGACATAAATGAAATTATTTCAGCTTACAGAAGACAATGGTGGGATCATCTGCAAAGGATGACAGAGGATCGATTGCCGAAAGCGGCACTGAACTATAAGCCATTGGTAGAAGAGACGTGGGTCGCCCGAGGATGAGATGGGTGTCGGAACGAGTTTATATAACCTAATCCTTAGCGTGAAGAAGAAGGATTCAATGGCTAGATAACCTACGCGGTTGGATGATCACCATATGCCAAATAAAATCTTGAGTTCGCAAATCTATAAAAACAGAAATAAGGGCCGACCTAGGATAAGATGGTTGGTGGATGATGTGCTGAAAGATCTGAGAAGAATGGATGTGAGCGGTTACACTGAGATGGAAATGGACAGGAGTCTTTGGAGTAGATTGGTGTTGGAAGCTAGGGCTCACCAATTGTTTGGGCTGTAGTGTTGAAGAAGAAGAAGAAGAAGAAGAAGAAGAAGAAGAAGAAGAAGAAGAAGAAGAAGAAGAAGAAGAAGAGGAGGAGGAGGAGGAGGAGGAGGAGGAGGAGGAGGAGGAGGAGGAGGAGGAGGAGGAGGAGGAGGAGGAGGAGGAGGAGGAGGAGGAGGAGGAGGAGGAGGAGGAGGAGGAGAAGAAGAAGAAGAAGAAGAAGAAGAAGAAGAAGAAGAAGAAGAAGAAGAAGAAGAAGAAGAAGAAGAAGAAGAAGCTCGTCAAACGAGGTAAAGGCGACTCTCTAGGGGGGAAAACAGTCACTGCCTTAAAGTTTCTGGTCCTCCAGGAAGGGGACTGTTGGATTAGGCTTCCAACCTACCTACCAAGAAAACGAAATACCTGCTCATTATACTGACTACAGGGCTAGGATTGTTCGGACTGTAAAATTGCGAAGCAAAATAAGTTAAATATTGTAGTTTATAATATAGAAGCCGGAGTTGGGTGAGTTAAAGGAATATGTTTATGATATTTAATGATGACTCGTTGGGCACTTGGCGAAACATATTAATACAAAGGTTTTGTAAAATATATGAACACTTGGTACGTTTCACAGTTTTTATTTAACTCTGACAGCTGTTTCAGCTTATTAGGCTATTCTCAAAGAGAATCAAGGGACAACTGAGCTAACAAAAAACGTGAGGGTGGTGAACATGTGTTTAGGTTGTGCTTGGGACATGTGTGGGGTATGTATGGTGAAGGGGGGTGGAGAAGCTAGTGGGAAGGTCAAGTGTCTGTAAAAACTAAGTATAATCGGAGTGAAAAATAGAAAAATTAATTAAATTAAATAACAACTTTTAAAAAAGGAGATAAACAGAATTCATTCTGTTCGTTTGTTAGATTTTTGTTACTTTTGATTGCTTTTTTATATCAAAGAACTTCTAACAAATCCATTTTCTTACCTTTTTGTATGTTGTGCAGTAGTGTTATGTTTCTTATATCTACGAAGTGATTGTGTTGTAAGCAATGATCTGTAAAATCTATATTGGCTGTATTAGTTAAAATCGCTTTCTTATGTTCAGAAATGCGATGTTTCAGAGTACGATCACATTGTCCTTTATAAATAGTATAGCATTGTGCACAGTGTATTCCGTAAACTCAATTTTTCTCTAGTGTTTTTGATTTTTTTGTTTTGTTTTACTAGTAATGAAAAAAGATTAAATTTGTTTACTGATACCATATTAAGACCATGCTTTTCTGTCCTAGGACTGATCGTATTGTAAAATTGTGAAGCACAATACGTTAAATATTGTAGCTGATAATACAGGAGCCGTAGCTGGTGAGTTAAAGGAAATTTTTATCTTTTACACGTGTTTGCTTAATGAAAATCGTTGTTTATGTACTAAACTGTTGTAACATAACAAGAGTCTTTCAACGGTATACGAGACAAGAGTAAACTAATTGAATTGTTTGTACTTACCGTAAAGTCTTACATAATTGTCGGCAGTAAAAACATATATAACGATGCTCGTTATGCCATTAGCCTGCACTTAGGAACGCGCCACTTACTGTAAGTAAAGCACACACAACAACATAATATTCTTTTCATAATAGCGCCCAAGTAATTGGCCCGTTTATCATTTAGTAGTTGTCTACTTTTACGCGAACAAGGTTTCCCTGTTCGAAGTAGTACGGTACTAGTGGCTCGTTTTCCTTGCAAGACTTTGCCTGTTTCAGTTAATCGTTTCCTTATAGTACATTACTCGCCGTCGGAGAAATTCAATCACAAGCGTGCAGTGTTATTGCATCTACCACTCAACGCTGTTATTACTGAATAAGTTAGCTTTCTCTCTCTCTCTCCATACTCAAAGGTCTCCTTCTTCTTGCCTGTCAGGATTAGGCACTTATGCCTCTTCCGGCTTCCCCGTGTTAACCTCGGTCTCACAACTCTTCGCTTTACCGCAACCTTTCGCTCATAGCCTGCCTTCTACCCTCCTTCTGTTACACGATAGTGTTAGTTCTGTTATCGGTTGTCAACCAGGTTCTGTTTTATATCACTTTTTACTTCCATGTTCCGTAAGGAAAGGGAAGTATGGTGATCGCGAAAAAATCGTGTTCGAGATAAGGGCTGATTCTGATTGTAGGTCTACTACCCTCAAAACATGAAGAAAAGTAATTTCCCGAAATGTGTCTGTGTGTAGAATTTTTTCTATGGCAAACGATAACTGCCGCAAATTCAAACAGAATCAAATAATGTTTAGCATATGTGCTTGAGCTGTAGAGTACTCAAGGCCTATTGATTTTGGTGAAGATCGTTTAAGGAAAAGGGGTAGTTTACCTGCAACGTTTTATGTTTTAACAAGAGCAAAGTACTTCATTTTGATAAATAAAGTATCCTGGAAAGAAGGTCATGATAATCCACTGTAGAAAGGTACATGAAATATCTATAAATAAAAAAGTAGTTGAAGGGGCAGGGGGTAATTTTCTATAAATGAAAATGATAGTTGAAGGGGAGGGGGTAATTTTTTATGTGTACTACGTTTTCGGCAACAAAAAAGTAGTTTGTTCTTAAAATTCCTTTCCGGGCTGTTTGGCCGTGGTCCAATGTTTACTGCGAAAACCAGTCGTTTCGGGAGTGCCATCGACTGCCATCATCAGTGAAAATCGAGTGGGCTAACGTGAGGTGGTATACGTTAGTGCCCACAGTACTGTGGTTAAAGCTGAAGAAAGAAGTAGTTTCTATGATAATATTTCGAAAATGATTTTGAATATAAATCTTAGAACATGGAAGTCATGTACTGTATGGTTCTCCATACCCATATTTCTTATACTCTCGAGTCTTGTACAACCTTCCACTGATCGGAGAAAAAATTTCATAACTGAGGAGTCCATGAATCTATAGTCTTCTCTTCTATAGGCAGTTGGTTCTGATCCATTCAACAAAATACAAAATGGCTATTATCCTCTTGCCATGGCATCAGGCATGTTAAAGGGGGACCAGAGACGTCTTGTCTTGGCAGTCGCGTCCGCGACCCGGTGCCGGTCCCGCCTCTACGACGCCCTCAGATTTTGTGAGTACCATGCACAGTTAAAGCGGCCCATCCACTTACAGTTTTCCTTGCAAGTTTCTTGACTGGCAAATCTTGAGCAACTTCCTTGTCAAGTCTGTACCAAGGATCGCAAGCCTCGACAATGATCCTTGTCAGTTTTTATAATGGATGGGCGCAACACGGCATGGGAAGGCCAAGAAAATGCTTGCGACAAGAATCCTTGCGGCATTAGCAAGTCACGTCAGTTTTCTCCCGGCGCTGTACACTTCAGACGGTCCGTCAGGGTCACATTCCGCTTGTGCTATTTACAGTTTTTTTGTAATATTGGTTTGTCTATTGTGTGTTATTGTGTATTTATTTACTGTGAATTATTTATTTGTATTTGTGTATTATACTGAGTTTTACTGTACATCATGAGTCGAGATGTTTGGAGAGAGTTTTTAAATATATGTTTCCATGCCGTGTTTATGGAAAGTTAAATCTGACGAGTATAGCGACAGAGATAAGCGGAACCAAGCTTTCTAGACACTCGTGGACGTGTGTCGCAAAATAGAACCAAATGCAAATAAGGAGTTTGTGCGGAAAAGATAAATTCATATCGCACAGCCTTTAGGAAGGAACGGAAGAAATTAACAGAGTCCAAAAAATCTGGTATCGGAACGGACAACTTATACAAACCATCGTTGTGGTTCTACGATATTGTATTGCCAACGGTCGATCAAGGAGTCCCACGACTCAGTCGGTCAACTCTATGAGAACATGGTAGACGAACAACACGATAACGCCAATCACGACTTTGAAGAGGGTGAGGCAGAGTTTGATGAAGAGGTTGAGTTTATAATTTTATTTTATGCAATAAAAAGAGAGCTTGCTTTATAATCAGTTATAATACACAGGAAACAAAGGCGATTACAGTACAAAATTCGGGTTTTCACTGTAGACCTGTCGCCCGGCCTTGCCACGGTACTCTCTCCTGGTGTCAGAAGTAATTACCTTGAAACCGTAGTAATTCACCTGCCATACCAGACACTAATGAAAATAACGCTTGTCAAAGTCGATAGGCGCTTTTAGGTCGGCCGATATATTACCGAGAAGGAATAGGCGATAACAGAATAGAAAGGTTCAGCTTTGGGAGATCCTACCATCACAGTACACTGAAGTTATGAAAAACTAGTTCGCACATTCACGACTCGCTTCTCACTTTAATAATTAATCTTGTTGTTGTTGTTGAGAGAACTTTATTATTATTAAAGCGAGTTGGTATAATTGGGTCAACAGTGGATTTTAATTACTGCTGGGGCACTGAGGTTGGCTGATTGCATGCTCACACCACACACACCTACACTAGTTACTTAACAAATGATTTACAGCTCTACAAGTTGAGTGGTGTGGTTTATTGTTAACGAGGTGTCGGAACAAAAATCGCGTTATATCTCGATTAATATCGTTTTAAATTGTACCTGTACACGCTTTTCCAACTTCTTGTATTAGTTGACGATTTGCTCCCAAAATCCCAGCCGACCTTCTCCCATCGATAGCTCATCTCCATTGCCATTGCACGTTTTTGTTTCTTCTTCTGCTCCTGCACTTAAAAAGTTAGAGTCCAAGCATGTTGTGCATCTCCGCGGTCTGCCGATGTTCTTTGGGTATTAATATTCGTGGTGGAGGACAGCAGTATCCACCAGTACCAAGTTAAGGCACAAAGGTAAGAATCCTGAAACGGCTATCATAGGAATATTGCAGGCGTGAATCTGGATGAGGGGAAAACTGAAGGAGGCCAAGGCCCAACAAGGGCTGTAGTGCCATTGGAGAGAGAGAGAGATAGAGAGAGAGAGAGAGAGAGAGAGAGAGAGAGAGAGAGAGAGAGAGAGAGAGAGTCTGGATGATTCAGACGGGTGTAATACTGCGCAAAACGGGGAGGGGGATCTCGAACCATGGAGAAGGCAATCCCCCTTTACTGTGGTCATTTTCCATTAACACCATTTTCGAGGCATTTTTTTGATCCTGCAAGTAAGATATCTTTTTCGTGGGTGGGTTACTGGCCCTATCCGCACAACCTTTGGGTAGTAATAGTGTTTCTAAATGCGCTCTGATTAGAATACCATTATGTCACAGACTCTAGATGGTAGCCTATGCTGCCGCCTTCGAGACTTCGAACTCACCCCAAATTTCTTTCGCAGACGCGTCCCATAGGCATTTCCGCTGTTTTATTCATTATCATCATTATCATCATCAACCTCAAGGATTAGGCTCTATCCTGAACCTGTTCCGGGACCCAGTTCTCTCTCGTACGTCCTACATCTCGCTTCCCCACCGGTCTATATTACATTGCTAGCACTGGAATCCTGTCACCCGCCATTCTTCCCAAGTGTTCACACCACCTTGTTTTGTTGCTGTTCCAACAACGGGTCGACCTCCCCGGTTCCGTCCTTATATCAACATTCTTCTTTATCGTTAATGGTACAGCCCACAGTGCTCCTCATAACCTTCATCTCGGCTGCCTCAATCTCTTAGCTGTGGGGTCATTTTTTTTATTAACACCATTTCTGAGGGTTTATTTTGGATCCTGCAAGTAAGATATGGGTTACAGGCCCTATCCGCACAACCTCCATCTGAAGGAATGGGATGTAATTCGGATTTCCCTTGTCCTAAGGGGATTCCCTTCTCCATAGCTTCGAGGCCCCCCTCCCCGTTTTGCGCAGTATTACAGTTGCCAGAATCAACCAGATTCACGCCTGCAGTATTCCAAAGATAAGCCGTTCCGGGATCCCTTCTTTTGCGCCTTATCTTGGTACTGGTGGGTTCTGCTGTCCTCCACCAGTAATGTTGATCGACATTCGGGTCTAGATCCGTACTGTGCTCTGAAAACAAGGTCTCGTCGTGTAGGATATGGCTCTTCACCACGCATTACGGTTTTGGTAGCTGGACAGAAGCTAGAGGGTCAATTGGGGCGCCATCCCTCCCTCCAAACCTGGGACTAGTGATGACCAGTGCCCAGTCAACCCGCAGGAAAGGTGCTACCTCTCCAAGTTTTCTTGACCCCTTTGTCCATTAGAAAAGAATTTTCCTTTTGCATCTCACACAGTTGATCGGATCTCGTCTATAATCCAAGGCGGTGGATTACACAAAGCTCAGAAACATCTGGAGTCGAAAGAATACATATTTCCTTCCCTCTAGTGCTTGTTATTTAAAACAACATTTTCTGAATTCGTATTTCTGTCGCTGGGCAATGCAGTCCTGCATTGATGCATTTTTATATTTTTACATTTTCATCCTCAATTGTGCCCGAAGTCACATGCAAGGCACGCACAGAACTGTACGTTTGTATGCGCAACTACAAACACAAGCCCATACTGTAGTAGTGCTGTGAATTTTCGATGCGGTTTGTGTACCTACACTTCGACCATGACGGTCGGTCAAGTGCGCCGCGTTTGCGTTTGACCACACACCCCTCGGCTTGCTGCCCCGTTTATACCGCCATAAATCGCACACTTTCCCTGCCTTGTTAAGTCAATAAACGTAATGACCAACCACCACTAAACTTTGCCTTCTATGAGTTTAATATTACAACTTAAACAGGTGATGCAACTTTTCGTTAGGTGATAAAAATCTGAATCCGGTAAAGAGTTGTAAATATGTAGGAGTTACACTTAACAATCAGGAAACATCACTAACGAGATAATGGAAAGAGAAAAGAAGGGTAGAAAAGTAATAAGAGCATTGAATTGTGGAACAAAACAATAAGAAATCAAGCGAAGAAAATAATATACACAAATATAGTTAAAAGTATAATAGCTAATGGAGCTGGAGCGTGGGGATATGACAAAGTAGAATAGAAGTAAACTGATGATGACAAAAATGTACTTCCTAAGACGTAGTTGTAGAATATCAGGATTGTAAAGAGTAAGGAATGAGGTTATACGAGAAAGAATAAAAATGAACAAAAAACAGTTGAGAAAATTGAGAAGAAATAGTTAATCCGGTTCAGGCATACCTAAAAGAATGGATTGCCCACGAGATTATTGGAAAGGATAACGGGAGACGGGGAAGATGATATTGTAACGATGTAACCCTCTCGAAAAGGCGAGAGCGTCGTTCTACCGGTTTCTCCGCTAGCCGAGCAGAGGCGTGTCTCTGTCAAGGCAGCACAAAAGTACGCTCTAGACTTTTCGAGTCCTTCTTAACGATGCAAATTATGGAGTATTCTGGAAGACCCGCTGAACGTGACCGCCGCAGCTGGAGTCGAAACGTCTGGTTTTATAAGAAGAAGATCACGGCTCACCAGTCAGGAAAATAATTTCACTGAAGTATGTATTGAACGTTCCGTATAAACCTGTTACCTGTGGCTGTCTGTATGTGCACATACACAGACACAAACACAAACAAGCTCATCCCCCCCCTACTGCTGGGCATTTCGCGACGTAGTTTATGTACGTACACGTCGAGATTGGGGGCTGGTTGGGTGCGTGCGCGCTTGTGTTTGACCACAGACACCTCGGCGCACTGTCCCGTTTATACCGCCATAATGTCCCGTTAAGTCAATAAACGTATTGCTGACCATTACACATACATTAGTTCTCTCCGAGCTCAATATTACAACTAAAACTTACTTTTCCTACATCTCCTGCAACATGAATGATCTAGATGAATGTGCAGAACAGACAAATTACAAACAAAATTCAAAATGACTCCAACTCTTCATGGCAATATTGACTGGCCACGGAGAAACGAAATCTTACCTTCACCGCTTCAAGATAATAAACGACCCAACGCGCCAGTCCACTGCAAGAGAACAAAAAGTGGATCACATCATATATGAGTGTGAGAAGTTAATCAATCTCAGAGACAAAATTCAATTAATAGTGTAAAAAATTCAGGAACTTGGCGACCTTCAAAAGAAGATGTTATAAAGAAACAGCTGAAATGATTCAGAACGTTTATTAGTGCATTTGAAATCTAATACGTTATTTATTGTAAATAATCAAATATCCACACACAAACATTGTTATGTAATACGTATTTGTAATTACTTGATGTAAGCATATAAAAACATTGTTTTCAAATAAGGAAAAAAAATTAGCATGTAGTATTACACAATTGTAATGGATCATGCTGTACAATAAAATTATAAAAAGAATGTACCGAATGTTCCCAATAGGCTGTGTTAAATTTTGAGAAATAATGAGTCTACTTATTAAACTGATGAACAAAGTCCAATTAACTCATGTCGGTAAAAGCTTTATTTTCCATCTGCAAGTCTGTATGTGTTTTTATTAAAAAAAATTAATCTCCGCTGAACGGAGTGAGATGAAAAGTTGGAAATTTTAATTCTTAATTTTACAAAATTCAAAACATATAACAAAAAAAGTCTTCTTACATAAAACAGTTATCCTTCATTCTTAATAGCGATGCCTTGTTTACAAAAGTCGGATTAAAAATAACCGAATTATTACACGTTTCCTTAATAACACATTTCACTTATTTTTCTTATAAGGAACACATTTCTTCTGTTTTGTAAGTACTACAAAAGAGCAGGATTATTTTTGTGGTTTAGCTTCCCACTGGCCGTAATTTTCACCCCTAAATACTTGCCCTAAATACTTGTTTTTCTCTGTATTTGAAATCTTCCCCATGTCTTCCTACAATATCAAGTCTTCATGAAGGTCACCTATTACCATGTATTTTGTTTTTATTTATATTTACTTTTAGTCCCTACTTATGATATTCCTGTATAAATTTTCTAGTCATGCTCCATGTCTTGAAAATCTTAAGCCAAAGTAATTTAGTCATCAGCAAACTGTAATGAATAAACTGTATCCCCATCAAGTGGAAGTCCCATGTTCCTGCAAATTTTTTTCCAAGTCTCTATTGCTTTCTCCGTATAAATTTTTAAAAGCGTGGGTGATAGACAACATCCCTGGCGTAAACCATTGGTCACTTGAAACCCTGGTGCCAATTCTTTGCTCGATATTGAATTGTTATAGAAATTTTGTATAGCTTTTATGATAATGGGGTTGACAGTGATCGTTCTTAAAGCTGTCTACAGATTGGCTACCGGTACATTGTCATAGGCTCTTTCAATGTCAATGAAAACTAAATGAAGAGGTTGTGATCAAACTGTTTTCTTTTTAGTTATTTGCTGTAAAGAGAAAATATGACCTATAGTTGATCTATTAACTCTGAAACTTGCTTGTTCTTCAGACTTATACTTGTACCATTTCCTCATACTCAGCTTCTAAAAAATGTTTAAGTACTCTTCCATACCTGCTTGTTCTTCAGACTTATACTTGTACCATTTCCTCATACTCAGCTTCTAAAAAATGTTTAAGTACTCTTCCACCAAGCCTGCTTAGTGTGCTAGTTAGTAACTGTTATGCCTCTATAATTTTGCTGTCATCTTTGCTTCCCTTCTTGTGTATTGTAGAAATGTATCCCATATTCCAATCTGATGGTACCTCTTCTCCATTCAGAAATTTTTCAAAAAGATTTCTTAATAATTCACATGATTTATTTGTACCATTTTTCAATAACTCTGCGGGAACATCTCCAATTCCAGCTGCTCTTCTATTCTTTAGAGATTGTAGAGATTCTTTTACAATATCTATATCCAAGCGAATATAATCATTTGATATTTCTCCTGAATTTTTCTTAATATCTTTCAAATATTCTTTAATAAACACACAAGAACAAAATTAATGACAGCAGAAATGGACTTTGGCGACGTTCGGCAAGAGTTTCCAGACGTGAGAAAATTCGAAATGAAGTCACTAAGGACAGAATGAATGTGAAAAATTCAATTGTTGATTTTATCCAAACAAAACAATTACAATGCTATGTGCACACGAAAAGAATGGCACAGGAGTTATGAAATGGACCCTACAAGGAGGAAGGAAAAGAGAAAGACCACCTATCACCTGGATAGAATAAATTCAGACTATATTGAGGGAACAAGAAATTGAAGATCTTTGGATGGACAAGCAGCAGTGGAAGATGAGAATTCATTCATTACTGTAATCTTTGTTACCAAAAAATGTGTAAACCTTGTACAGCCAGAACAATAATAAATTTTTTGTCGTTTACACATAAATTTAAATACAAATAATTATTTATTTACTTCTTTATTGTAAAATATTGACCATTGTATAGAAATGTATGCTTTACTACTAAGTATCAGTGGACGTGAGCTTGAGACACGAGCTGCCATGTGGGCTAAATTCATTGTAATTTTTGTTAAATTAAAAATTGTTAAGCAACGGTAAAAACCCTGTAGCAAAACAACTAATCGTGCATCTAACCATGATAAAATACTGTAAATGTAAATACGCGGTTCTTATGAGGAAAATCGGCCAAATGTTTTGTTATGAAGGACATGTAATAACGCTTCTACTTTTTAACCAAATTACATAAAAGAGTGCGATTGGATTACAAATAAAAATAGATATATTTTGTAAAATGTGACAGTTTTTGTTACAAGTACAACGACGTTTGTTAAACTTAAAGCTCTGAATTTCAATCAGCCACCAATTTGTAAATACGTTATATAACATTTTGGTTTGTTTTGTACTTATAGGAAATGATAACCGCGCTTATAGGAATTTTAAGGAGACTGGGAATCTCCAATACATGCAATATTAAATGAAATGAACATTTCTCCTAAACTATTAGCATTAGCAAACTGATTTTTTTTCCTGTGGCTTATTACATATTTTTCAGAGATTTTGTTATGGCGATTTTGGAATATTTGCATTTTTGTAGGAGATACTAATTTTCTTTTATTTTAAGGTTTACTATTTCTCATAATTCTATATAACATAAAATATATAATTACTACGTTATGAAAACTTAATGACGACTCACTTTGTAATTTAGTGTGATGTAGAAATTCTGAAAATGTGAGGATTTTAACTGTTATAGTTTGTGAAAAAACGCTCCATATGTAGAAAAAAATAAACTTACGATAATCGTCGATCAAAGTTGTACCTGCATGTACAGTGGAGTCCTGGAACAAAGGATGGGTTGTCAGAATCACTTGACATATCGTCATAAAGTTTCCTCTTTATTCCCTTCATGCTGCTTTGTCTGACAGGTCTCTCACACTCAAAGAAAATACAGTCTCTTTGGAATATGCGGAAAATTCGAATGAGAAGATTCTCACTGAATCGAATCTATGGGAAACTGGCACGACGTGTCACGTCCTCTTACTGAATGGAGGAGCATATTTAGAAAATTATTTTTAAATACAAGCGTTCTACAGATGAAGTAATTATACTGTCTTAAAAGTCTACATGTTTTTTTGTAATTTATAAAAAACTCAAAATTCATTTAAAAAATTTTTCACTTTCCGGGTCCCCTTAATTTGTAATTGCTGTTTTTTCTGTAAAGTTAATAAAGTAAATTAATTATGGTTTCTAGTTGATAAAGAGTTCCGGTCGTAAACCATATTAACTAGAAACCACAAATAGTACGGTCACTAAATAATATTCTTACTAATTTAGTTATATAATGTTATACAAAGCCCATTGATCACATCACAGAGAACAATGAAGTATCATACTTTATTTTAATAACGCGCTCGCTCGTGCGCGTGCGCACGTGTGTGTCTGCCTGTCTACTTCCGTATATAATAACAACGTAATTATCTGTGAAAGAAAAAAGAGATTTACTATTTCAACTATCAAAGAGTTTTTATTTGAAATATTCATTAGGAGCTCATGAATGTGTAAACACTTCACTCAGATTTAATTATTTATTTAAATGGAAAAATTGTTGTTTCCTATTTTTTGTTTATTACAATGTGTTTCTAATAGAAGAAATTGTATAAAGTCTGTTTTCAATTTAGTTTAGAAAACAGTCACAAAGAAAGAGTCTGTTTATTATAATTTATGTATATGAATGGATGTATAGTTGGCGTAAGATTTAATAATACATGAATAAAATACGGTTTTGAATATTAAAGAGGTTTAAAATGATATCGTTAAGAAGCGTGTAAGATTTCCCGTTTCTAGTCCATCAACATCCCTACTCCAGAACACGTTCTCCTATTCTGTGAAAGCGCGCTTGACACCAACATTTAGACCTACTGTAACCTCTATAGACTATATCCCGTAACTTTGAACTTTTCAGTTGTAACCGTGCTACAACACCCTTTTAAACAGAAAAGTCTAAATTTTTGTACTTTATAAAAAACTCAAAAATTTATTTTTTTTTCATCATTTTTAACCTTCCCGTACCCCGTAACTTATCTTATTCGGTAGTAATAGAAAGGTCCGGGAGAAAAACGATGGAAGTCAAAGAAACGACGAATCAAAAAAAGAGCTTTTAAACAGCTGACTCCTATCGTTCCCCCCCCCCCCCTACATGTGCTAAATCTCCAGCATTAAATATCTACAGACCTTCACCAAATTTGCCAAAACAAATTACTAACAGCTGGCAGTACTGACTTAAAATTTTTGTTTTGTTAATTTATTAAGTACTGTAGTTCTTAATTATTATTAATTTTGTTTAAAAATGACTCGTAGATACATATAAAAGGAAATTGAAGCACTTTCCCACATATGTGTATTCGACATTTTTCCTTCAGTTTAATGATTAGAATGATATCCTGACGTTTGGCAGTATTTCCTTGGAATATTTTATATATTTCCCAGTGTCCACGGCGCTGAAGGCTATGTGTTGAACGAACGCATTCACGTCTTATGAGAACTTCGGGTTGTCGGACCGTAAGTGGATGGTTGTTATGTGCAAACGTTTCGGTCGTGCCTTCGACAGTGTTCGGCACCTTCTGCACTGTAGATGGCCTTCGGAAGCACGGCCGAAACGTTTGCACATAACAGCCATGCACTACGGCCTTACAGTCCTGCAAGGCGAAGTTCTCGTAACATTGGAGCCGCGGCCATGACAGCTTCAGACAATATTCGTGTCTTGTTTAATGTCTGTGCGCCCACGTGTGTATGTTAGTTAAGATTTTATTTTATAAGTTTTATATATACGTGCAAAAGCTACGTAAATTGTTAAAATTATAGTGCAGTGGAACATACTGTTGGTAGTTTCATTTAATGGCTCCAGTAACAGTTCAAAAATGTGTGCACGCGAATAGAATCGACTGTTAAAACACTATCGTACGTAGCGCTACCGCCACACTCGACACGTTTTTACTGCTGCATATTTCACTACTTAATAGACACTCGTTCGTTAAATTGCACTGTGAACAACAAACTCAAATAAAAACAATGTGAAAAACTCATCAATGTAACAATCGGGCGCATGGACGTGACTAGTGTTGGTTTTGTCTCTTGTGTCAGCGTTCGTTAATGTTTTGAAGTAATAATTCAAACCTACAGAACGAGAAAAGAGTGCTTTCTTCACTTCTGGTTGTTCTCCTTAAGGACTATTTGATACCTTCTTGTTTGTTGTTCGGAGAGCGTGTGGCCCACCCACGATAAATGGGATTTATGCCTTTTATTTAGAATTAATATTAGGCAATTACCTGTATTAACTTCCGTCTTGTGACTTACTTGGTTTTTTCTTAAAAGGACGCGTTTCGAGAATAAATTCTCATCGTCAGGTTCCAATACTATAAAAACATCAAATTCACCCAATTTAGTATATATATTCATCCAATATAGTATTGGAACCTGATGATGAGAATTTATTCTCGAAACGCGTGGTTTTAAGAAAAAACCAAATAAGTCACAAGACGGAATTTAATACGGGTAATTGCCTAATATTAATTCTAAATATTTAGTAACGTGACTTGGAGACAATTAAAACAAAATGAATTTATTCCTTTTGTCTGTTCCTGAAACCCCATTTGCGGGGGTCCGTTGAGAAGTTCGCGGAACGATAGATGCTTAACGATAGTACTAAAATTTGTCGTTCTGAGATTTGTTCCGGTTTCAAATAGGCAAATGTTAGAGCTGGTCACTCCAGCTCTTCCTCGGACGTCCCACACCTCTCCGTTCCCTCGACTTATAGTCCATAGTTGTTTGGGGATGCGGCATTCATCCATTCGGCAAAGATGTACCCACCAATGCAGCCGATACTGGGCGGTCCTGTCGAGTATACTCATAATCTTCAGTTCCTGCCGTATCCCGGATAGTCCTTATTTGAGGAAACTGAGTAGTGAATATGTCCCCTGGATGTGTTACTGGGATATCGCAGGGTAAGACGTATGATGGGGCTGACACCTTCAGTCTTAACGTCCAGCCCGATTTTCAGTCTGGGTGTTCTCGCATAAACTGGCTGTCTAGCCAAACTAAAGAGACCAGTTTTCACTGTTGAGATACCCATAGGGGTCTTTAATGGTGCGGTTTCTCCTTGCCACCTACATCCTACGTCGTTGGCCAATGGAAGGTCATCCGTCTTTAGGGGTAATTTCTCACCCCAAGGGCAATAGGGTGCCCTAACCTCTACTTGACAATGACAAGTAGAGGAGGGACAGCTTAGGCTATACCAGCTGTCACTCGGTCTCTCGGTCTCCAGAGCCGCGTAAGCCACCTGTAGGTGTTGCCTATCGCCCACCACTTGGAGGTGTGTCTGGATATTTCCCTTCATCAAGGAATGAGACCATAAGCCAATACTCATCCTCTCCAGTACTTTGGGGGACAGATTGTGTTTGTAAGATACATATTTAATGTAAACACCTGTTAACTTCCAAACCTATCTGTCAGTTTAGTCCTAGTTTACCATGGCTATGATCCCTTCTCAATCGCCAGGTTTTCAACACCGTGTATGAAATTGTTTTATCGATATCTGGAGTTGTTCCACTTCTTGAGCATTGACTGCGGGGACGACCATCTTCTGTGCTAGTACGACCACGTTGAAAATGGTCAGCTCACTTACAAACTACTGTTTCTGGAGGCGCAGCCTCTCCTAATACATTTACTAATACGTTGTGAGCATCCATTGGCGATAGATCTTTTTTATTAAACAATTCAATCACAGCACGATGTTTGGTTTTGTCCATTTTGCAAAACACGCGTGGCACGTAAATTTCTAAGAGCTGATAAACAACGAATAAATCGAGAGATATATTTTAAAATTAACAAGAAGTATGAATATTACAACACACGAAAAATTTTAGTTCTACTGCTAACCTATAGATTTTGCTCAGCGAACTTTTTAACTGAGCATTGTAATTTGAATTTGTATCTAAACGACGGATTCTTGTCATCACAGGAAAAAATATAAATGCGACGTTTCCACCCACACAATCATGTAACAGTCTTTAGGCTAATTATAATAATAAACGTTATATATATATATATATATATATATATAATATAAAGACCTTTTTATCTATCAATCTACTTTCTATATATAATGATAGAACAAATCTTACTTACCCGTGACTTTTTCTTTACCTGGGCGCCAGAACAAATCCCAGATACAAATGACACGGATTCAGCTTAGCTCAGAGCACAGAGACACACTATCTCAGGATTCGTTCAGTGAGTGGATCATTTAAGGGAATCGTTACAAATAACTCTTAAAATTTGTTGAAGTTTGTTTAATTAACGATTCTGTTATTGTATTAATTTCTTTAAAAGCTAAGTTAATGACTTATTGCTTACCTAAATCTTATTGGTTAATGAGTGTGCTTGAAAAGTGAAGATTAAAACGTCCAAACGACCAATTGCTCTTATCTGGTTTATTTAGGGATTTTATATCTACCAAACCAGTGCTAAAGAACGGGTCTGCAATAATTTGCACGTTCAATATTACACCTCACTCTCCATTCAACACACCTATATTACTTTATATCTAATCTTAATAAGTAAATACAAACTTTGATTTTATATAGTGTCTTTTTTAAAATTGTTTATTGATTTAATTATTTATTTTGTTATTTATGTTCATTGATCAATGAATATATTTCTTATCTGATTGATGCGTCGACCGTAGATAGTAATCAGTAGAGATACTCCTTTTCAGGGTTCGGCTCAGAAGAAATGATGTTGACCAATAACGTTGACTGATGATCCTGGACAATTACAGATGCTGTATCTTCTCTGGTGCACAAGTCACTTCACTGTTACTTAATAATTTATTAATTAATTATTTAATTAATTAATTTGTTATTACGCAGCGAGCTTATTTATTGAAGCTTACTAGTTCCTCTACTACTGCGGACCACTTCGCGAACTGTTTATTTAAATAGTTACTTTGCGTTGTTTGTGCAATTTAGCTCGTATTTAACACACGTCTTGCTTATTTAATGCCCGAACGAAGAGTGCTCAATTCCCTCATTCTGACTTGGCGTCTCCTCTAAATACAAGATTATGATTGGTTGTTCCAAATAAATCATGCGTTTTCCACTTGAAACAATATCGAACAAGTCGGTCAAACGCTCCTTAACAAGTTTGAGATGGTAGAGAATTACTGGGTAATTTCATACTTCCTCTGTTTGCAAATCGTTTGATTAAAGGTATTTGCAAACGTGATTTCAAAGATCCGACCACAGAATATTATTGCTTTGGTCTTTCTCTGTACGTGTGTGAAAACACCTAATTCGTACCTAGCCTAATTCTCTAGTTATATCTCTTGGCGTTCTTCTTCTGTATAACGTCTTTAAATGCTAATTATACTAGTTGATATTTTGGCTACTTATAGAGATTTAATTTCTGAACACTATGCAGGTTTCAGAATTGCCGTATATATATTAGTTTTGAAGATATTGCAGTTTTAATAAATAAAATTTCATGTCTGTGCCCGCATCAGTAGTAGCAGTGGCGAGGTTAGACAGAGATGGCTGTGATTATTCCCTCTCTCTCTCTTGCTTACGACGCTAGACTAGCACAGTTTGACACTTTCATATAACGATCTGACAGGTCGACTATATGAATCGTTATAATATATACAATCAAAAGACTAACCAATACAAATAAGTACTAACTGGGAAAAACACACAACACACACAAGCACAATGCACACGAAACTTGCACGCTAACAAGGTCAAAGAGTGTTCTCCCGTCTTGTGAGTTCAATCGCTGTCCCCCCATTATCGGCAGATTTGTAAATATAAAGCAAGTCATGTATCCGGTGTTGGTTGGAAAGCGATGAAACGGGCACTCACGTTCATGAGAAGACTGGCATGGATAGACCTTATAACGCGTGGTAGGCTATACAGTACTGCAGTAATTAGTTTCTTTCTATATAGGCATTGGTGGATGTTTCAGTTACAAGAAGTGGCGAGAGAGTACTCGCTGACAATTTCAGTAAGAAAGACTAAAACCATCGCCTTTAATGGTAAATATCCAGTGAGGACTAAGGTAGTTATAAACAACAGCACTTTAGAACAAGTGGGCTAAGCCGTTTCAAATATCTCGGCTGTGCAGTAAGCTATGAATATGAATATGATATACGGGAGAAGATAAATAAATTTAGGAATACTTGTGGTACGATTCATAGAAATCTTAGAAATAACATAAGACACAGCACGAGGGTTAAATTTTATAAGACAATTGCAATACCCACGTTGATTTATGCGAGTGAGGCGTGGGTCATGACAAAAAAGGAAAGCGGCAAGTTTCAGAGTGCTGAAATGCAGTTTCATCGAAATACTTTAAATTATACATTGTAAGACAGAATAAGAATATCAGAGCAGAACTCGAAGTGAAGGACATAAATGAAATTAATTCAATTTACAGAAGACAATTGTGGGATCATCTGCAAAGGATGACAGAGGATCGATTGCCGAAAGCGGAACTTAACTATAAAGCCGTTTGTAGAAGAGACGTGGGTCGTTCGAGGATAAGATGGGTGTCGGAACAGGTTTATATAACTTAATCCTTGAAGAGGAGAAGAAGAAGACGGCAAGAAACGTAAGTAAATTATGACGCAGTATTGGGAAACTGAAAAGCGAACATCATGGGTGGAAGCGTTTAATACTAATCCACCAACCCGCGTGAACATTTATCGCATCAGAGACAAGATTGATGCATATCGTTGAGTGGTTAACGCACCAAAACCTGGATATTCTGGGACGTCGTAGGACAGAAGAAAATTAGATGAGATTTGTTAACAGTCCAGAAACAGCTACACGACCAATGTGCGGTTCAGGAAATATCCTTGCCGAGAACGTCACTGCGACTCCTAATTCATAAAGCTAATATAAAACCGTACCTCCCAAAAATATTACACGCTGTTCTGGAGGAAGACCCAGACAGGCGGTTACAATTCTGTGAAATCGTGCTTAACCAAATGTCAGAATGTTTCTGATAGGTTATATGCACGTCATAACGTTAACGATTGAGCGATTGAGCGATTTAACAGTGTGCCGGGATTTGAATTCCCGGCATGTTTGAATGATCGCGCCAAGGCTGCGGCTTCGGGTGAGACACGGCTGACTGGATCGCCGACACCGTGGCGCGCAACGTCGACGCAATTCAGCTGGCGGCATCAGCTGTTCGATCAAAGTTTACATTCCGCTACAAGCTTCCTTTGCGAAATGGTTCGGTAATCGGCTGGCAATCGGTCTCATTTCTTTATAAGGTTTCCGACTGTGCATCTCGAGGTCTGACGGCGGTGGTAACTAGATTCTTTTCTTCTCAACTCACTATGACTTGGTGAAAATTATAAGTGCCTCAGGTAAAGACATGGATGTTAATATAACTGGATGCCCGACAGGGCGCTCTCTAGTGAAGCAAATCAGATCACGGAAGCCATATTTAAAGCGGGCAAGAAAAGGTAAACAGACGTGGAGTTAGGTTGATTTGTGCGGACCTTTTGCAGTGTAAATTGATTTAATGCTTGCTTGACTTATGACTTCGAAAAGAATACAAAATACGAAACTAACATACAAACAACATATCTTCCAACATAGAAACTAAAAGTCTTTCAGCATAATCTGACACGTAATTATATGAATAAATAACCGAACAATGTCTTCAGTCAGATCTAGCTAAACAGTCGTCTAATTGATTCTGCGTTACAGTATAAAATTATTATACATCACTGCATATAACAACAAGGTGTACACAAACAGAAGGTACGGTATAGTCCCATTTCTCCCAGACGCAAAATGTTTAGCAAACGCATGAAATCAAAGTCGAGCGAAATGGCTTATAATGCAAACAAGATTTATTTAGTCACAGAATACAACCAAATATGTAATTAAATAAGTTTTGTTAATCGAGTTTCCATTGATTTTTGATGAATTTTGAAAATCACAGAGTTCTAGTTAATTTTATTCAGTAGTGGAGTTTTTAATTTCTTACAAATCACGATATTGGCCAGCAAAACCTAATCCCTAGGTTTTATGGTAATCTATGGCTAACACTTACATTCATTGTCAATAAGTTTACACATTCATTCTGTTTAATATTATTATGTACTCTCTTCTAAAAGCCATTATCAAAAAACACCAGTTGTGAATGAATAATCAAAAACCTGTAAAACTATTAATAACCATTTTACTGGGTTGGCCACATTTCTGAGAACAAAGTAAGGATACCAGCATACTGGGTTAGATTCTGTGTGTTTTTCTTGTTTTATTTTGAATATCATTTTTGAAAGGAAGAAAGCAGCTTATTTTATATAGATTGATGATAATAATAATAACAACAACAACATCAGTTAATAATGGCTTTTTCTGGTGGTATGCAGTACTGGCACATTTTTAAGCCCAAGTTTCTCAAGATTTATAATTTCATTTATCTCTATAGAATTTTCCAAACTTTTACATCGATCTACCTCCCCCGGATTTGAACTCGCGAGTTCCTAGTGAGTACCGGTACCTTTTCATACAGATAAATAGCCCTAATAATAATGAAAGTTGGAAATACAGCCTTTTATTTCTAATTCTTCGTTGAGAAACTTTTGTTTTCAAATTTCATTTTACGTTCCCATAACACTATGATCCCACGGTGTCGGCTAATAAATTCTTTGATTACGAGTGGAAATAGAAAAAGATTTAACAGGTATGTGAGAATTACCATTCGGGCTGATGGGTTTGACAAAAAATCGTATTATTCAGGACGTACCGTAGCATGTATTTATCATCAAAAAATAATTAATTGTCGCGTAATTAATGGCACAATTATGTACCAGTTGTATAGGTAGAACTGTGGGCTCGAGATCTCTTGCCCGGGTTAAAGATGGCGGCGTGACGTCACACTTGCTTCAGCTCTCGCAAGCATACAGGGTTGGCAGTCGGGGATCCAGTTAGTATATAAACATCCATGGGTAAAGGTCATTACTTATTCACTGTTAAATTAATAAGGGGTTATGTGTTTAATTTAATAATGAGAATCGTGATTGTTAATTATTAGTTATGTGCGTCTTAATCATGTATGTGTGTGTCTCACAAGTTACTTCCGGTATATATCTGAGCACGTGGCGATTTTTGGACTTGACTGCAGAAAAATTAATTGTAAATGTAAATGTTGGTAAATTAAATTAAATTATTGAATCACATCAAATTAAATTAAATTCAATTAAAAGAAACGTTAAATTTAAAAGTAAATGTTCAAAGAAAATGTAAGGGTAATTTATGTAAATGTGTCCGATTTTGTAAAGGCTAATGAATATGCAGATGTAAATTTTCAAACTTGCTCTCCAAAAGGTCCAATTAACTCATGTCGGAAAAAGCTTCATTTTCCATCTGCATGTCTGTATGTGTTTTTATAAAAAAAAATAATTAATTACTGCCGAACGGAATGGGATATAAAGTTGGAATTTAATAAGCATAGTAAGTGTACTATTTCTTATAAGCACAGCGCAAATCAGAATGTTATGTAAAACGTTTTTAAAATAATGGGTGATTAAACTTCTTAATTATTAATTTTACAAAGTTCAAAACATATAACAAAAAAAAAATCTTCTTACATAAAACGGTAATCCTTCATTCTTAATATCGATGGTTTTTCTGCGGAAATCGGATTAAATAACGGAATTATTACATATTATTTCTTAACAAAACATCACACTTATTTTCCTTATAAGAAACACATTTCTTCTGCTTTGTAAGTGCTTCAAAATAGGCGGATTATGTTTGTCGTTCTGCTTCCCACTGGGCGTACTTGTCACCCCTAAATACTTGTATTCCTCTGTATATGAAATCTTCCCTACGTCTTCCTACAATGTCAAGTCTTCATGAAGGTTACCTATTGCCATGTATTTTGTTTTATTCGCTTTATACATTTAGTCTCTATATCTGATATTGCTGTATCAATTTTCTAGTCAGAGACGTCGGAGACATGATTGATGCCGCGGGTCAGTGGCTAATGCACCAAAATCTTGACTTCTATCAGAGAGTCTAAATGAAATGAGAGTCACTATGACATTTGATAACAGTGTGAAAAAAAGTATACACAACCGGTGTGTTGCCCAGGAAGTATCCTACCCGAAAACGTTATACAAAGACTTGTGTATAATTTTAACAAAGCATACCAGAAATATAGCATGAAGATAGCGGTAGAGAAAACAAAATCATTTACAATTTCACATGACCCATTAAGGTGTAAGCTTGTGATAAATGACAGAATAACAGAAGAACTAATGCAGATAGAGTACTTAGGAACTAGGCTTACAAGTAACAATAAGGCAATGAAGAAGTAGAGTATCAATTGATGAAAGCAAGAAGAATTCCATGGAACATCGGTTGATAAAAGTTTTTCTGGATTCATGAATAATCTCATATGGAATAATCAATACCTCACACAAGAAGAAAAAACTAGGGTTTTCGAAAGCACAATACGTCCAGTAATATCCTACACATCAGACACCAAACCAGATACAGCAATAACTCAAATAAACCGACAATCTGTAGAAATGACTGTATTACGGATGGTACTAGGAGAGCCAAGGTACGACAGGTTGCCAAACAATAGTGTAAGATAAACGTGTAATGTAACAGACATTAATTCTTGGCTTGCGGAATGAAAAAGGATATGGGATAAACACATATCAAGGATGGATGACACAAGGCTAATGAAAAAGGCAAGTGTTAGCCAACCAAACACCATGAGGAGCATTGGTCGGCCAAGGAAAAGGTGGAGTGACAGCATGTATGACCGTTGTTATAGGACAGCACAGAGTTCAAATTAGAAAGTTAAAGAAGAAGAAGAAGAAGAAGAAGAAGAAGAAGAAGAAGAAGAAGAAGAAGAAGAAGAAGAAGAAGAAGAAGAAAACATCATTGCGATGCTTAATGCTTACATTTAAAGACGTATCATGCAAAACTGCTACATTGTCTTCTAGAGGACAACGCGGATCGGTGGTTGTAAATTTATGAAATCATGATTAACCAAACATCAGAGTGTTTCGGGTCGTTTGTAACGTTGATGTTGACCTAAGATAATATATTAAATAACTGAATACTGATACAATGCCCATATCTGGGAAGAAACATCGATGAAAAGTACACAAAATCAATTTAAATGTTATGAGTAATATATTCAAACAAGCCATTAGTTAATACTTTCTTCTTCTTCTTCTGATAGTGCCTATCTGTTTCGGATGTTGCATACCATACAGACTATTTTAACTTTCTGTGATGCTGCACGGAATAAGTCAGTTGTATTCATAGCAAACCAGGTCCTTAAATCTCTCAGCCATGATATTCTCTGTCGCCCAAATCCTCACTTTCCAAGTACTTTTCCCTGTAGTATTGACTGCAATAAGTAAAATCTCTGTTCATTTATCATGAGATGTCCCAGATACTGAAGCTTTCTTATCTTCACTGTGTTAATAATTTCCCTTTCTTTCTTCGTCTTTCTAAGAACTTCAACATTAGTTAAATGTGCTGTCCATGAAATGCTCATTATTCTACGATAAAGCCACATTTCGAATGATTACAATTTTTTTTTAGTTGTGGTTCAGTCAAAATCCAAGATTCTACACCGTAGAAGTGGACTGAGAATACGTATCAGCGTAAAAGTCTCATCTTTGTGTTTATTGTTAAATAGTGACTTTTGAATAAACTCCTCATTCTAGTGGACACTGCTCTTGCCTTTTCAATTCTGCTCTTTATTTCTTGAGAGTGTTCCCACTGTCATTGACTATAGTACCAAGATATGTAAATTTGCTTACACGTGCAACTGGTCTTTGGTTTATATTAAGGGTGCAGTTTGTGAACTTGTTCTTAGATACTATCATTAGCTTCGTATTATTAACATTGATGTCTAGACCATATCGGCGGCTGCTTTCTGTCACTATATTCATTAGTTGTTGCAGCCCCTCTAAGCCATCTGCGGATATGACGGTATCATCCGCATAAAGTATGTTATTTATTCTTTCGCCGTTCACAGTATAATACTTTAATGTAATTATTTATTGCCATTGTTCCACCAATACTATACTATAATTATAATGTGTACCAACTACTGACCCATTCTGTACACGTCACAACTGTGCCGTGTGCAGAGACTGACATTTATGTTGCTGTCAGTGTCAGAATATATATGTAGGTCACAATCTGTTGTTGATATGTGCTGCTATTGTTCTCGACACGTACGTGATTACGAAACTAATGCAATTAAATAAGACTATACTTTTAAATTAAATTAAGCGGACGTAAACTAAGGAAGAATTGAAGTGACAGAGAGAGAGAGAGAGAGAGAGAGAGAGTGTGTTTTAATGGCGTGTTTACAGTGGCTTTTACAAACAAAAAGCTTGACACAGTTAAGCGACATTTTTTTTTTAATTTTCATGTAACTTTATGATTAAATCTTTTGAAATCTGAGAGGATATTTTGTGTTATATGTGCACGTGTGGCGGAGGGGTTTACTGTAGTTCTTTATCCTGACAAAACATGCAAATAGAATAACATCAGCGGAGATGAGGTTTCTTAGGTGAATAACGGGAAAAACAAGGAGAGTTTGATTTAGAAATGAGACGATCAGAAGAAATTTGTGAGTAAAAACCCTGATTTATTTGCTCGAAATCAGGCAATTGAAGTGGTTGCGACTGACTGATTGACTCTGGGCTGCGTAGTTGATGCGTCGCAGAGACAAACCACTAAGGTATCTGAGTTCCTGCCCAGTACCTGCCCATCCTAGCCACTAGAGGATTGTCTGGGAACCACGGCGCACGTGAATAAAATTTGCGTCCAAGTCGCCTGAAGGTGTCGTCTAGGGATCGAACGCCAAGTCCTCTTCTTAGAAGCCGAGATGAGATTCGGTGGGTAACTTTGGCCGCTAGCCGAAGACCACTGTCGAAGACGCTTTGCAACTTGTTTTTATGCATGTTGGCGAGGTAACCCCAGACCGGGCAAGCGTATGTAATGACCGGCAGCAAATACGCGCCGACGATCATCTTGGCCGTGATCATCACCTAGCAAGTTGTGAGCAGCTAGGAGAGAGCACTGAAGATGCGGCACTCAGCAAGCCCAGAGTACTGCAGACCTCTTCTTGTCAGGGTGGCTGCTTCGTCTTCGTCTTCGTCTTCGTCTTCGTCTTCGTCTTCCTTATAAGGAACGTTGATGGCGTGGTCCTTATGAGACACGTCGGAAGTAGCCAGCTGCTTCTTCTACCGGCTACTCGGTTCACCGGTAACAGCTGGCTCTAAAGACGTCTTCTTTCTCCTTGGCGAGTGTCTTCTGCGTACGGGATTTCCCGATCTCTTAAACAAGAGCGGCACCGGCGCAAGAAGGCGAAGAAGCTATCCTCTTCAAGTTGGCAGCTTGCAGACCATAGAGCGTCCAGTGGAGCCATCTCACTTACGCCCCTGGGTCCAAGGCTCTCTGACGCCCCCACCCCCCAAACAATAACAACTGATAATTTTTTCATGCAAGTAATTTTAAGCTTATATTGTCGATTACTTTACAAAAGAAGTGTTAATAAAATAATAAAAAGATGTACAGTTAAGAGAACAACTTTATTTTTGGCATGAAAAACATTTTACTTTACAGTGACAAAAAAGCCTATATGCATAAAAATTCAAAAATTATTGTAAATACATTTGTGTATCAAGTCTTAAGTATACCTAACTAATAACTGGTTTGCGTCTGGCCTTTTCATGAGCAAATTTGCTGATCACATCTTCATAATCTAATTTTGTTGTTAAGTCATTTTCGATTGCAAGAACAGCTAAGTGAATCAGACGATTTTGAGTTTGAGTTGAGCATAAATAATTCCTAATCCTTCATAGTGTAGAAAAAGATCTTTCAGCTAAGCAGACTGAAGCAGGGGTAGACGGGTAACTTTTCAGAGCAATGGCAACATTAAGATACAAATCTAGTAAATTCTTAGAAATCAGAAGTCTGTACAAATGTGATAGTGATAGTGATTTATCATCACTATTAATGATTTCTTCCTGAAGAAAACTTATTAGATGAATGCATTCTGTTCCAAAAGATTCTTCTGTATCTGATGGATATGTCTTCTCTAATCTGTCAGCAGCTTGCATTATATCTTCTAGATTAGTTTCCATAAGATCTGATAGAAATGTGAATTTCTGAGAAAACTCAGTGTAAACTGACACTCGATATTTTAACTCTGTGAGCAAGTTTCATCAGTATCTGAGTATAGGTGGTCTGGAGAATACATGAAGAACTTTGATTGGACACTTTTTAGTTTAGTTTCCGCAATGTTCTTGTACACTTCGATTGAACATTTCATTTCTTCAAAAAAATTAATAAGGGAGTTGTACAGCTTAACAACTGTGCCAGTGCTCATTCTTTCAGACTGTATTGTGTCCATTACATCTCCGAATCTACCAAAGATACCCCCCCCCCCATGCAGTAGCCATGAAAACTTTCAGAAGAGATAATTTTTCTCAGGATGCCTTTCGCCTCTTGCCTTGTAGTTGACTTGTCAGTCTTGTCTTCTGAAATTAATTTTAGTGCCTTAATAATAACATTAAAATCTGTATTTAAACTTTTGCATGCATCTTCTCTGGCAGACCACCTCGTAATAATTAAAGTTTTGATAGAAAGATTTCTTGAAGTAAAAAAACATTCTAAAAGGTTCCAGCGATAGTTTGAAGCTTTGAAAAAGTTGTACAATGTTTTTGTAAAAGGTCAAAAAAGTCAACAGCAAGCCTACAGCAATTTCTAGCACTTGAACACACTAGGTTCAGAGAGTGGGCAGAGCATGGTACGTAAAATGCTAGGGAATTAACTTCTTTAATATTCTTGCCTGCAAACAAGAATAAATTCCAGACATACTAGATGCGTTATCATATGATTGCCCTCGAAGAATCCTTATGACCAAGTCATGATTCTGGAGGAAAGTATACACAGCTTTGGCAAGCTCTTCACCTGTGCGGCCTTGATTTTTCATAAACTCAAGAAAACGTTCTTTATGAACACCCTCATCTTCATTATTCACATATCTTAAAATAAAGGTTAAATGATCACTGTGTGTTACATCTGGAGTAAAATCCACTATTATTGAAAAATATTTTGATTGTTTTATTTCTTTAGTGATTTCATTAATGACGGTTTTAGCCATTATCTTGATTAGTTCTTCATAAGTAGCATGCGACAAATAAGATGTCTTACCTTGCCCTGGATTCCCAAAGCGATCTATGTGGCTTTTTAAGATTGGGTCGAATTCTGCAATAAGTTCTATACACACAATAAATTTCCCATTTTGTACTAAGCCGAACACTTCGTTTTTTCCACGAAACGCTAGTCCACGAGATGAAAGTTTTTTAACGACAGCTACCACCCTCTGCAGAACACACCTCCAATATTTAACATCCTCTTCTAACTGACTCAATAAATGTTTATCAATTCTACACTGTTCATTATTCTTCTTTTAAGCATTAAAACACAGTAACGGTGAGATCGAGAATTCTCATGTTCTATCACTCGTTGGTCAGCATGCTTCCAGTCATTAAAGTCACTTTCACCAAATTGTGATTTTCCCCTAAAAATCTTACCAGAGGCACAAAAAACTGAACCTTGGCTCCACGAGTACACAAGATAATCTCGTTTTATTTCTTCTCCATTAGCAAGTTTTCTTTCAAATAATGCTTTAGTTAATCATTTTTGCTTGTCTGGGTAAGCTTTCTCAGAAACAGAAAAATCACAGTTTAAATCTTGATCCACTCCATTTTTTACAAAATAATCACGAGTTCTCTCATTTATAACAAAAGAAAAAATCGATCATTGCTTGGTTGAAAATTCTCACTCTCTTCTCCTGGAACAGATTGGCCCAAGTTTTCGTCTAGCCCTATAATGCTTGAATCGTCATTACAAAGTTCACTACTGTTACTGTAACTCTTTGTTACACACTCCTCACTACTTGTTTCATTTTGAGCAGCTTGGCTAGCAGTACTTTCTAGGTCTGACGCACTTTTCAAGAAAAAATAATGCAGTTTTCGAGTTTGTAAAAGGACTCAATTTTCTTTCTTCTTCTTATCGTCTGCCAATTTACAGTATTTAGCACCACTTAGCCGTTTGCGTTCGTCCATTTCAGAGTTAATTTAAATCACGCGTTGCGAATAAATCCAACTTCCGAACTAACCTGCAAAGCTTATTCGCAGACTACCGGCAGACTAAAGTTGTAAACAGACTACCGGTACGCAGTGTTGCCACCAGCTGACGGCCGCAAAATGGCGCTCATCATCTGACTCAAAATCTATTTGTTTTCCAATTTTCTGCCGCCCCTAAAATTTGCCGCCCTGGGCCCGGCCCCAGAAGGCGCATGCCTAAAAACGGCCCTGGAGCAGACTGTAGAAGCGTCAGGGAGCAGGTCCAGTCAGAGCGAAGTCTGGAAGCAGAATGTTCTATCCGAAAAGGAAAGTGGGAAAAGAGTGCCAGTTCCCCGAAAAAAAGTGGCTGGGACACGCAAGTAGGGCAGATGAAACCCGTAAAACAGTACCTTGAAGTAAAGCAGGAGGGTCAGAGGCCAAGAGGAAGGCCAAGGATGGCTGACCTGCTTTCCGAAGAAGATCGTGGTGGAAAACTGCCACCGCGATCGTAATACCCAAGCCTACTACGGCGAGTAGTACAGTTTAGCATCGATATGACTTTCATAATGGGTTTTTTCAACTCACACTCGTTAATTTGTCTTCTTCTTCTTTTTCTGTTGCTTTTGTCTAAAATCCTCGTAAACTAGATCAGTGCAGACTGTATTGCATGTTTATGTAAACAAATAAACTTCATGAAAGCACGCGGAGCTGAGTTGCTTCATGATAGCAACTACTTCTGCTAATTCAACGATGCAGTCAAGAAACTTCGACAACAACTTTACACTTGTCGATTAAACAAAGGCTTTATTTGCAAAAGTCAGAGGGCAAAGTGATGAGACTTTAATCGATAATTTATATTATACTTTGAAGTAATCGTCACTTGTGATTGTTCAAACACTGATCCAGCTATAAGTGTTCTCAGACTACAGCAATAGTCCGAGCTTCTGATTTCATTCACTTTTAAAACTTCCTCGATAATTAGTGTAGGGTATCGAGTTGAGACAGTTCAATCTACTCGTAATTATCGATACGCTCTAAATGATCGAAAACTTTATACTCTTTTAGCAATATCCACGTCTTCTTAGGAATTCTGAATTACCAGATACCACCAACATAACACTGATATAGCATATATCTTAAGGCACTATAATGAATACGCGGAAAAACCTAAAAATATATAAACGAATACCGAAACAAATTCAAATCAATTCTAATTATAACATAATTTTTAGAACACTAAACATTGTAAAAATAGCCAAAAAACAAATTTTACACACATCTAACCACATTAACAGAAATATAAGCAATCAAAAGCCAACAGCTAACATCGAAGACACAAATATGTTACAAGACTTTGAAAAATTTGGCTGATGATGAACATACTGTTTACTACTTGATATATGTTCCAAGTAAGAGAAAGCATCTTCGTTGTGAACTAGTATTGAGTTAAATAACTCAAAGCTAATTCTCAGTTTTTACTACACCGTTTGGCATTTTTTGCCTGTCTGTCTATCATCTATCTATCTATTTGGAGTATTTCTCACGGTCTCTTTTGAAAGCATAGACCGATTTTCGTAAAACGTGGCATGTGTGTTCATAGTTCTACCCTACAGAGCCCTATTATTTTTTAAACTGATCTTTCAAAATACGGGGGGGGGACAGAAAGTAAAAATTTGAAGGTTAAAAATCGCATAATGCTACGTGGGATATCAAATAAAAGGAAATTTTAACTAAAATAGTAATTTTGTCTTCGTTTTTGAAAATTAAAGAAATTTCTAACGCTGGGGGCCAAAAAGTGGATAAAAAGCTTGACAAATGAGCAAAGATTCATGAAGTGAATCAAATTATTAAATTTTTGACTAAAATCTGAATACAATGAAAATTTTTGAAAAATTGAAAAATTCTGAACGCCGAAACCAAACCAAGAGAAACGTCAAAAGTTTGATACTAATAATAATAATAATAATAACATGTAGGATATCAGATTTAAAAATTTAAGCCAAAATCTAAGTATAGTGTACACTTTTGGAACTTACATTGTTTTAACCCCATATCCCAAATAATAGGATAAAGAGTTTTAAAAAACTGTAAAATCTAGTTGACTGACGGATGAAAGGAATTTTAACACAAATCTGATTGTTTGGAATTTTTTGCGTTTGTTGTACGACTGCTCTACAAATTATTACTTTACTAAACCAAAAGTAGTAGGATAAACGGGATTTTCGTAATTTTCAACATGATTGAAAATTATCAAATATCAAAATTTATCCAATAATAAATGTACTTCCACGGTTGTTCCGACTCAAACCTTTGATTGCAGTTGTCGGGACTCCCCAGACCCCTTGGTCCCAATGCATGGCATAATGCCATGTTGGATTTCACTTTCAAGCTTTCAAGTTATCATGTGGGGTAGTGCCTACATTCAGCGGACTTTCCATATTTCAATTAAAACTGTATAGAGTCCAAAAGTAGGAATTAAATTCCGAGATAAGATCGGGTTGTCAGTCCGAAATGATTGTTTTTCGTGGTTTACTCCACTGGGTTCTTCCGCTTTCTCTGCCATTGGGAAATGAGATGCCTCATCCACTTTTTGAGACCGTTGACCGGGTTTCACCTGTAACCCTAGGCAGGGGCCCTTCCTGTGTGCTATCATCCGGAGCGAGATGAACCCAGTTTTTTGAAGAGGTCTGCTCCTCTAAGACTCTCCGCATGTCCTGCAGTTGGATCATTGAGATCTCTTCCGCTATTCCGTCCGTTGGTCTTCACAGAGGTCCGTTAGCATCTATAGCTACAGCGTGGCTACAGAAGGTCCCAGTTGGCACCATTCTTTTATTATTTTTTTTGTTTGAAAATTTATATAGAATGGACGACAACAGGCTAACAAAGCAGATCTTTAAATATCTGTGGGGAAAGAAGTCAATATCAAGTTGGATTAAAGAAGTCTAAAAGGATTTAGAAAAAAAATAATGTAAACGCAGAAGAAGCATTTAAAAACAATTTTTCGGGTAAAACTGTAAAATTGGACAGGGTTCAGGGTTGGAGAGAGAAAAACGCAGGCTCAAAGTGGACTGAAGACAAGAAGAAAAGACATGAAAGTATATTGGAGAAAAAGAAAAACAAGGAATAAAGAATTGAAATTGGCATGTGGTCCTCAGATGGCCGATAAAAAAATTAAAAAAAATGTACTTTGTTCAAAATAGTGAGCAAGTTGTGCATCTCAGGGAGCTTACTAATAATAACTTTTAATGGTTCATGTTATCCGGTCTGTTTGGCCGTGGTCCATGGTTTATTGCCAAACCAAACGTATCGGCAGCTCCAATGGCTGCCAGCATCAGTGGAATAAAAATCCTGAACGTCGGGTGTTCACGTACAGGCCCACAGTACTGTGGTATAGGATACGACAGTACTATGGTTTTGTACCTATACCACAGTACTCTGGGCCTGTACGTGAACACCCGACGTTCAGGATTTTTATTCCACTGATGGTGGCAGCCATTGGAGCTGCCGATACGTTTGGTTTGGTAATAAACCATGGACCACCGGCCAAACAGCCCGGATAACATGAACCATACATCTGACACCGGCCGTGAAAGCCTGAGGAATATTTTAATAACTTTTAAAATTTGTCCCGTTCCACAGTAGGCCTACACATTTTAAAGGGGCCTATGATCTACTCGTACAATTTAAAACTATGTGAGAAATTGTCGCCATCAAGCACAAATCGTCGACAGTGTACATTTTCAACAACACCAAACTATAAAGTAAAAATAAAACAGAGCCATAAAATTCGTATGCGTTTGTACACATGTATTATAGTGCGCACACATGTACACTCACAAACTCACGTACGGACGCACGCACCCGCGTAAGCTAGTGGCGAGAGAATTCTGTACTACAATACTGTGTAGCGTACACATGTGTGTGAATTAGCTTGTTGTTTGTTTACGAGTTGAAAACAACACTGTTAATTTGCTTTCTCTCACCCTCAACGTCACCACCTCCCCTTTATGGAGAGGGTTACAGTCGCGTCGACGTCGTCGATACACTCTGCTACACTACCCTACACTTACAGTTAACTATTAATTGCACATCTTGCTTATTATGAAGCAGTCTGACTGCCTGGTACTTGTATACGGTTATTTTTTTAATATGCTTGTAATGAAACAATTGGAAATATAAGGAAATTTATATAAAATGAAATATAAGGAAAATGTACGGGAAATTATTCAAAACCAAAGTCTTATTAAATTGACTAAAATTGTCTAGGACACAAGACAGATTACTGTCCTCGGCTCACAATGTTCGTTCAGTGCTTACGGAGACGATTATAGACGAAACTGGACGACGATCGGGAGGATGGAAAATCAACTACAAAGAGGCTTGTATAAATTGTACCATACAAGTTAAAGATCATTAGTCAAAAATGTCAATGCTGTAAGCAACAACATTATGAGCATAAGGAAGACAGCTGAAAAGTCAGAACACTGAAAACACGTATGGTTACGAAATTACGTAAGGGGCTTGAAAAGACGCCAGATGCGGTTACGTGAAATATCTACATGTTTCTCGCCTGGCCGACCAGGTGCAGTGTCCCTGGTCAATGTCGTGCAGTCAAGTACCCTCTAGATTGTTCGAATACTTGTAATTACGCAAATTATGCTGGCACGCCGCCAAAAAAATGAAACATCTGCGGGGCCTATATAAGCAACAGCGGCCGGCGATGTAGCGGCGGTGTAGAAATTAGTTACACCGTGGCGAGACTGTAGAGTGCGGACCAAGTGGTTGCTGCAGATTAGTGGAAAATGATTATTGTGTCATAATTACTGCAGAATAATAATTACTGCTATTCTGTCGGACTCTGAAAACAGGTTGCAGGTGGGAATAAATTTATCAATATACTTAATTAAATTACCTCATTTTGGTCCACCTTAGTGACACTAGCTTCTTTTTGCCTAATGACGCGTTTCGGGATGAAATCCCATCTTCAGATACACAAAACTAATTTGAAACGTAAATGTATACTACATTTTGTGGTTATGTCATAATTTAAAATGACTAAAATCTTTTAAATAAAATATATAAAAAGAATTTATTAAAAAGATTTTAGTCATTTTAAATTATGACATAACCACAAAATGTGGTATACATTTACGTTTTATATTAGTTTTGTGTATCTGAAGATGGGATTTCATCCCGAAACGCGTCATTAGACAAAAAGAAGCTAGTGTCACTAAGGTGGACCAAAATAAGGTAATTTAATTATATTGATAACCATAAAGTGACTCGGTACGTAAAACATGAATATATTTAAAAAAGGGTATAAATTTGTTGAATCGAATCTGCAAAGACTCTGTATTGCAAATATTCACACTTGAAACCAAGGTGATTGCTTTTCGTGGAACTGATTCCGTACGGGCAAAGATTGTTATAGATAGAACTGTCCTGGAACAAGTCAGTAATTTTGAATAGCTGGGCTACAGTGTGTCTTATAATGCATGCAACAACGTTGTGAATAATTTGCACTCGTTCTACCTTATGTGCGGCACCATTAGGTGAACCCTTAAGTCAGCAAGTGAAGGAACGCGCATAAAATTCTACAAGGTGATGGCCCTTCCCATACTTCTTTATGGATCTGAGAATTGGACTCTTACGGAAGGCCAGGCCAGTCGCATCCAAGCGGCTGAAATGAGATTTCTCAGACACGTGGCAGGGTATACTCTCCATGATCATAGAATAATCACAGATATACGACAGGGACGGAATATTATGAGTATACTCGACAGGATCATCCAGTATCGGCTTGACTGGTGGGAACATCTCAGCCGAATGGATGACTGCCGCATCCCCAAACAACTATGGAACTAGGCTATAAGTCGAGGGGACGGAGAGGTGTGTGACGTCCGAGGAAGCGCTGTAGTGACCAACTCTAATCTTTGCCTATTTGAGACCGGAACAAACCGACCTTGGTTTAATCCTTGAATATGATTATGATGATGATGATGATGATTACTGCAGCACTAGGGAACTCTAATAGTTGCCATTATTGATGCGTGTGGACAAATTTAACTTGTATTATTGTATGAGAGTACCTTGTTGATTTCAAATTGTTATTTGTGACTAACTAATGCTGGTAATTAGCGACTTCATTGGTGTCAGTTATTCTGTTTCCGCTGAACAATACGACGATCCGTGAGACCGTCGTAACAATGTTTTAAATACAACTTCATGTGAATTAAAATATCTCCTTTGATTGTAGCATGTATGCACGCGCGCGTGTGCGCTTATGTATGCCTGTTCATCTATGTGCAATTAAGGACATCGCATTTTGGTTTGCATAATTTACAGTATATTCATATCTTCTTCTTCTGATAGATCCAATCCATTTTGGATGTTGGATATCATACAGACTATTTTAACTTTCTGTACTCCTACACGGATTAAGTCAGTTCTATTCATCCCAAATCAGGTGCTTGAATTTCTCAGCCATGAGATTCTCGGTCGCCCAACTCCTCTCTCTCCAAGTACTTTTCCCTGTAGTAAGGACTGCAATAACTAAAATCTCTGTTCATTTCTCATGAAATGTCCGAGATACTGAAAATTTCTTATCTTCGGGGGGGGGGGGGGTGTAAGGTACATGATGCGCAATATATAGCCTGTCATGTACAAATACCAACCTCACCTTCTCGAAGTACACCTTCGGTTGTATGGTGCGCCCTGTTTTAACTGACGAGGAAATGGCGACCGAATGACTACCGAAATAAGTAAACCAGTTTCGGGTGGGTGAACTGGCAAGCGGTAGGGCACCTTATTGTCCTGGGGTTGAGAAATCGACCCCGAAGGCGGACGAACTTGCTACTAGTCAACGGCATTAGGATGGTAGTGACGACATTGTGGAAGGCGACGAGAAACTACTACATTAAAGATCGTTTAGACATCTCTAGTAATATCATCACGGCTATGTTTCATCCGGAGCTTCAAGTTCCCCAATTGGCTCTCCGGGGGGAGGGGCAGTTTTAAACAGTTATGAAGTAAAAAGAAAATTAAATATTCATGTAATTATTCGATATTCATCTTTTCTGTTCAAGCAGCTCTTGAAATTTCAGTTTATTGCAGTATTTCTATGATATTATTCAAGAACAGATTACGCCTGCAAGAGTGTAGTTTCAATTTTGTCACTATATGTAAATACTTCAAAAGTTTTTAAAAACACACAAACACTTGGTAAGATTCACTGTTTACTTAACCTCTGACAATTGTTTCAGCCTATTAAGCTATTCTCAAAGAGCTGCTAAGAACAACTAAACAAAGAAAGTGTAGCGTGGTGAACATGTGTAAGGGTGTGTATGAGAACATGTGTGTGAGGTGTTTATGTTGGAAGGGATGGAGGAGCTAGTATAGTATAAGGTCAAGTGACTGTAAAAACTAAGTATCCTATAATAGGAAAGCAAAATCTAAAAATTAACTAAAGTAAATAACATATTTTAATAAAGGCGATACAAAAAATTCAGTTTGTTCATTTGTTAAATTTTTTTTTACTTTTAATTGTTTTCTTGAATAGGTGATGTTTCTGAGAAGAGATAAAAAACGTAGAAAGAGACGTGACTCGGAAGACGGAAGACTAGACGAGGCATTGAATTTGGTTGACAGAAAATATAACTTTTTAAACCAAAAGCAATGTTATTTTTAGTAAGAGTAGTGCTTTAGGTTTTCAATCCTATTCAGACAGTTAAATTTAACCCTATGATGAAACATGAACATCTGTACGAGATGCAAGAAATGTAATTGTCTTTCCTCAGTAATTATTACCTATGCTTTTGTACTATTCCTTTGTGTGAGTGTGAGTGTGTATGTGCTTGCTCGCGTTCTCGTGTGTAAATTTGCTTGTTTGTTTACCAGCTGCAAACAACACTGTTAGTTTCCTCGCCTACCCTCATCATCACCACCCGTTCACATAGAGGGTTTACGCGTCGCCGATGACAATCGACTACCCTTACAATTGACTTTTAATAATTGTACGTTGCTTGTTACGAAGCAGTTTGATTCCCTGTTGTATACACTTATCGTTCATAAATATGTAGGTCATAGAACAATTAGTTATAGGGAAAAGTGTGGGAAATTATGGAAAATTAAAGATACTGACAGCAGATTAAAAGCCGTGAAACAAAGGTTGTTGTTGTCTGTCGTCTTCCACGACGTTCAGTGTTTTCTAAGAAGATTAATCCAAAACTGAACAGTGCGCGCGCGCGCGTGTGTGTAAAGATCCCTTTTTTGATCTACATAATAGAAAAACAATATAACTATAATAATTATCTTCTTCTTCTTTTTCTTCTTCTTCCCCTCCTCCTTCTTCTTCTTCTTCTTCTTCTTCTTCTTCTTCTTCTTCTTCTTCTTCTTCTTCTTCTTCTTCTTCTTCTTCTTCTCCTTCAAGGGGAGCAGGTCGTGGGCAGGGTCAATAAAATCCATTTTTCAAAAATGATGCTAAAACATTTTCTCTATTTCTTTCTGGTTCAGAAAATTTATAACATCATATAACATAGCGAATCTCTTGCTCCGGTCCCATAAGAAAATACTTCCAATTCACCAACCTTCCTAGATCTTACTATACTTCTTTGTCCAATATGCTTTTATTGTTAAACTTCCTTGGCCAAATCTGCCATCTGATATCCTATTCAGATCAGCGATTCATTTCTCTTTGCTTTCTGCAATACGATCTTGTTTATTTAATGTTTATAATATAATATCGATTTTGTATGCTTGCTGGACGCTAAAAGCGCTGTTATCCCCGTGGATGCGACCTTTGGAATTTTTCGTTACCTCTGAGTCTGAGTTTTGTTAAATTGTGTTTCTACTTTATACTTATATCTAGTTTCTGGAACAAAATTCAGCCTGTACGACATTATGAATGTTTCTTGAATCAGTTCTTCTGCTTTACTTGTATGTTAAAAACAGTTAAATGGATTTTCGAACGTGTTCACAAAAACACAACACTAAAAAGAACGATTATGAACACCGACGCACAAAAGCATGGACAGCAATCACGATCGTAAAAACGGAAAGGTCGCGGAGTCGACGCTGTCACGCGCACGCGCAGAGTGGCCAGCAGATTAATTATTGCAAACTAACAGCAGCGGTGGAAGCGCTGGCGTTTACTACGGTAAAGCGTTTAGTTTTATTGAGGGGGACTCGTTTTATGACACCGGACGTCAACGGCTGCACTGGTTTATCTACAGGAAAATAATTGTAGCCCCCGTCATTGTTTATGACTTCATAATGCCGTTTATAGAACAGTGGAAACGGTTGGCAGAGAGAGAGAGAGAGAGAGAGAGAGAGAGAGAGAGAGAGAGAGAGAGAGAGAGAGAGAGAGACAGACAGACAGACAGACAGACAGACAGAGACAGGGACAGATAGACAGAGAAACAGACTGACATAGCGCATAGCGATCATGTACAGTACACTGATACACTATACAGCAGTGGTTCTCGAACTTTTCAGTCCGCAGACCCCCCAAAAAAATTAAAAATTTCACGGACCCCGTTTGAGTTCTGAAATAAAACAAACAGTAAATATGATACAATCTCTTACATTTTAATTAAAATTTATTAAAATCAAAATTCCCTGAACTAAAAAAATTATAATATTAATCGTATCCAATATAGTTTAATCTGAACAATGAAGCTCCTTTTGAACAATTAGCTCTGCGATATTGGGTTTAATGTATGGTATTAAACCCAGACATTAAACGAAATATCGCAGAGCTAATTGTTCAAAAGCAGCTTCATTGTCACATTAAACTATATTGGATACGATTAATATTATAATTTCAATATTAAGTCTTTAAGTTCCGGTTCCGTAACCAGCGTCGCGCAGCCAGCGTTGCCAACCTCGGCTCTATCTTTCCAGCCACACGTGTCAAAATCCATCTACTTTGGCGTAAAACCTGCTACATGGAAACACGTTTTGCTTACATACAATACTTATACGTGGACTAAAACAATGCGATCAGTTCTGCGTTGATGCGGCGCTCTAGTCAGATGCGGTTGATGCGGTAGTCTAGTCTGTTCGGCTGGCAAACAGATCAGCTACAAAACATAATTTAAAGACATTATTAAAGCCATCAGTTTCAAATTACCTTTTACAATTACTAATAGTTTGATCAAAAAAAAAAAAAAAAAAAAAATACTGGAATCTTCTACTAATTCTAGAGATAAAAAATCGGAAATAATTACGGTATATATTCTGTTTTTTTTTTCTTAAAATTCCGTGGACCTCCTGAAACATTGTCGCCGACCCCACTTTGGAACCACTGGTACACAGTATTTACATGTAGGCCTAAGTAGGCCTACTCGCTTAAAGTTGGGATTGGTATTCTAAAGTTCACCACGACGACGTACAGCGAAACAGTTTTTCCCATAAGAAACAACAGGACGTAGAGAGTGGGTTTATTGGCGTGGCCAGGGTGTTTCCAGGAAGGTTACTGACTAACACTTTTTTCCGTGGCGGGATAGATCAGGATTTTTTCGTGCTGGCGGGTCATTCCGTGGTTACACGAATTGTTTGGAGAGGAATGTATACCTCCAGAATTCCACGAGGTTAAACCTCATTGTACTACTCCGAAGGGACCTCCTTACCCAGTTACCACCCGACTGTCAAACCACATGCGCTTCCCAGGAAAGGGCTAAGAAAAATACCCGCTCTCCTTCCGCTGGATACGACAGCGAGCGGGGCTGGAACCCGATACGATGGACTTTGGCGTTATGGCATGTGTAAAGACACGAATGTCCGTACAAGACATAACGTTGCCCAGCGGGGATTTAGTGGAGGCGCCGTTCTGGTGCCCAGAGACAGGCGAACGATGGAGGCCAACCACCGCACTCGAGTCAGGAACACGCTCCGGCAGCGTCGGTTGCACAGACCCGAAACTTTGGGCCGCGTTCTTCAACGCTGGACAAACGCTCTTTTCCGATCATCAGCCGCCTGATACCGCTGAAAATCGGGTAATCCCGCACGTTGAAAGGCAGCGGGCGCCATGGTGGGGGTCTCGTTAGAAGAAGGAATCAACGGTAATCATATTTTCCGATCAGCAAAGTCAAACAATCGCTTAATCGGTCTGCAGGGAGATCGGTTTCTTTGGGGTTATCAAAGATCATATGCCTGGACAACCTGATAGACAGAGGCAGAGATGGATTCTGCATATCAATAATGCCTAATACGTAGAGCGAACGTGATGACGAGCGGTATAGGCCCATCTCACAACGATATTAAACACTGAACGGCCCTCTCCCATCAGCCGCGTTGAGGCTTCGCTTGCTACTTGGATCGCCGCATGAGTTGTTTTCCTAGTGCGCCTACTTGCCTGGGACGAGGCAACCATGCTTCCCGTTAGCCAGACACCCACCTTAACCCGGTTTCAATCGGTCTCAATCCAGCCGAAATACCGGTTCACCCCCGGGCAAACGATGAGGCGGCGCGTGTCAGGTGGGGGGAAGCCAAAGCTCAGAACCACGTGGGATTGCGGTACTCGCCAGCTCTGTCAAAAAAAACCCCAGGCCCCCATAGAGCGGGCGATGGCGCCAGTCTATATTTCAGCCAATACAGTGCATGCCAGCTTTAATCAAAATACGTCAAACATTTTCCCCGTAAATTTGTGACATTTCCTACGAAGCTTGGGTGTGTTTTAGAACCTAGCCAGTCGCGTAGCCAAGAGATTTATTAGAGATTACAATGCTTCCTACGTGCTGTATTGGTACTGTACTGTACTGGGACTCTACTACCCTACTGTTCGGGGGCGTTCTCTAGTTACAAAAAAAGCGGGCGGAGAGGATTAACTATCAGGAGGGTTCGGGATATTAGGGTATTCTCTGTCACATACCACCCACTGTGTATATCTCCAGCAGGCCGCTAGTGAGCAGGTTCTACCTGCCTGTAGGCTATATATAACTGTTTAACCTATAATACCTTATTGGCGACTTAACCAAGAAGAGGCTTATTATCATCATCTTCAACAAGGATTAAACCAAAAATGATTTGTTGCTCTCCCAAGGTGACACACAACGCTGATCTCTGCAACGCTTCTTCGGACGCCCCGCGATACTCCGTCGTCCTTTCAGCTTATAATTCAATTGTTGTTTGGGGATGCGGCAGTCATCCATTCGGTTAAGATCTTCCAACTATTTTAGCTGATACTGGACAATTCTATCGAGTATACTAATAACTTTTAGTTCCTGCCGCATAGCGACACTTCTTTTGATATCCTGAAGAGTATACGTTGCCACCTGCCTGGTAAATTTTATTTCGGCCGCTTGTACACGACTGGCCTGGGGATTTCACTAGAGATGGCACTTCCCTAAGAATACCCGCCAAGCGCCGCTTTCACGAATCAAAGCTATCGATACGGCGGTATAATCCACGTTCTCCTGCCTCCAGGGAGTTAACCCCCAGGCGCCCTCTGCGGGCAGCATGTAATACAGCAGTAATTGTAAATACGTTTTGACATAAGCCTAAGTGTTTTGAATAAATTACACATTTTATTTATTGGACGGGTCTACAAAATTTCTCCTTTAGGTAGACATAGACATGACGTTGACTCGATATTTTAAACAGACGTCACGGGGAATCGGTGTGCCAGAAAGTCAAGAAAAAAAAAGGAGTAGGTAGTGTCGGGGTCACTGACGGTGAGGTTTTTAACGTAAACGTCTTACCCTGGTGGTGTTGCTGGGATGGGTGTTTGTAGGTATGGTAAAAAATTAACGAACCTGCATGTATTTTATTTTGTTCAAAGACTTTTTGCTACAGTCTGTTTCTTGATGTATAAAATATATTTAATATTTATAAAGACTTTACCTCAAGATGTTTACTCCTTATTTGGAACATGTTTCGGGAAGCCTTGTGTTGCCATCTTCAGCCTTCCTGATTTTGAACCTTGTGAGGTACTTGTGTGTTGGTTCTCTGTTGCTGTGGTTTACTGTTGACCTCTGGTGCTTTACATTGGTATTATTATATGTTATTGTGGTGTATATATTAGTATTTTGTGTATTTTCTATGTTGAGTGCTTTGAAAATTGTGTCGTGTTTTGTATTGATTTGTATTTGTTCAGGTATTAGTTTGTTTTGTGTTTTATGTTTGTAAATTTGCAAATTTTCCCAAATGTTCATTATGGTGCCTTTGTGTGGTATATGTTTTATTAGTGTCATGTTAGTTACATCTGGGAATTCGTGTCCAGTGTTTATTGCATGTGTGGCCAAATTAGATTTATATATTTCTGGTTTTTTGTATGCGTTTAGGTGTTCATAGGACAAACAAAAAAACAGCTGAAGAAACATTATTTTGAACACCTAAATGCATACAAAAAACAGAAATATATAAATCTAATTTGGCCACACATGCAATAAACACTGGACATGAATTCCCAGCCATACCTAAAAACCAATACAAAACTAATACATAAACAATTACAAATTAATAGAAAACACGACATAATTTTCAAAGCACTCAACATAAAAAAATACACAAAATATTAATACATACACACAATAATACCAATTTAAAGCACCAGAGGCCAACAGTAAACCACAGCAACAGAAAGCCAACACACGAGTACCTCAGAAGGTTCAAAATCAGGAAGGCTGAAGATGGGAACACAAGGCTTCCCGGAACATGTTCCAAATAAGGAGTAAACATCTTGAGGTAAAGTCTTTATAAATATTAAATATATTTTATTTTGTTTATTTCTCACAATGCTGACTAATTTGTAAAATTTTGTTAAAGACAGGACAATGGTACCAGTAGTCAGATATGTAAGACTTACATGCTACATTTATATTTCTAGAAAACGTTAACTCTATCGTGGTATTTCGTAGCATTCCATCAGTTCTATCTCACTGTCGACATTCGTTGTTTGTGAACTGGCCTTAGGCGTTGCAGTGTCTGCGCAGCTGGTGCTCGCGTCGACTTTTAGACGCTCCCTTATCCTCCGCATTCGTCCTGCTGCTGTCATAGGGACCTTTTTTGTTTCCTAATCCATTTCCTTTTACTTTTTAAGCGTTTACGATAGGCATTTACCTTTTTGTTTTAAAGATATTTTGACATTTTAAGGAAAATTTGTCCAAGTTCAACACTTTGTCACTGTACAGGGTGATTCAAAAAGGACTTTACAAATTTGAAAGCATACAGAAATTTATTCAGATAACTTACAGAGTCGGTTGAGCTGTCATTTCGAAGCAAAACACATCAAGTTTGTCATCCAACATTCATTGTGGTTCGATGTGGCTACCATTTGTAATGCGGCATACATCCCACCTGAAGTCGATTTCATTCCAGACTTTAGCCAGTAAGTCGGGCGTCACTTCTGCAGCGGCGGCGTTAGTTCGAAGTCTCAGCTCAGCAAGATCAGCAGGTGAAGGTGGTACAAAAACCCGATCTTTAGTGAAACCCCGCAAGAAAAAATCTACCGGTGTCAAATTTGGGGAGCGAGGTGGCCATGCAATTGGACCTGCACGAACAATCCACCGACCTGGGAATCGGGTATCAAGAAAATCTCGGACTTCTACGCGGTAGTGAGGTGGTGCCCCATCTTGCTGATAGTAAAGGCGTTCATCTTGGTCATCCTCGTGTAACTGAGGAACTAGAAAATTTTCTAGCATATCGAGATACACGATACCATTTATGGTTGCCTCCTGGAAGAAGAACGGGCCATACACTTTTTGTTTGCTAAGAGCAAAAATACATTGACCTTAGGGCTATCACGAATATGCTGCAAGGTTTCATGGGGGTTTTCTCTACCCTATATTCGGCAGTTATGGTTGTCCACCTTGCCACTGATGTGAAACGTTGACTCATCACTAAAAATTACATTGTCTAGGAATGTTTCGTTGTCTGCAATTCTATCAAACATTTCCATAAAAAATTGCTGACGAGCGACTTTATCTTCATCTGTAATGTGTTGAACCATGGTTAGTTTGTATGGCTTCAAGTGCAAGCGTTTACGTAATACGCCCCAAACAGTCGGTTGTGGAACACGTGACGTACGTCTAGTTTATTTCTTAGGACTACGGGAAAAGCTTTCTCTGAGTTGTTCCACAGCAGCTTGAGGAACATGTGGACGTCCTAGCGATTTTGCATGTCGTATAGAACAACCAGTCCCAACGAAGGTTTGGTGCCAAGAGTAAATTGTAGGCCTACTAGGAGGCTCCCTCTGTACGGAATTTACGTTGAACTACAGTTGCTGATTGCGTATCGTGAAACCAAAACACACAGCGAGCAAGTTCCGCACCAGTAAAAGTAGCAATTTTCAACGACAATGGTGACAGCGCTACTGGTGGGTGTATTCTGTATTAATGGACTACGTGAGTCAAAACGTGATGTGTTTTGCTTCGAAATGACACCTCAACCGACTCTGTAAGTTATCTGAATAAATTTCTGTATATTTTCAAAGTTGTAAAGTTTTTTTTTTAAATCACCCTGTATTATTATTACGTTCTTTCACTATTATCACTATTAGTTTTTCATTTTATAATACTCGTGGAGCTTTATAAAAACGTCCTACCTTAAATAACCTCCTACACCTTAAATAACCTCCTACGCATACGCGTTCCCGAGCTATACTAATTTTTCCGCGCAGCGAACTGGTGATTTTCAACTCCAAATTGGCTGCCATCTTGTGATGGCGTGTGACGTCACGCGCTCAAGCATAACATTGCGTGACATTCTTTCATCCTTGCTCTTTCGAATCGCGTATTGCTTATTTGATTATCCGTTATAGTTTTGAAGATATTAATGTGAGTCTGGTACACACAAAATCGATAACATCGACTTTCGCATAGGTTCCCCCCACAACGGATTCGCGGTGTAAGACGTTTTCCGTCAAAACACTATTGTACGGGTAACGCCTTATTGCAGAACTGCCTTAGCTAAGAAATCCTTTAAAAGAAAGAAAAGGTTATGTGTAGGTCAATAAACTGTGACGGCAGCGGTATGCGAACATCTGCTCTCCGTTACCAGCGGCCGAGACGTGACCAACTATGTGCTCTTCATCGCCACGCCATCGGACGCACTTCATCTCCTCTCCTCTCTTGGACGACATCGAGGCGGAGTCAGCCGGAAGGAACAGCCGAAGAATAGAACCACCGCCGTTCTTGCGTCTTCGCACTCCCGTTCCGCGCCAGCGATGGACGTCGCTGGGCCGGCAGCCGACTCTACAACCGATGCCGAAAGAAGAGGACTGCAGTACGCCACGATCAGTGGGCGCAGCCGCCGAACATCTCAGCGCGGCACGACCAACCACCCGGGCCTTTTTAGGGCCACCAAAAACACTAGAGTGTACGATTGGCGCCATTTGTCATGCGGCAAGCGTTTTGTCCGGTGACAAAACGTAAAGCTGAAAAAGATGATGGTGAAGGGTTTTCTTTCTAGCGTGGTTTTATACTTGACAGAAACTTGGACGTTGAGGAAAAAAGATGACACGAGGTTACAGGTCTTCAAGATGTGGAATGTAGAAAGATGGAACGGATTTCCTGGAAGGACAAAGTGACGAATGAGAACGTGCTTGGAAGAGTAGAGAGAAAGGAGAATGTTAGCTGACATCAAGGGCAAGAAGAAAGAGGACCTGGTTAGGGCACTGTATGCGACAAACACAAGGTCATTTGATGGTAGAACACTGGAGGGGCTGGTAAATGAAAAGCGGAATAGAGGACGGAGGAAGCTCCAGATGGTACACGATATATGGATGCGAGATGAGGAAAGCATGGAGGGTCCATACCCTCTAATCTCTGCCCTTGGGCAGAAAACACATGAATAAATGAATTGTAGGGTTGAGAAGAATTGTTAATATTTCAAAGTTCAACATTTTGGATGAAGCCTTACTTTAAGGAAATACCGACCGCCTCAAATTTATTAAATACGACCCTGCCAATGTCTTAATGAAGCAAAAATGCATCTACAACCGTTTTAAAATCAGGGACGCAATTTTTGCCTCCTCCTCCTCCTCCTCCTGCTCTTCCTACTACGCCTGCCGTTGTGATCTTCCTCTGTATCCGTGAACAAACGATAGTGCTTACTGGGTCCTCAGCACGACTTTGGCACCGAATTACTGGTCGGGCTCACCCCGTACTTTGTGACCTGCATCTGCCGAGAATCACTTAAGCAGAACTATCACAGAGTACAGTAATCATCACGTGGGGTACCACAATCGATGCACTCGTATACTATATGGATCGCGTGCTGACAGGAAAAAGTGAACGGCAGAAAACGTTCCGAACCACGTACAGCTTTCCCCACCAAGCGGGGCGCGATAAAGCGTTTGGCGCTAAGTTAACACGTGTACTAAACGAGTCATTCAGTCAGTAATGCACTTGTTTTGACACCTTACAATTATTACATTTGTGGCAGTTCTACTGAAAATTTGTGATTATGAAGATCTAACAAAAGTAATTGTTTAGATTACTTCAATAATTAGCTACATTAACCAAACTTTAATAATGAGTTTTTCAGAAGTAGAGAAAGATTTCAATGAAACGGATTTTGAAGAAATTAAAATCATTAAGGGAATTATGAATATGGTTAAAAACGTTTGGTCATACTATAAGGATAACATTCTGTATTATCTGTGTGGCTTTATTGTAAAAAAAGTTATTTGGAAGTTAAGGTGTTAAGAGTGCATTCATTTACTGATAACATATGACAATAACTTGAGCGTTTACACTAATTTTACTGACTTTGTTTCAAGCGGAAAATTAATTAAATCGTCATCAGACGTTTTAAAGATTGTAAAATATATGTATAATTTATTGATTATATCTGACAGTAAACTTAATACCAAAAAAATGATTATATCAGCTTGCAAAATCTTTCACGGCACAGTGTTTAGAAAATATATTTCAAACAATAATTTTTCTGAAGAGAGCCATGAAGGGAACCTTATCAAATTAATAGGGACATTATTTTGTAAAATCTTGTGCTATGATATTGTTAAAGAAAGAACCACTGCAGCTACTTTCTCTAAGCTTAGTGTCCGCCAAATGTTAAATAAATTTGTATTATTTAGTAATGTTTAATATAAACAATTTTTATACAATTAATATGTAGCTAATTAAATAAAATAAAAAATTTTAATGTAAATTATCATTGCTTATTGAAAACTTTAACGAACATGGCGAGCGTATACGCCAGCTTCTTTTACGCAATAACCATTTTAAAGTTTACGGCTCACGTCTTTATTCTTTGTTTCCCTTATTCTTATCTTTATTTGTCTGCCTTTAACATTAAATGTTCATAAGTAAGAACTCAACAGAAGTGTTTATGAACGTAACAGAACTTAGCGATAAACTGAAATAATGTGTCAGAATACTGAAATCTTACAGTGAAACAACTGTGTTTATTTTGGAAAAGAACTTATTAAAAACCTCCCACTTTGCAGTCATTAATTGTTAAAATGACATAACTATACCATTTAGCGCAAAATATGCTCCGCCAAAGCAACAAAAGCTATAACAAAGCAGAAAAGTCAGACTTTGTACAGCTACAGTCCTATATAGCATACGCAGTGTTCTTGCCTCCCACTGGTGCAGCGGTCGTACCGAATTCAGTGAATGAAGCACGCGATCCATACAGTATACATCGATGGATACCACAGACAAAGGCACGCTTTTTCTTTTTCTTCTTCTTCTGCACCTCACGGAGTAGACACTTTGACTGTTCCGTCTTCACAGAGTATCTCTCCATCTCACTCTCGGTCTTCCTACATCTCCTACATCTTCCTACATCTACATCATGTAACAAAGAGTTTATATCGAAACGCAACCTTACGTAGTCGTCCATCCTCCATTCTGTCCAGATGCTGTAACCATTCCCTGCGATATGTCTGGATTTGATCATTTATGGAGAATACCTGTAGCTCTTCTTCTCTAACATCCTCATTGCGCAAACTTTCGTGTCTCGTGAAACCATGCAACCATTTTTTCTTCCCAGAAACTTCATTTCTAAAGCTTTAATCTGGTTTTTAATCTTCTTTGTAGGAACCATTGTTTCTCATCCATATACTAAAACAGGCACTGCCCTTGTTTTATAAAATTTAAGCCTTTTCTCATTCCTTGTATTTTTCTTCAACGTTCTATGTATGACGTCAAACATTATCTGAAACCTTGATATTTTTGTAGTGATATCTCGGCCTGTGTCATTTCCAGTAGTACTGACAGTGCTCCCAGGTAATTAAAATCAGAGACTTGTTTCAAAAGCTGTTCCCTCAGGAAAATTTTTGATCTGACTGAGAACTTCACCAAAAAGCCATGATTTTTGTTTTCTACTTTGAAAACCATATTGCTCACAAATATGATTTAAACGATGTAAAGAATACTCCAACTCATCCTCCGTTTTTTGTATTAAGAATACAAAAATTGCATTCTTGTTCCCTAAATTGCATCGTCAGCATACAATAAAATATCCAAACTCGTTTTAAGTGAAATTCCTGAGGCAATATCTTGTCTCTATGATTGGATGATGTCGTCAATATATATATTAAAAAGCGTCGGCAAAATATTGCATCCCTGCCGTACTCCTTTATTTAATAAAATTTTTGCAGTCTTTGTAACCCCACTATTTACTATTATTTTAGAGTTGTGATATGTATAGGCTTCTAATGACATTTATCAAAACTTGTGAATAGCCGCGACTATTCTTGTTCACTCGATCAAACGCTTTCTCAAAATCAATAAATGCATCTTGGGTCTGGAGGTTAAATTCTGTCCTTCTCTCAAAAAGCTGTTTGCTAGGTAAATAACATTACTGGTAATTTCTTTCAAATTGAATTTAATAGAAAGACAATTAAATAGTATTTGCCCTCGAATCTATTTAATTATTAAGTTCTATTCACAAATCTTATTTAGATCACGACTGTTCCGTGTACAGGGTCTGGCATTTATGTCACGCCAGAGTCTGGATAAACACGCGCGCGCGCGCGCGTGTGTGTGTGTGTGTGTGTGTGATATATTACTATAAATAACTACAGCTGTTTTCGACATGTACGTAATTACTAAACGAGTGCATTTACAAAAATAATTTGTGTAATTTAAACTATTTAATCGTGTGAATTGACGCAAAACGTTCTCTCCGTTTAATGGCATGTTTTACACTGGTCGCTCGTTAATTATTACAAATAAAACAAAATGAACGCAACTGTGCGACCGACCTCATTGTTGTAGTGTATTTCAACAATATCGATTCAACTGTTTCGTAATTCTTTAAAAGCATTTTTCATATCAATTAATATTATCATTAATAACATTATATCTTGTAACATTAATGAACACTAATTAATTAATTAACTAATTAATTATCACTAATAAAGTGTAACATTTTGCATTAATCTTATGAATGACAGTACTTTCAAGCAGTGCTGTTTCTAGAATTCGGAATTGGGGAGAGGGGACAGGTCGAGTCGGCTTCATACAAAAGAAGCATCAAGTTAAGACAAATCAACATTACTATGTTTAAAGTGGTTCAAAAACGTATGATAACATCCTGAAATCAATCCTGCACAATCAAACTTGTACAATAATCCAAGCAAAATTTGTCCACACGCAATAATAATGTCAACTATTAGAGTCCCGCACAAAAATAACACTCCCCCACACAATACTTTTAAAATCACTTGAATAAATCGCCACGTAAACATACTTCTAAGCTGCACCTGTCGTTGTTTAAATAGACAGCACAAGTGTTTTAGAATAATCCATAATACGCGTCAACACTACTCGAAAACACTAGAGCGTTTTGATTGCTGACTTGAACACAGTGCGTGGCCGGTGAAGTCTGGAACAGCCTCTCATGTTAAGCGTCACGTAATTGTCTTCCTTCTCAAAATAGCAATACTTACGCACACAAACATTACAGCTGGGCTCTTGTGGGATAGCCGAGAAACGTGTAGAACTTTCTCTAATGGCGTAACGCGGCCCCCTCCTGAAGCCTGTTAGTCCCGAACTGACAAACCATCTCTGAAGTAATATTTGGCCAGCCGATCTATATAGCTGGTCTACTTGCGCGAAAGATAATTCTCCGGCTCTTCGAATTCAGTCTCGGGTGGTCATAACATCAAGTTCTCAGGAATATGAGTTTTCAGTTCAAACGCCAATTTTGCTGGAGTCATACCGGTTGTGTCGTGTACTGACGACCTGTACGCCGTGGAGAATACGTTGGCCCCAGTCTGTTTGATTCTCGTCAACAACTTTCGAAAGATGCTGCTCAAGTGTAACTAGAAGCCTATCAAACAGCCTCGATTGTTGACGCATGTTAAGTGTCACGTAATTGTTTTCCTTCTCAAAGTAGTAACAATACGTACGCACACAAACGTTACAGCTGGGCTCTGGTGGGAACATGTAGAACGTGCCGTAATGGCGTAACACTATATTGGCACACACGAACAGCCCTAATATTGACACACATGAACAGCCCTAATATTGACACACATGAACAGCCCTAATATTGACACACACGAACAGCCCTAATATTGACACACACGAACAGCCCTAATATTGACACACATGAACAGCCCTAATATTGACACACACGAACAGCTCTAATATTGACACACACGAACAGCCCTAATATTGACACACATGAACAGCCCTAATATTGACACACACGAACAGCCCTAATATTGACACACATGAACAGCCCTAATATTGACACACATGAACAGCCCTAATATTGACACACGCGAACAGCCCTAATATTGACACACACGAACAGCCCTAATATTGACACACACACGAACAGCCCTAATATTGACACGCGCGAACAGCCCTAATATTGACACACGCGAACAGCCCTAATATTGACACACATGAACAGCCCTAATATTGACACACACGAACAGCCCTAATATTGACACACACGAACAGCCCTAATATTGACACACAAGAACAGCCCTAATATTGACACACACGAACAGCCCTAATATTGACACACATGAACAGCCCTAATATTGACACACACGAACAGCCCTAATATTGACACACACGAACATCCCTAATATTGACACACACGAACAGCCCTAATATTGACACACACGAACAGCCCTAATATTGACACACACGAACAGCCCTAATATTGACACACACGAACAGCCCTAATATTGACACACACGAACAGCCCTAATATTGACACACATGAACAGCCCTAATATTGACACACACGAACAGCCCTAATATTGACACACACGAACATCCCTAATATTGACACACACGAACAGCCCTAATATTGACACACACGAACAGCCCTAATATTGACACACACGAACAGCCCTAATATTGACACACACGAACAGCCCTAATATTGACACACACGAACAGCCCTAATATTGACACACATGAACAGCCCTAGTATTGACACACATGAACAGCCCTAGTATTGACACACATGAACAGCCCTAATATCGACACACATGAACAGTCCTAATATCGACGCACATGAACAGCCCTAATATCGACACATATGAACAGCCCTAATATCGACACACATGAACAGCCCTAATATTGACACACATGAACAGCCCTAATACTGACACACATGAACAGCCCTAATATTGACACACATTTCATAAGAAAGTATCAAAAAGAATTATTCGACAAAACGACCAGAGATTAGTCGCAAACCATTACAGTTGCAGATTGATGCGAGAGCAGACAGACGGTTTTCATTTCCCCAATCATAAAAGTTTTCACAATCACAGCATTACCATGCAAAACACCCAGCATCGAAAGGCAGTAAATTTCCAATCAGTGTGAGTGCTTTTCTTTGTCGCTACTGACACCGGCTTATCGAGGCACGCGCTTGCTTGCTCGCGTCGTGTACAAACTCTTCATTTTGCTGCGCGGCATTGAATACACTTTATGTTAATATTTCTCTTGTGTCCTGCACATACAGGGTACTTCCTGCACATCCATCTGTGGCGCCTCGTGATGAAGTAGGAAAACTGCACAACACCCGGGGAAATGTTTACACGTAAAAAATGATCTAATGAAATCTAATAGTAAAAGCACTTTAAGGGGGGGAGTGGTAAGTTAAGTACACGTCCCCCGTCGTGCCCCCTGAGACTTCTGTAGCTACGCTGTAGCTACAGATGCTAACGGACCTCTGTAAAGACCAACAAACGGAACGGTGTTTTTCCATTATTTTTGGAACCCGTTCATTTATTACTCTATTCGTGAATTAGAATAGAAGATTTAAGTGAATTAGAGAAGTTCCAACATTCTCTTAAAGCAACACACTTAAAGGCTTGTATCGCTTCTCTGTACGCTTTTCACGTTGTCCTGGTTTTGTCTCACGCTGCTGGCATATTGTGAGAAAAAAATGAAACTTATTAATTTTTAGACACAGCACATATATGTCTCTCTCTCTCTCTCTCTCTCTCTCTCTCTCTCTCTCTCTCTCTCACTCTCTCTCTCTCTCTCTCTCTCTCTCTCTTTCTCTCTCTCTCCCTCAATTTACAATTTTTAAACAATTTTGATTGATTTTGTTTCCTCCATACTTTAGTATAGTCGTTCACCTTAAATCGGTAGCGTATCATATGCTCGGCGTGTCTTGCTTTACAATTAACAATATTCTATTTAAAAATACAAATATTTATTCTACACAAGAATAATGGCTACTTTTCCACAATACATTTTCGACGTTTTGGATATGCGACAGTACCCATAAATCACAATCTGACGAAGGAGAAATACAGAAACTGTAAATTGTTCTGTTCCTTACTGTAAAGTAAAAATACGTAACGTTTTTTTGATTTGTCAAATTTGGTAATTGGTTTCTTTGTGTCTTTTGCTTTTTAATTCTGTTCAAAGAAAAAATATCATGATTAAGAGAAAATACAAGAATTTTATGGAATGCTCAAAACAGAGTATCATTTAAAATGAACAACTTTTTTTTAACAAAACAACAACAGACCATTTAAAGTGCAAATACAGACATTTCTGAACAGTAGAGTTAAAAAAAAAAAAAGAAAACAACGTACTGTTGCGCAATCACGGAACGTTCTCGAACAATGGATTGTGTCGTGCTACACATTTCTCGGCTGGCCCAGCAGATGCGTCATTCTGCCAAGGCCGCACTCAAGTGTTCTCTACAGTTTTCGAGTACTTGCCAAGGACGCATATTATGAAACCCTACAGGCTATAAATAGTCAACAGCCTGCTTAGTTTCAGTATATGTTGGGCGATTTAGTCAGTGCCTCTCAAGTTGTTATTAGTAAAAAGATAACATTGTGCGGGACTCTATTAGTTGAAATTATTATTGCGTGTGTGGGGGAAATTTAATATGAATTACTGTACGAGTATAATCTTGTTGAATAACCAGTTGATTACGAACTGTTATTTGTGTAATTTGAATAACATTTCTGTCGGTGTCCAGGCCACTTATAATGACAAATAATAAATATATTTACCTTATTTCCTGTCTCGTGACCACAATATAACGCAATGAATTATAATTGATGCGTTTCAAGACTATGTCTCGTCATCAGAATATTAAAATTTTATCACTCAATGAGAGTCAGACAGGGAGAAGTTTTATAAACGTTTCGTTGAGCACACTCCAAAGCATAATGTAAAGGATTTGACAACACAATCTTGTATAAAGTCTAACTACGCTCGTCATCTTGTACAGGAGAACCATAATTATACAAGCTTTGACACCAATTTGAAACCCTTACATGTCTGTGGTAAAGGCGCTTATTTAAATGCACGTGAAGAATTTGAAATATATAGAGCACATAATGACAAATACTACCGTAATTTCATATTAAACGACCACTTACATTTCAAGTCGAATCCATTATATGACACAGCACTAAAATTTATCTGTAACTGATGTCAATCAGTGTCCGGCCGGCTTTCATCGAGTGCGCAATCGCTCCACATAAATGCTTATACGATTTGGTTTCGATTTTGTAATTTTAATGTTTTAAATTTTTTAACGATCTCATTGAGTGATAAAATTTTAATATTCTGATGACGAGACATAGTCTTGAAACGCGCCAATTATAATTCATTGCGTTAAGGTCACGAGACAGAAAATAAAGTAAATATATTTATTATTTGTTATTTGTGATTAATTAAAGCTGGTGATTAGTGACTTCATTGGTGTCTGTGTGTTGTTTTCCACAGCACCATACGACGATCAGTGAAACCGTCGTAACAGGATTAACAAATGAAAACAAGATTTGTCTTTCGTTACTCGGTAAATATGTTTTTATGTTTTTCAGTAAATTCTCTAAAATTTCACTGGAAACGTATTTTGTGCGAAACACACAAAAACTGGTATCACACTTTCAGTACGTAGCCTGTACTATTTCCTACGCAGACGACAGAGACATCAGTAACCAAATAAATGTAATTTCGAAGGATCTTTGGTGCGGTTGTAATAACTCACCACATGAGTGTACCACATACAGCGGTGGTGACAGTTCCACAGTGTTGTGTGGTTCAGAATGTGCCTAGCAAACGGGACCTTAGACAGATGTAGTCATCAGAAATTAAGTTTTGTATTCATTATAATTGTATGGTCTCCAGACCGGTTTAATAATTATAAATTTATGTAAACATAAATACCTTATAGTCCGTCTTGCGGTCTTGTAGTTTTTCAATTGTATCACTATATGTTTCGAAAGTAAACTTTCATCATCAGTAAATCCATTTACTAAAAACTTTCATCATTGGATTTTTAAATCCAATATATTATACGACACAGTAATGAAGATAAATAATGAACTTTGAGACTCACTCAGTTGTGTGTTGACAGTAGTACAGTGCGCACTGCTACGAGAGATTATGTCGACGTTAATCGTATTAACTAGTATATTTGTGTATTTTGTTTACTTATTTATTGTTTTTTACTTTCACTGACGAGCCCTAACAAAAAATAGGAGGAAGTTTACAATATACCTGATGATGAAAGTTTACTTTCAAAACATGTAGTGATACAATTGAAAAACTACAAGACCGCAAGACGGACTATAAGGTATTTATATTTATATAAATTTATAAGTTTTGTAGGTCAGTGAAAGGCTGTGTTAGGGAGAATACAAAATGCAATCATCAGACGGGAATTAAACAGTAAATCAGTGTCACTACATGAAGAAGTGTATAAAGAAAGAAGAAAAGGAGGTGCATCCAAAACGCAGAAAGAAATGATTCCAAAACAGGCCTTGAATTATCACCGGATAAGTAGAAGAAGCGTGGGAAAACCGAAGATTAGATGGCCGGGCCGAAGCAGGCAAAATTGTCTTCCCGTGGAAGGGCAGGAGAATTTTTCTTTTTATTATTTGAGACTACTTGTCACGAAGGACAAGTCTTGGGCTGATCTGGGGCAAGGCCCCTTCAGCAGAATGAAAGGATGTGAGGAGACGCACGCCAGTGCAGACTGGAAGCGAAGAAGATGAAGGCTCATTGTAGATAGAGTAGTGCGTGCGTGTGTGCGCGCGTGTGTGTGTGTAGCCACATGAGGGCGGCGAAGACAGGGACGAGCAACGCAGAGGTCGCCAAAGCTGGAGGGAGGCGGCAGAGAGGCGTCAAGATAGGCGGCAGACACAAAGAAGATGGCTAAAGACTAGTTAAGTAGTTGGGCAAAATTTACAATGCTACGCGATCGGAAAGGATACGAGAAAAATTAAAAACTGTTGTTGCTAAAACTGATTTCATAGTCCATGACATGTTCCAGTCAGCCAGTATCCGACTTTCGTTACCGTCAAATGTTCCTAAAGTAGAGGAGGCTTTGTAAATTTTTTTTAATTTTATGCGTGTCGAATAAAATGTATACAAAAATTTAGATAACAATAAATAAAAGAGCAAATTTTAGTGTTTCTGCAGTTCACTGAGTTCAGATATCAGACTGTACCACGACACGAAGTACAGAGAATTTATAGCACACGATTAATCTTCCCGTCTATCTCTTCTTCTTCTATTTTACAGTACATAAAAGATGGTGTAATAGCAATGGAGACGGCTGTTATTATACCTCAGCGCTGCAGAACGAGCGCAGTAATAAAAATAAATAAATGTCTTCTCTTGCCATGCACTTTACTGCATAGCCGTAAAGCTAGCAATTAATTTTTACTGTGTGTGTATGAGCGTGCGCGCTCTTGTGTTTTACTAATAATACTTTCTTTTCGAATGGCTGTTGAGAGTTTGATAAAACGCGGCACGAAATATGTCCTCACCGCTTAACATTTCTTAAAACTTCCTTACTATCAGTTTACACCCATTATCTAGATTTATGTTTTTTCAACCATTTATAAAGGCTTCCATATAAGCAGGCATAAAGCTGGGAAAGAAAATGAAGAAGAGTTGCGTCTGGAATGTGTTCCTATATGAGACAGAAACTAGGACACTGAGGGATATCAGTATATACATGAGGAGAGCAGGTTACAGCCCTGCAAATTTTGGACGCGGAGAAGGATGGAAAGGGTTTCCTGGAACGATAGTGTGACGAATGATGAGTAGTGAAAGCGAAGAGTAGGGAAGATAAGGAGAGTGTTGGATATCATCAGGGGCAGAAAGAGAAATCGGTTGGGACGGTGTACGTGGCAATCACACAAGGCAATGTGATGGTGGAAACAGTACAGATCGGAGGGTAGACCAGATAACGGACGATCTTAGGATGTCATATGGAGAAATTAAACGATTGGCCCAGCCTTTAAACCTTAAACAATTGTATAGGAAAGGCTTACTAAGATCTGTCCTTGGGCAGAAAAGTCATACTGATGTTACATTTATTCTCCTGTTTTATGCGGATATATATTACAAATTTATTATTTATACTGAAATTACCTCAAGATATTTTATTTTCCCAACTAGGAACATGTTTCGAGAGTTAATGTGCTCTCATCCTCAGCCTTCGCGATTCTGCGTCTAATGAAGTACCTATGTGTTGGTCTGTCGCCATTGTGGTCTTCTGTTGGTTTCTGGTATCTCAAAGTGGTATTTTTGTGTGTGATTGTGGTGTATGTGTTAGTATTTTGTGTATTTTCGATGTTGAGTGCTTTAAAATACTAATACAAGCACCACAATCACACACAAAAATACCACTTTGAGATACCAGAAACCAACAGAAGACCACAATGGCGTCAGACCAACACATAGGTACTTCACTAGAAGCATAATCGCGAAGGCTGAGGATGAGAACACAATAACTCTCGAAACATGTTCCTAGTTAGGAAAATAAAATATCTTTAGGTAATTTCAGTATAAATAATAAATATATTATATAAATCAAGAAACGGACTCTAGCAAAAAGAGTTTGAAATAATACAAGTTATATAATATTATGAAATTATTCAATAGTTTCTTGTGTAAGTTTTATATTATGGTTTTGTCGTTTTAACACATAAAGCACGTTTCGCTGAAACACACCATCATCATCAGTAAATGAATAAATAAATGAACAAACAATCGACAAAAACATAATATACAACTTGCAGAAGAAACTGTGTTGAATAATATCATAATGTTATATAATTGGTGCAATAAACTATGAGTTACGTCTATAGAAAATGATGAATACAGATTATAATAACAGACTCCATACTGGCCAAACAAGTTTGGAAATACAAACCTATAGTACTCAGGTGTGTGGGTAGACTCGGGAAGAGGTGGCTGAAGGATCTTTGTAGGTGCAACAAAGCCGTATAAAGGTTTTATTGTGAGTAATTGACAATTGTAATGCCCCACGTTCTTTGGGCGGCAAATATAAAGGTTTAAGGAGTTGATCCCCTTTACGCCCCGCGTTCTTGAGCGCCAAATATAAAGGTTTTCCTTTATATTACAATTAATGTGTAACTAACATTTTATTAGTTACGATTAATATGTATAATTAAATTTTGTTTACTGTCAAATTATTTATGTCCCGCGTGGTGGGACGCCAAATTGTAACTAAAATAGTATTGTTCTTTTGAATTAAGTAATTGATTAATTAATGATTCTGTTTAATTAATTCTCACCTTGTAGTGGTGCCAAATTGACCAATTATAGTGTGCGCGCCAATTTTGTCGGCGTCAAATTTAATTATTAAAGTTTTTGATGTTACATACTAAATTTTATCTTTAGGTGTATCAAATGATTGACAACATACACAAGGCTTTGCAAGGTTAACTTAATTTATTATACTTAACAACATTGATGTCAATTCCTTAAATTATGACAATTAATAGCATGGACATGACTTACTTATTCACCTGAAAAGAAATACAACATATATCTTGAATCCTTACTGACTACATCAATCTACCAATTATTATTTTGTTAACCCTTGCTAACTTTCTTATACTCTTCTTCTAGAGGCTTATTAGATTTTTTAATCATCATTATTACACATTTTATTCTATTAGATTTTAATCATAATTATTAAACATTTTATTCTATTAGATTGCATAAAAAAAATAAACCTTTATAGCCGCTGTAGGCAGCAGCTTGCCTATCCCTTGTTGCGGGGATGGGGGATGATGATGGTGATGATGATATAATTTTAAATAATGTTTGACTGTCTGAGTGTGGGAGATTCCATATGCGGTATTAAATATACAGAACCAATAACGTGGGTAAAACCGAAACTGTAACGTTTGTTATTCGGCATGCCGTGTAGAAAAATGAAGTGTTTCAAAGATAATCACAAAAGCGATGACTGTGGCTACGAGGGTGGCAGAAAATATTTGCTTCATATTCTCTGCGTGAGTGTGGGGTCGCGCGTGTAACACACAACACACACACACAGCTCCGAGATTGTATTTATAATATGGTCATACCAAGCCAGACGGTAATGATCCGTGAGATTACCGAACAAAGACAAAGCTCTTGCTTTTCCTTCAACCGTATGCCTGCTCCAATTCTCTCTCCGTTTCTCTTGCGATGTTACTGTGTGTGTTTTATCCTTAAGAGCGTTATTACTGGAGTCACCGAACCTCGGAATAATGTACGGCAGAAGAGACCTGGAATGTTTGGAGGCAACCGCGCGTAACACTCCGCTGCCTCGCCCACCTCGCACGTAGTGTACTCACTATTTCATGGACTATTATGTAACATCAATATCTGTAATAATTTATTTACAAATCTCAGTTGATACAGATATATTGTGTAACACGTGCGTTAGGTTGAAATAAAACTAATAATAATAATAATCAAAAATATTAACATCCCATTTGTAGAATTATAATCATCATCATCATCTTCATCATCATCATCATCTTCAACCTCAAGGATTAGGCTCTATCCTGAACCTTTTCCGGGATCGACTTCGCTCTCGGCCGTCCTTCGTCTCCTCCACCGCTCTATACTCCATTGCTAGCAATGGAATTCTGTCACCAGCCATTCTTCTCAAATGTTCACACCACCTTCTTTTGTTACACCTTAGCTGTTCCAACAATTGGTCGACCCTCAGTTCCGTCCTTTATCCACATTCTTGTTTCTGTGGAGATTGGTACAGCGCTCATAGTACTCCTCATCTCCGCTGCCTGAATCTTTGGTTTGCCTCTTTCTGTGATAACTTTGGCTTAATCTCCATACTTCATAACTGATACCGCTAGCGTGTTAAAAAACTTTATCCTTTTTTTTTGTCTTCTTTGTCTTTTTTTTAAGGTGTCTTTGAATTGTTCCACAGATATTCCTAAAGTTGTTTAATTTTTTCATCCAGATCAATTTCTGTCCTATATGTAATGTAACATCCCAAGTAATTGAAATGCTGGACTTTTTGCATAATCTTACCACCTATAACTATCTCAGTTCTTAATTAAGCAATTATAATTTTATAATATAGTATATTGTAATCAGAACCGTATCGAACAGCCTAGAAATTCTTCCAGAATATTAGTGTGTATACAATTGTGATAGTGTGTATGTGGTCTCGGTGTTACTAGGCGAGAGATAATTGGGGTAGTTATATGCCCTGACGGCCTACTGTACATAAAAAACGTTACAGGGTCCTCGATCAGCTGTGGGAAGGGGGTAAGCTGAGATGGCGACCTGAACATCCGTCACCATCGGCAGAGAGGTCTACTGGAAAGCTCCCCCAAAGCCGTCAGACACACACACACACACACATGCTCCAGAACACCGGGAGGACAGCTGCCCAGAAGGAGGATGAGTACCCACTTCCCAACTCACCAGCACCACTACTGACCATCATCATCACAGGCTTTAACGGGAATCAGCATTTTAAAAAAATACAGGTGGGACGTTTCCATTTATAAAAACTCAACAACTACTACACTTTACCGGTTCAAAGCAGACAAGGACATGGGGGTGTATATAAACTTCTACACTTTACCGGTTCAAAGCAGACAAGGACATGTATATAAACTCAACAACTACTACACTTTACCGGTTCAAAGCAGACAAGGACATGGGGGTGTATATAAACTTCTACACTTTACCGGTTCAAAGCAGACAAGGACATGTATATAAACTCAACAACTACTACACTTTACCGGTTCAAAGCAGACAAGGACATGTATATAAACTCAACAACTACTACACTTTACCGGTTCAAAGCAGACAAGGACATGTATATAAACTTCTAGTTTTCAAAATTATAATCAGTACAATTGTGTGAGAACATGTTCTAATGGATGCATAATTCTGATTCATAAATTAACTGTGTTAAAAAGCATCCACTTCTTATATGGTCTGATTAATTTACATTGTTAATATTATTTATAATTAATGTTATTAATGCACATTGAATATATGTATATATTTGTCTAGAAAATGAAGGATATTGACTGTTATGATGATTAGATGATGAAACAGAAGAAATCTTTGTTAGAACAAGTCCTGTGAAAATATATATATTGTCATCCACATTATTGACTGTATAAGAGCATCCACTTGTCAGAGTGTTTGATTAATTTTTATTGTTAATAGCATTGGTAATTATTTTAGTAGGAAAAAGGGGATACACATAAACAGTATTTTCATATTATAATGATTAAAACTTCGCTAGAACATGTCCACATGTCCTCTGAATATATTGTGGTTTTTATTATTATTTGTGTTAAAAGCATCCACTTGTGATACTTTGATTAATTTTCGTGATTAATGGTATTGGTAATTGCTATTCATTCAAATTGAATATATATATATATATTTCAATCACTTTCTGCTACAGTCCGTTTCTTGATGTATATAATACTTTAATATTTATACTAAATTTACCTCAAGATGTTTTTTCTACTTGGGACATGTTTCGAGAGTTCCTGTTCTCTCATCTTCAGCCTTCGCCATCTTGTTTCTGGTGAAGTATTTGTGTGTTGGCTGCTGGATGTTATTAAGGTTGTTTGTTGGTCTTTGGTCTTTTAAAGTTGTATTATTGTGTGTGATTGTGGTATATGTTTTTGTATTTTGTGTATTTTCGATGTTGAGTGCTTTGAATGTTGTGTCATGTTTTGTATTGATTTGTATTTGTTCTGGTATTAGTTTGTTTTGTGTTTTATGTTTGCATATTTTGGGATTTTCCCAAATGTTCATTATGGTGCCTTTGTGTGGTATATGTTTTATTAGTGATACATTGGTTATGTTTGGGAATTCGTGTCCTGTGTTTATTGCATGTGTGGCTAAATTGGATTTATATATTTCTCGTTTTTTGTATGCGTTTAGGTGTTCAAAATAACGTTTTTTCAGCTGTTTTTTTGTTTGTCCTATATAACATTTATTGCAATCTTGGCATTCAATTTTTTATATTATAATGTAATATTATAGATTTGTAGATATAGTAGTATTGAAGTGTGATTGTATGTTGCTTGCAGATACGCACCGGTATCTACGATAATGTTGTCTGATAAAATGTTCAATTATAATTATTATTATTATTTTGATTGTGATTGACAAATATGTGGGTATCGATGGTTAACTTCTTTAATTTAAAATATTTCTCGCACTCCGTTAGTAACCTCCCCCACTTACCACACGTGGATATTGTAGTTCTGTTCGGTGACGGCTCAGCTGTAACACACACGCTACATATACAAGTAGATATTCTGTTTGAATATCCAACGTGACTAGCATGCACAATAAAAATGATATAATAGCTAAAGGAAGTTCTGAGTTATCAGAAATATTTGAATTCTTCCGCCACCTTTTGGTAGAACTGACTATTAATAAATGAATTAATTTAAGTTTGAAATAATACTCTTTTTCCACTGGTAACAAAATGTAGAGGTTTATTAACGGTTAATGATGTTAAAAAGTCTTTTAAAAATTGACAATCAGTTACTAATAATTTTACTGATAATAATTACAATGAACAAAATTTAAAATAAGACTCTCCTTAGCCTCAAGGCTGGTAACCCTGTTGGTTATACAATAGTTTTTATTTTGAGAGGTTATGTCCTCTTATATCAGTTAATTACCATGTTCGTGTGGTTCTTTTAAGTAGCATGATGCCAGGTACATGATGTGGCGTTTTATAATGAGATTAAATGAACAATAATAAAAAACAAACAAACAAATATTAAAATAGAAAATTAGTACCATATAACAGATAATTATGGTATTATCGTCCGCGGGAAATCGTACGCCGTTTACAGTATTTACTTGACAATCAACGAGTGCGTTGGCTTGCACTACTGAAATGTATTACTATATTTTAATAATTCACTGTGGGAATTATTTATTTACAAGAGAAAAAGTTATTAAAAAGAAACTCTTGTTATTGTTTCCATCTGGTTTGGATTACATGAGAACAGACTTATGACAAAGAAGGTGGCAAGTTACGGTTATGATTTTAAGGTTATCTCATAACGTGAATTGTTATTAGAGTTAGTTATCTTGAATATTTATTTCTTCTTAATCTAAGCATATACATCTTATTTATAATAGTTCTGATGTGTAATTATCAGTAGCATATAATACTCTTTCGCATAAAAGTTAAAATATTTATCTTCAAATATAGAAAATCAAAAAAAAAAACAACGTTAGTCAATTGAGCGACTATTTATATTGCTCGTATTTTGTAATAAGTACTTTAATCGTGAGTCTTTTAATTATGAAAAATAATTAAAATATTTATTTATCATGTTAACAATTGCGAAATAATACTTTCGTTAATTCTGATAAATTCCATCATCATTAGGATACTTCGCTATTACTGACTAGCGTAGTATATCAACATTAAGTATTTACAGAAATTTTTATTTCTGTTTTATTGTTAATTAATAAAAAAGAATTGTACTCCCTGTTTTTATTTTTTGCACAACACTCGCAAATACGATCGATATTGTACACTGATCGTATTTAAATATTATTCACTCCGCACAGTGCACTCGTTAATACTTGTGTTGTATATAGGTTAGTGTATGTTAGTTACTGATGTTTACATGTCGCGCACAATTCAAAAATAAACTTCTTCATATCTCGTCCGGAGAGTGACATGACCTGTCTGTTTGATGGTTGATAGATGACTCTTTCGTTCCGTCGGAACGTCTGCAGCTTGTCTGCCGATTTCCATTCATACGATTGGCTGAAATGTTTGAACTCTCCGACCCAAAGTACTTTATCTTCTTAAAATTTTTAATTTTTTACCAATTTTGGCGTTTGCGTTAGAGATTATATGACGTCAGCACTGGTGCAAAAAATAATTAGAAAGTTTAAAATCGTAATAACTTTCTTAATATTTGCCTTATCGTTAAACGGTTAGTGTCAATAAATTGCGGACATCCTGCGCTTTAATTAAAGTCCAAACAAGATTATAATCCGTCCATTATTTAAATCACTGTAACGATTTTAGCGATTTTGATGGTGCATCTTATATTTAATAAGTTTATTACACCAAACTTAACTATTTACACTAAAACACTTTTAATTAAACGATCTGAGTCTATATCTCAACTTGTTTAATACAAAATTTGGGAATAGTTGTTACCCAAACAATATCTGGTTATGGCGTCTTTGGCGTCCATATTTGATAATTCACAATTGTACTTAAAACTAATTTTTCTTATCTAATAACACTGATATTGTAACCTAACAATAATATAAACGTCTATTTACATGAATTTGTACTTTAGTATATGTACAGGGCTGTATTTCATATACTATTAACATTGTTTCAGTACCCTCCTATCTCTTTTCTTACAATTGTCATTTTATTTATTGTTTTTCTATATAAGGTATATTATGTAATAAATGCAATTAGTGTACACTTATAGTACCTAATTCCTTTTATATATTTGACAGCTTTTAGCTATCTGAGAATCCTTCAATTTCTGGTAATGGGTTTGTTTACATTATGTCATAGCATGGTAGTCAGTTATTTTTGCTAAAACAATAATTAAATTGTTATTGCTACACTTGATTTAGATTCCCAAAGTAGTATCAGACATTCTTCTGATCCTTGGTAACATTTTTATCTACTTTTAAACAAGTTTGTATGTTGCATTTTGCATAAATAACTTGCTCCTTATTGTTTGTTTACATTCTGATTCCACCATCATGGTCATTTAGTTTTTAATAATATATATATAAAATGATTATTCTCATGGTCATGGTCTGTTCTCAAAGTAGCATTAGGTGTCCCTCTTACTACTGGTAACATTCTTATCAATCTTTGTTCAAGCTTTAATAAAGTATCTTGCTTAACTAGTTGGTTACATTGTTTCTGCTTACTTCTGGCTATGTATTCATAGTTAGCTAGTTTACAATATTTTGGTTACAAAACTATTGTCATTATACTTCTAATCTGTTCTCATAGTAGTATCAGATGTTCATCTAACTACTGGTAATACTTTCATTAACATTGGTACTTGGTTTAATACTGTATTTTGTCTAACTAATTTGGCATACTAGGTTCCATTTCTCCTATCTTTGTGCCATCATATTTGATCTGCTTTATTTGTATTGTACTTCAATATAATACACTGCCTACTAGGGTGTATCATTACTTATAACAAATCCTTGATTGATATAATTGTTGATGGTTATTTGGTTAAATTAACATGTATGATTTTTTGTTTCATAGGTGTCTTTCCTATGGGGTTATGTAACAATGTACAACATGTTCCAATGCAGCATTTTGCTACTACTAACATGACTTCAGTATGGTATTCTATTACAATATTTTAATTGTTTTAATACACATGTTTACACTACTTCTTCTTAAACAATAATACAAATATTTTTGTACTAATGACAATATCTTTCTTGTCATTGTTTGTAACTAATTTCTGTCACATTTCTTTTGAAATTTACAAAGGTTTTTATTGTCAGTTCTCTGAATAATAATATAACTGTTTTATTTTATATTATTTTGGTGGTCTTATGATTATCTATTCGGATCACAATCTTTATTAAACTAGTCACACTAATTGTCTGTGCATATTTGACTATTTAATTCTTGATGTTTTCACTATGAAAGTAACACATTTTCTTCCACTATAAACCTTATCACTGGAATTGTTTGTGTGGTTTATTAGGTTGAAATTAGTTAACTGGTCACAGGGTTTCACACTTATATTAAGCACTCACTGTAATTGTTTGTGATTTCTTAAATGTTGAACACTGTTTTTTCATATTTGATAATCACTATGCTTTTGGTTATCATTATTGTCTCTAGTACACTTGATGAATGATGAGTCCTTGCATGGTCTATCCATTTTCTTCTCTCTTCATGGTATGCTTCCTTGTCTTTCTTCTTCCCTTCTTCTTTAGGTTTGACCGTCTTCTTCAATATTTTCATTGTAGTCATTATCTTCATTGTTTTCCCTCACTGTTGGAATCCTATTGGTATTGTAGTTATGTTGTTGGTAATGGTATTATTCTTGTGTATTCCCCTCACTGTTGGATTTTATTGGTCCTTATTTTGTTCGTTCCCCTCACTGTTGGATCCTATTGGGCCTGGTTACTAACATTTTATTTTGGCTCATGGTCATTTTCTTTCTTCATTTCGTATTTGATGCTGCTATGTTAACACTTTCTCCTTCATCGTTGGAACTTTATACTAATATATCTGTAGATACACACTTTTATTCACATAGGTTTATTTATCTAGAAATACTTTCATGCTTTTCTGTTACTTGACGTTATATTAGCTTATTTTATGTAACTACCATATTTGGTAACGTTACATATGCCTTCCTATAAGAATTGATTAATTCTGAATCAGTATATTTATTTTTCATTGAAGAATTCATCAATTGTTGTACATTTCCATGTCGATTCACATGTTTTTTACATATATCCCTTCACTTTCTTCTATTTGAATCATAATTATTTCTTCTCTATGTAATTATCTCCCTTGTTTATTTAGTTCCCTAATTCCCTAACATAAGCTTAGCTGGGGCAGTTCAGAGCGGCTCACTTTGGCTATTCAACTCCACTGGCCATACTAACTTCAATAAATATGGAGGCAAATCATCTCCTTCAATAATAATAAATGATTGCTGGCATTATTCATCAGTCAATTCATCTCAAATACTCAAAAATATAATAATAGTGGTCGTTCTTCCGACAAATAATAAATATCCTTGGGATTAACTCACGCATCTGCGGTTTATACATTGTTATACTCTCTTTTTCTTGATTCAACTCGACTAAATTCTTCACATATTATAGGGATAGTTTGTTTTACATTTCATCACTGGTATACTCTCATGATTATCTTCGTTAGTATATTACTCTTCATTCTTCTTCATCATCGATTAATCTCTTCATTTTGTATCACATTAAACGTCATCTCGTCATATTCTTCATTTCAAGGTTTATTCCTCTAGATATAATTCATAAATATATTTATTTTTCTCCTTTCTCATGGTTTTAGTTGATATATAGTCCATGTGGTATTGGCTTTTCTCTAGTAAAATACACTAGAAAACAATGTGGTTGTGTGTAGTTGCTTGTCTACATCAATGATACTTATGTAGTTTTACTCCTCCAACTTCTTATTTGCTCCTTCTTTCTTCATTTGTAGTACGGGTATGATGTTAAAATGTACTTGTTGACGTGGCTTTAGGAAATAATTGTGCCATAGTTGTAGTGTGTCGGCCTCGTATGGTACTCCTCCTTTTTTAGTACGGGTGAGATGTTAAAATTTTACTGGTTGACGTGGCTCTTGGAATTTGGTGTATTATACATACATTGGTGCCAAAGATAGAGTGTGTCGATCTCGTATTGTACTCTCTCTCTTTTTTTATTTTTGATTGTAGTTTATGTTGTTGGTAATGGTATTATTCTTGTGTATTCCCCTCACTGTTGGATTTTATTGGTCCTTATTTTGTTCGTTCCCCTCACTGTTGGATCCTGTTGGGCCTGGTTACTAACATTTTATTTTGGCTCATGGTCATTTTCTTTCTTCATTTCGTATTTGATGCTGCTATGTTAACACTTTCTCCTTCATCGTTGGAACTTTATACTAATATATCTGTAGATACACACTTTTATTCACATAGGTTTATTTATCTAGAAATACTTTCATGCTTTTCTGTTATTTGACGTTATATTAGCTTATTTTATGTAACTACCATATTTGGTAACGTTACAATATATACATAGGACAAACAAAAAAACAGCTGAAAAAACGTTATTTTGAACACCTAAACGCATACAAAAAACCAGAAATATATAAATCCAATTTAGCCACACATGCAATAAACACAGGACACGAATTCCCAAACATAACCAATGTATCACTAATAAAACATATACCACACAAAGGCACCATAATGAACATTTGGGAAAATCTACAAATATGCAAACATAAAACACAAAACAAACTAATACCAGAACAAATACAAATCAATACAAAACATGACACAATATTCAAAGCACTCAACATCGAAAATACACAAAATACAAAAACATATACCACAACCACACACAATAATACAACTTTAAAAGACCAAAGACCAACAAACAACCTTAATAACATCCAGCAGCCAACACACAAATACTTCACCAGAAAGAAGATGGCGAAGGCTGAAGATGAGAGAACAGGAACTCTCGAAACATGTCCCAAGTAGAAAAAACATCTTGAGGTAAATTTAGTATAAATATTAAAGTTATATATATATATATATATATATATATATTCTAGATAAAACGAAAGATAGTAACTGATATAAATGAATAAGGAATTCATTGTTTTACAATGACACACTTTAGCTGACACACCACATTGAGGATGGAAATTTTCTAGAAAACTTGCGCTACCTAAAAAAACCCATAGCAGACTGCTTGTCAATGAGTTCGTTGCGCGATTATTCTTAGTGCGGACCGAGTAGTCGGTAAAGTATTTTGGCGAAGTGTTTTTGTGTTATAATTAGCCTGGAACATTATTATTTGACATTATTATTGCGTGTGGACAAATTAACTGGAATTATTGTACGAGCTGATTCCAAACTGTTATTTGTGATTAATTAAAACTGGTTATTAGTGACTTTATTGGTGACGGTATTTTGTTTTCCACTGTAAAAAACGATGATCAGTGAGACTCTCGTCATAATAATATATTATACGAGAGTCCTGTAAGAAATTTAAAGAGTCACTCAGTAATAAATTATCAAAAAGTATTACAAGAAATACAATGACCATACAGTATCATTTTCATAAGGAGTCACACAATGGTTTTACAAAATATCTTAGCTAAAACAGCTGGAATATTGGAACCAGGAATATTTGTCATGTCACCGCCCACTAAGCTTGTCCTAATCAGAAATAAACATTCACCAACTGCCTACGTTTACTGTTGGGTACAGAAGAATTCAATTGGTTAGAATACGATTTCGTTTTGGCAGACAATGTTAACCCACAGGCACATCTTTACGAATGGCCATCCTGAAAGACGCGGTTACTGTTACACTATCATGAGAGCACTTCACCTTGTTTCAGAGTACCTCCTCCCCTCCGCCGACTACGCACTATATATAACACCCCTACAAGCAGAAGAATTAGGAGAAGGCGTAGAGAAAAAATATGAATTGACAACGTAGAGGATGAGTTGAGACACTGGCGAAGTGTGTGTCATAAGAGGACGGAATGGAAGAAAATCATTGAACAGGCTAAGACATACACTGGTTTGTGATGACGGAATAATAATAATAAGAAGAAGAAGAAGAAGAAGAAGAAGAAGAAGAAGAAGAAGAAGAAGGAGGAGGAGGAGGAGGAGGAGGAGAAGAAGAAGAAGAAGAAGAAGAAGAAGAAGAAGAAGAAGAAGAAGAAGAAGAAGAAGAAGAAGAAGAAGAAGAGGAGGAAGAGGAAGAGGAAGAAGAGGAATAAGAAAAAGACAGAGTTCAGTAAACATTTAAACGACAAAACTGTGCAGATGCAACAACTGCATAAGAAGCTATAGGTGTGTACAAAATAAAAATAAATAAATTCACTGACCTCTTCTTACCTTTCCGTATAGAGTTCCTCTTCAAAAATGTTCGTAATAAATCTATTATACCTGGCACCATGGGCTTTAAAGTTTATGTTCCTCTTTTCCTTTTGTTCCTTCCTTTCGTCGTTTTCATTTCGGCCATTAGTGGGTAGCGATTATACAAATTCGTTTAATGTCCTCATTTTTTTCGCCAATTTTCCTCACTCTCTAGCTTTCTCTTTATCGTTCTTCTTCCTATAATACTCTTTTGGTTACCCTTGGTTTCTAATTGGAGAAATCTTTTACTTTCGCAAATTTTTCTCTAAACACTTCACTGTTTCCTGTAGTTTATTCCATGTTTCCATATTTTCCTAGATCCTGATGGACTTCTTTCATCCGTGGCACTTGTGCATTTGAAATGATGATCTTCTTTCCTACGATTCCTGGTTTCATTCGTTAAGCTGTCCATAGGAACCTACTCTTGCTTTACTTGATAGTGGTCAAGATTCCATCAAACATTTCACACAACTCTTGGTTTGATGTCAAATTAACTGTAGACACTTTTATTTATACTTTTTTAGATTCCAGTATATTCTTCCTGAGACTGCTTTACAAGCTGCAGCCCTATTCCTATTAAATCCTTAAATTTGTAGTGACCGACAATCAATGAATTTTTCAGTGGATGGCTGGTGAGGATCGGTCAAAAATAACACAAATTTTTAACTTATTTGCGTCGACGTTTCGACATTGTTTATTGTCATCATCAGGATAATTGTTGCTGACGCCAAACACACAACCTATTCTGATTATTGTTGTAATTATGATGATGATAATGATAATTATTATTATTATTACTTGTGTGTGTGTGTGTGTGTGTGTGTGTGTGTGTGTGTGTGTGTGTGTGTGTGTGTGTGTGTGTGTGTGTGTGTGTGTGTGTGTGTGTGTGTGTGTGTGTGTGTGTGTGTGTGTGTGTGTGTGTGTGTGTGTGTGTGTGTGTGTGTGTGTGTGTGTTTCGAGTCTAGTCTTTTCGAGTGCTTGTTGACGCAAATTATGGAACACTTGAGGTCTCTAAACAGGCAACAGTGCCGCTTAAAAGTCAGTTATAAATGGCGATTTATTCAAGTGAGCTTCGAAGTACTGTGGCGAAGTGTTATTGTGTTATTATTAGTGTCGAATTCTATTATATGACATTATTATTGCAAGTAGACAAATTTAACTTGAACTATTGTATTATTTGATTCCAAACTGTTATTTGAGATTAATTAAAGCAAGTAATTAGTGACTTCATTGGTGTGACTTAAGTTGTCTCGACTGTACAATACGACGATCAATAACAATATTGTCGTAACAATATGTATTTATATGTGTGCCTGAACACACATAACACACACTCACACAAACTTATATATAAATGTGCGTATGCTTGTGTGTATTATATTGTATATATTGTATTATTCTCATTATAATTGTTATATTATTGTGTTATTACACTGTGTTATAATATGATTCGTTCTCTAGCAAAGTGTTTGGTTGGGTACTGTCGCGCTATTGGTCAGAATTAATTAAAATAAAATGTGCTTCGCACGATGACTTATGGGCCAGAAATGTGGACAACTTTATATAGGCCTGTATGAGAAACGCGTGTTTACCACAAGCAGGCTATAACAAACAAACAAACAAACAAGTGGTGTAAACAACCGGCTATATACAATCCAAACTTATTCATTAAATATGATGTATAATTAAAACAAACAGCTGACCCAATTATGAGGGTCGCTTATAACCCGATGTGGGCGAGTAAATCCCTCTATATATACAGATCGGGGTAGGAGGGTGTGAGGTAAGGGGTGAAATTAACTCGTTTCACCACTAGTAAACAAACAACAAGCTAATTCACACACACACACACACACACAGACACACACACACACACACACACACACACACAGTACAACAAATAACTACAGTATTACTAATATAGCCCGAGTCATGTTACATTAACGAAAGAGAGTAACGCTCGAGTATTTACTTTATCCTCTCTTTTGATTATCATTTAATTTTAAGAAAAAACACGTTAAACGATTGCAGCACATTTATAGACTTTTTTCGGCTAATTTTAGTTAAACTATGATTTTATTTAAACTTGTGTTTTAAGAAAATCCTTAAAAAATGTTAGTTGCCTTGATACCTGCATCTGTTGTGTAGCTTAATACTTGACGATTTGAGCGCTTTCTATGTGCACTTTTGATGACAGATTAGCTGGATGTTGACACACTCTGTCTGATATAACAGACACCTAACAGAGGATGATACATGTACAACTCAGTAATGAGACCGTACGTAGTGGAGACAAGAAGATGAGACAGCGAAAGGAAAACCAATAACGGAGCTAACAGAAGTAATTAAGAAAAATATACGGAAAGAAAGTACAAGATAGGGAACGAAATCGAGGTATCAGAGAAGGAAGCAAAGAGGATAGTAAGGAAATCATAAAAATGGGGAATGGGTATACTGATAGTGTAGTACAGAATGGAAAGGAAGTAAAAATATTGGGGAATTAATATAATAGTTAAAATCTGCATGGAGAAGAAGGCAGAAGTCAAGAAAATGGTCAGTCGACCAAAGAAGAGTGAAAACAAACGTTTCGTCTATAATAATAGACGAGTCATATAGACGAAGAGGAGAAGGAGTGGGAGGAGGGAGAGGTGGACCAGGAGGAGGGGGAAGAGAAGGAGGATGAGAAGGAGAAGAAGAAGAAGAAAGTGACGATATTGATGATGATGAATAATAGGAGAAGGTAGATGATGATGATGATGATGATGGTGGTGGTGGTGATGATGATGGTGGTGGTGGTGGTGGTGGTGGTGGTGGTGGTGGTGGTGGTGGTGGTGGTGGTGGTGGTGGTGGTGGTGGTGGTGGTGGTGGTGGTGATGATCATGATGATGATGATGGTGATGGTGGTGATGATGATGATGATGGTGGTGGTGGTGGTGGTGGTGGTGGTGGTGGTGGTGGTGGTGGTGGTGGTGGTGGTGGTGGTGGTGGTGGTGGTGGTGGTGGTGGTGGTGGTGGTGGTGGTGGTGGTGGTGGTGGGGGTGATGATGGGGGTGATGATGATGATGATGATGATGATGATGATGATGATGATGATGATGATGATGATGATGATGATGATGATGATGACTAAGGAGGAGGAGAAGGAAGAAGAGGTCGAGCAGAAAGCGATGAAGAATGATTTTGATAATGATTACAACAGATTATTATCATTAGGAGGGCTATTATGACGGGGATGATGACTAAGGAGGCTTAGGGAGGAGCAGTGGAGTAGAAGGAGGTGAAGAATAGTGTTGATGATTATTAAAACGCATCGTCATCATCATCATCATCATCACCATCATCATATTACTACTACTACTACTACTACTACTACTACTACTACTACTACTATTATTATTATTATTATTATTAATTTTTAGATTAGAAAGCTCTCAAAAACGCACAGGGAGGGTGGTAACGCTGTCTGGCAGGCAGTATGGAATATTTACCTACTGAATAACCTATCTTTGACCACGATCCGCCAGACCGGGGCACCGCTTTCGCTTTACATCGGCCTAGTGTGTGCACGCTTAGCTCAACGAGCTACCATCTGTGACTGAGCCGCTTGCTTCGGGTCGGACAAATACCTTTCGTGTGTCTTACGACGCAGGATGCAGTGTATGTGCACTGTGATTGCTTCCCAGTTGCCTCAGCTGAAGCAACAATGCTATCAGGACTGAAAATACCGATCCTTGAGCTGATGTTCAGACGGTCGTCCTCGAAACGTTAGCGGTTAGGTTAAACCGTAAAAAAAAAACTCTGCGGTGTACAGTACTTGCAGTGATGGGATGGCATTCTCCACGTCCAGTAGGGATACTTACGAAAATATCCATCCTCTGTCAGGAAATTCGAAATGTTGCATGTCGCACGGTAAAATGTGCTTGTTTGTCGTTGCGCTTCATCCACGGTCCTAAGTTCGCGATGAGTCTTGTCTTTGCAGTACAGCGACCTCTGGTGTCCCAGTTCCATCTCTGCTGCCAAAAGAACGTAATATGAGCAGGGACCCGGACAGCTGCCTGTACTCTACCCAGATCTCCACTGTGCGCGTAGAGCAAGCGATTATCATCATCGTCATCGTCATCATCATCGTCATCATCGTCAACATCATCACTACCATCATCGTCATAATCATAAGTGAAGAAGAAGATGAGGAAGAAAAGAAAAAAGTAGAAGAAGGAGGAGGAGGAGGAGGAGGAGGAGGAGGAGGAGGAGGAGGAGGAGGAGGAGGAGGAGGAGGAGGAGAGAAGAAGAAGAAGAAGAAGAAGAAGAAGAAGAAGAAGAAGAAGAAGAAGAAGAAGAAGAAGAAGAAGAATGACGCTGATTATCGCTGCCATTGTTGTTGTTGTTGTTGTTTTATTATTATTATTATTTTTTTTTTTTTTACGACGACGATGATGATGATGATGATGATGACGATGACGATGACGATGATGATGATCATGACGATGCTGCTGCGGCGGCTATTGATGACGATGACGACGACGGCTAAGAAGAAGAAAGAACGGGAGAATGAGGAGATGAAGAAGTTTAAGAAGGGGAAAACGAGGAAGAAGAAGAAGTGTATTTTTGGGTAACTTGTCAAAATTTATGGTACAGAGGTTTTTAGTTTTAAATAATGTCTTGTGCTTCCATTTACTAATAAAATTTATTAGAAAGATAAATTGTTCTGAAACATTAAGAAACATAAGGAATGATGGCGTATGTCAAGAATACAAATCAAAACCGGAAATAGCAGGACAAGAGAGGGAACGCAACGAAACTGCTCTTGAAGAAACAGCAGGGTGACAAGATTATGCGTACTTTTGTAGAAACACTTCCTCGCGTGAACGTATAATATGTTAGGGGTCGGTCTAGTAGTAGTAGTAGTAGTGGACGTATTGGAAGACAACGTAGCAAATGCGCCTAATTCTCGAACAGTACGCTGATTGTTTTTAGATCCACATTGACGTGAAGCTGGATAAATTTGACAGTGAGAAAATACCCGCAGGCAGTGAGTTTCCAATCAATGTGAGTGCCATTCTTTGTCGTTACTGATACCGGCTTATCGGTTTGCCGCGCGCGCGCGCGCGCGCATACACTTTAAGGTGTAACCGGAGTGTTTTGTAGTCGTTTTGTGTAAATTTTCTCCCCACATCTCTTTAATATGTCTCATGCCGCTTGAACGAGGAAATAAATGATACGCGTTCTGAACCAGTTCCACGTTTCCTACGTCTGACAGACGTACAGCGGGGACTGCTTGTGTTTGTGTGGATGTATACTTCTCTACTGTTCCCTGTGCACAGAATGGACATAAGCTGGTTCATACAGTACATTCACCTGTTTGTTGTGTGTTCTGCCTGTGAATTGGGCTTGTTAAGGACACTGCAGAAATGATTATGTGAAGAGTGTTTTGTGTGACTGTGTTTTTATATGTTACCATTAGTATTACTAGAAAATTATGTAATGAATGTTTCGTGTAAACTTGATCTTAGGGCTATCAACGTTAATCAGATTATCGTTACGCGGGCTGTTAGGCCTTGGTCTAAGGATGTCAAGTGCTGTAGTCTGGGGTATTTTGGCGGACGACTTTCTAAAAAAAGTTTTCACTGGAAGTGGCCTCCAATGGCGATGTCGAAACGGCTGCACTTAACATTCATAGACAGCGACCTAACATTCCGGCTGATAATACTTTGAATAATATTACGTACAGTTTTACATGTAGATAACACGTTTTATGCATATATTATAACGTCTCTCCTGTTAAGACATTATAACATAGGGAACCAGTTTAATTGGTTGCTGTCAATTAAACCGGCTGCCGTTGTTAGTACAAATTACTTACCAACAAATTGGGAAAATGTAAATATCAGGAATTTGTCCAAGGTTACGTAAATTTACTTACTCTCTGAGTTTCAGCAAAAACATCTCTTTATTATGGCTTCTTAAATAATGATTTCAAAATAATACCTTTAATGGTCATCTTTTTGTTTTTTACGTTAAAAGAAACTTCTTATAGATTCTGCATCAAATGCTCTTATACTCTTTAAAGTTTTACTCTGATTAGCTCAAAACCATACAGTTGTATATTACATTGAATACCGCGGATCCGAGTTTTAATTTTATAATATTCTAAAATACTTGAACATTATGCAAACTATTTGAAGAATAGTTTGATCAAATTTCGAATTAATTTTTACCTTTAACCATCATCAGTTTACTATTATTTCGTTACAGTAAGTACAAATATTACTATGTTAAGATTTACATGATTTGAATGAGTCTTTACAAAAATATACTGTTTTTGTTGTGGTTGTTAGAAAACAATATAAGCACAGAAGTTACGCTTTAGTGTCACCTGGGTATAATGTGTATCTGCGGCTGGTTCTCTTGCTGATCCTCTTCAGTAGGTTTTCCTGGACGTTCTTCGTTGTCGTTCGGGTTCCTCCATTTACTTTGTTGATTCTAAGTTGCGATCAAAGTCATGACGCTAGGATTCTGCTACCTGGAGCTCGTAAAGTTGTCGTCGTTGCTTCACTCCTGACGTTGTTGTTCACTTTTCACATTTTAGTTTTAACTGCACTAATGTTACCTTTCTATATAGTATGGAACATACCTTACAAGTTAAACCTTATTATAAAGAGATGTGTCGGCTATGTTAGTTATTTGTAATTCTTTCTCTACATTTAAACTACTTTACTTGTTTTACGTTTCACTTCGTTTCAACTACATGTGGAGTATGTCACCACGAAACACTTACTTTCTGCTACATCGTTTGCCATATATACATACGTTCACCTTCACGACACATGGTAAAGCTGTTTACTTGTCAGAGATTCTGGGTCGACTGGGGTTGATTTTGCGGCCGTGAGTAGGGAAGCGGGCGCAGTTCACACGCCGAGAGAAAAGTAGTTCGTATTTTATTATTATTTTTTTTCCATTAATTAACTACTATTAATTATCCTACCTTTTCTTTATTTAGTTAGGTATTTCATTTATTATTATTACGTCTTTTTATTTAATTAGAATGATTATTAGTATTCGGCTTCATAACAGTATAATTTGCATGTCTGTACTAGCCTTTTTACAAGTTGGTACAGGTATATAGGTACAGAGGGGAGGGTGGATTATTTTCTCACGTGTTATTATGAATCAAAATTATTTTGTGCTATTTAAATTGCCATTAAATCGTCACAATATTATTATGATTTTTGAGCCAATTTAGCGAGTTCTCAATTTTAGCTCAATTCTTCGGCATTTGTGCCCTGTGGAGAAAGATAGAAATTAGAAATTATAAAATTAGAAATTCAAAACTAAAAGTTACAATTACAAAATTAAAAGTCTTCTTCTTCTTCTTCTTCGTCTTCGTCACGGTTTAGACCGTTTAGTCTGTTCCGGCTAAAAACTAGTCGCACCATCTCTTCTTCGGTCTCCCCAGGCTTCTCTTTCCTTTCGCCTGATACAATAAGGCTACCTTGGGGAATCAGTCACTGCCCATTCTGCTGATGTGTTGTTTCCAGCTTTCTCTATACATAATGATGATTCCAGAAAGATCACCTGATTCCGGCAGTGTCGGACCCATATTAGGCGGATGTTGATTCCTATGCCACTATGGGTTTATAATAGTGACCCCATGTTGGAGGTAACAAGGATGAAGTCCTCAACTGTTTGTATTTCCGTTAGTAGCGGAAGAGGCGCCCCTCTGCCTGGGGTTAGTACAGGCAGGAGCTTTGTTGAGAAACTTTGAGATGGCAACTTGTCTTGTGAAACGTTGGTAGCGTATCCAAGGGACACTTATATTACTCGCAAGCTCCAAAGGGAAATCAGTAGCCGGAGAAAGATTATAATCTTACAAGTAATATTAACAGATTCGAAGCGATCGTAGCACTAACAAGAAAACTGTTTCACAGAAAACCAAATACTCTTTAAATCTGTGAATATCATTGATCAATGTATGCGGTATTCTGAAGATCTGCGGTATTAGGGGTGATGATCCAGATAAATCGTAAATACAACGTTCGATGGCGCCATCCTAAGTGGTGTTTGAGCAAAAGGCGCTGCTGAAACCTCTACCAGCTGAAAATAGTCAAAAAGCTTATATATACACCACAATCACACGCAATAATACCAGTTTAAAATATCAAAACCAACAGGAGAAAATAACAACAACCAACCAAAACTCAAGTACTCAACAATATACAAAATTAAGAAGAAAACACACACACACACACACACACACACACACACACACACACACACACAATTAAAGTTTCCAGACCTATATTTACATGAATTTACTTAGTTATTTTCACTGTACATAACATGTGTTGAAAGTATACCAGTTACTTCACGAAGCACTGAGTTCAAGCGTGTGTGTGTGTGCGCGCGCGCGTGTTTATAGAAGTGTTAAGATGTCGCCACGCTAACAATTGACGGCTAATTGTGAACCTTTGACACGTGTTCGACCAAGACATTCAGTTCTCACAGCACAGTATCAGTTGACTGATTACAACATTATTGGCTTGTTTGCCCTGTCATTTATCACCGCCCGGAGTTAAGAACCGACACAAGTTTCTCCCTTGGAAAAAGAAACATTACAAACGTTTGACACAAGACAAATAACCAATCATATTTCTTTTGTTGCTGTTATTGTTGCTGCTGCTGCTGCGTCGACTTATCTGAAGACGGATGCTGTATCTACGTGTTCGCGTCCGTTATTGATAGCGTCGCCGCTGCTTCGTTTGCCATGACCAATCGATCAGCGGTCAACGTTTGTTGCCCCCCTCCCACGTCTTTACAGAAATAATTTGGCTTTTTAAAGTCCAATTTTCGATCAGACACAGCACGTGTTCGTGAGTGTGGAAACAATGATAAAACGAACAAATTCGGTGCAAGTAATTACTGTGATTCGCTATCTTCTTCTTCTTCTTCTTCTTCTTCTTCTTCTTCTTCTTCTTCTTCTTCTTCTTCTTCTTCTTCTTCTTCTTATTCCTCCTCCTTTCTCTTCTTCCTCTTCTTCTCCTTTTTCCTCCTTTTTCTTTTTCTTCTACAACAACAACTACTACTACTACTACTACTACTACTACTACTACTACTACTACTACTACTACTACTACTACTACTACACTGCTACTACTACTGCTGCTACTACACTGCTACTACTACTCCTCCTACTACTACTACTACTACTACTACTACTACTACTACTACCACTACCACCACCACCACCACCACTACTACTACTACTACACTGCTACTACTACTCCTACTACTACTACACTGCTACTACTACTACACTGCTACTACTACTACTACGTCTCCTACTAATGGACAGCGTATACCCTAAACGCTTCCGCGCGCAAGTATCTGGAGTGCTACGTCTTGTCTTGTACCTATGCTGCTCCTTCCAGTGCTGTTCCGTTGTATTCCCTCTCCCGTGCTGCTACTTCCTTTTTCGGCTGTATTCCTACTTCTTGACTTATATACCATCACTTCGTATATAGTCTAATGTTCCAATAATTACATTTTTTAGTGGAAACAGAAGACTCTATTTAAAGGTAAAAACTCTACAGTCTCAATTTTAAGAAGTTTACCAAAAAATACAATTCTTCTTCTTCTTCTTCTTCTTCTTCTTCTTCTTCTTCTTCTTCTTCTTCTTCTTATTATTATTATTATTATTATTATTATTATTATTATTGTTCTCCTTCTTTACCTTCGTAGTCTTTTGGCGTTTTAGCCGAGACGAGATTTATTTTCCTTGATAACTTTACGACGTTTATCCCGTTCAGCTGATTACCTCGTTCCACCTCGGCCAAGAAAAGGATGACAATCGGAAGTCTTAGAAGTAATAAATTGTTCCTAAAAGTGCGTCACTTTCTGACCCTTATGTGCCTTATGGGCCCAGTGTTTAATATTTGAACTTATTGTATCATGCCAGCAGGAAGTGAAAGTGACTTTTGTTCATTTGTTTACATGTTTTTATCATTTAGTTTTGTATTTTGTTACCTCTTTAATCTATTATCAAAAACAAGAAGAGCTGTCAATGGTCAGCTCTTCATAATCCTGTGTGTGTTGTCAGCCAATTTGTTAAATGTTCGCTCAGTCGAACAGCTTACAGATCTCCAATAAATTAAAAAAAAAAAAAAAAAAAAAAAAAAAAACTTTCTGACCCTGTCCCTGTACTCCAATCAGATTGAAACATCGGCGAGGCGAGATTATCGTTCTGAGTCCACGCTGACGACTCCCCAGTTCATGAACCGCAGCTTATAGCCTTCCTAAAAGTGCGTCACTTTCTGACTCTGTCCCTGTACTCCAATCAGATTGAAACATCGGCGAGGCGAGATTATCGTTCTGAGTCCACGCTGACGACTCCCCAGTTCTTGAACCGCAGCTTATAGCCTTCAATGGAACCTACCATCGTGTCGTCGTCAGTATGCTGTCGATATAATCGTTGTGCAATTATGTTTGTAGACATGTCATAATCGAACTACGCTGATGCCGAATGAAATATTTATCACTTGCTACAGTTGCTTCGATTGCCGATGGTCAACCTCTTTAACAACATGTCCTATTTCACATCACACATAGCCCAATAATTTTTGTAGGCCTGTCTAGACCAGTGTTCCGCAACCGGTGTGCCGCGGCACAATAGTGTGCCGTCACAAGGTGAAAGGTGTGACGCGAACTTTTACCTATTATTGTAATAAATTAATTGTCGATTTTAAGTAAGAAGGTGCTTGTTTATTCTTTAATACATGCTGATAACTGTTATATTTTCATAGAAATTAAATGTAATTTATTTACTCAATATTGTTGTTATAGTTTGCTTATCTTAAGTTATTTGTATTCTCGGCTGAAATATTGGGCCGGTTTGATGGGTTACAGGCGGCAAGCTTTGTGTTCACCGCAAAGAAAGCCGCGTAACACTTTCAGCAAGCCTTTTAGCGGCCCGCACCAATCATACAATAGAGTTTACGTTCAAAACTCTAAACGTTCTAAATTCTATTCAAGAGAGTTCTTTGTAACACCGCATCTTTTGTGTACGGCTGGCTGTACGTGCTTTTAACTAAAATTGCGGGGATTAGCAAAAATTTGCCTCTCTTTTATTATTTTATTGCCTTGTTTTGATATTTGTGCCTATTTGTCGGCGCTTCTTAAACTTTATTGCTCTTTTCCTTCGCCGAAGGCCCACACATTGTCAGACAACAATTACAGTATTTCAGTTCAGTTCTAACATATCTGTGCTCTGCAGTAGTGCGAATATTGTGATTGCTACACCAGTCTTACTATTTTCTATTACAGTGTTATTAAACTATTTTTTTCCGATATGGATAAGTTCCTTGTACGGTGTGGTCCGTCCTCGAGTGCAAGTAGTGAAACCATCGAGCCCGAAAAAAAAAAACAGAAAGTAGTTCACCAGCAATATAGTGATAATTATTTATCTTACGGGTTTTTTTGGTGTGGTGACAAAACATGCCCAATCTCCGAGTGTGTTGTGTGTGGTGAAAAACTCAATCATGCTGCTATGGTTCCCAGTAAACTGAAACGAAAGTTTGTCAACAAAACATTCCTCTCTGTTAAGTAAAGATGTGAATTATTTTCGTCGGTTGTTGGAACAAAATAAAAAACAAGTGACGCTCATGACTACGTCGGTACGTGTTTCGCAAAAAGTACAGGAAGCTAGCTATAAGGTAGCCGAACTTATCGTAAAGGCCAAAAAACCACACACAATAGCAGAAACGTTGTTAATGCCCGCGTGTAAAGAAATGGTAAAAATAGTCCTGGGTTTAGAAGCTGGTACTGAAATTTCAAAAATTCCTCTCTCTGCGGACACAATCAGCCGCCGAATTAGTGACATGTCCAGTGACATCGAAGACATTATGAAGGAGAATATAAAGAGCAGTCGAAAGTTCTCACTTCAGATCGACGAGTCCACAGATATTGGCGGTCACGCACAACTTCTTTCCTACATAAGGTATGTTGATGGGGATGTAATTGCAACTAATTTCTTTTGCAAAGAACTACCCGAGCGAGCAACCGGTGAAGAAATATTTCGTACGACTAATGAATATGTGGTCCGTAATGAATTAACATGGGAGGATTGCGTTAGTGTTTGTACAGACGGAGCCACTTCTATGACAGCCCGAGTGAAAAGATTCGTGGGTAAAGTATGCGAAGTAAATCCTAACTTACGAACCGACCATTGTCTCATTCATCGCGAAGCCATTGTTGCTAAGTCTTTGCCATCTCCTCTGAAAATTGTGATGGACGAAGTAGTAAAAGTCGTGAACTTCATTAAATCGCGGCCCCTAAATATGCGGTTTTTTAACGTTTTGTGTCAAAAAAATGGGATCAGAGCACACTACACTTCTGCTACATACAGAAGTACGATGGTTATCTCGAGGTAAAGTGTTAACGCGAATGTTTGAACTTTAAGAGGAGGTACTTGCATTTTTGACTATTGAGGGGCATGAGTATGCGGATTTATTTGCAGATGATGAATGGGTATCTAAGTTGGCATATCTTTCCGATCTTACACTTGAATGAACTAAACAGAAAAATGCAAGGTAGAAACGAAAATATTCTGACTAGTATGGATAAGATTCAAGGATTTATTAATAAGTTACATTTGTGGATACAGACAATTGAAAATGGATCGTGTGAGATGTCCCAACTGTATGGCCCCTTGCTGACGATAATAAGGTGTTGATGGACTTAATTAAAGAACATTTAGTATTCTTGCAGCAGAATTTCAAAAAATATTTTGGAGAGAGTGTTGAAGATTTTGACTGGGTTCGTGATCCGTTCATTATGGATTCGAAACATCTTCCGAATAATTTAGGCTTACAAGAGGAACTGGCAGATTTGAAAGAAGACAGAACATTGAAATTACAATTTTTCGAAGTGCCTTTGGAAACATTTTGGTTGTCAATAAGCAGTGAATACCCGGCTATCTCCGAGATGGCAGTTAATGTGTTATTACCATTTTCAACTACACATTTGTGTGAAATGGGCTTCTCGACGTTGACTGAAATTAAAACATCAAAGATAGAGAGACTCAAATCCATCGATGAAGAAATGAGGCTTGCTTTGTCAACGATTCCGCCACGAATCAATCAGCCGTCTGCGTGCAGCTAAGCAGGCTCAAGTACGTTATCACATTGAAGATATGAGTAGAGTTATTTACTTTAAAATTCGTATTTTCTACAGTGAATTAAAGTTAATAAATTGTTAGTAAATGCATGAGTCTATTCCTGTTTTATAATAATAATAATAACAATAATGATGATAATAATAATAATAATAATTTATTACATAACGACGTAATATTTCGTAATTATATTAAGATTCATATGATTTAGAGGGGACAGACATTTTGGTGTGCCGTGTTGAGTCTAGGCCCGTCTGGGGTGTGCCGTGAATAAAAAAAGGTTGCGGAACACTGGTCTAGACCAGTGAGTATTAATCAATGAGTGTAAGTGATCCGGGTGTTTGTGGTGGTGGAGTGGGTTCCGGTGGTAAAGCACTGCGATCCGTCATCATCATCATCATCCGCAATGTTTAAACCAAGAATGGTTTGTTCCTCTCAAGTAGGCAAATATTACAGCTGGTCACTCCAGCGCTTCCTCGGACGTCCCACACCTCTCCGTCCCCTCGGCTTATAGTTCCGTAGCTGTTTGGGGATGCAGCAGTCATCCATTCGCCAAAGATGTTCCCAACAATTCATCCGATACTGGGCGATCCTGTTTAGTATACTCATAATATCACGGAGAGTATACCCTGCCACGTGCCTGAGAAATTTCATTTCAGCCGCTTGGATGCGACTGGCCTGGCCTTTCGTTAAAGTCAAATTCTCAGACCCATAAAGAAGTGTGGGAAGAGCCATCAACTTGTAGAATTTTAGGCGTGTTTCTTTACTTGCTGACTTAAGGGTTCGCCTGATGGTCCCGCACATAAGGTTGAACTTATGCAACTTGTTCACCACGTCGTTCCATGCATTATAAGACACACTGTAGCCCAGGTATTCGAAACTGCTAATAATGTTCCAGGACAGTACCATCTATAAAAATTTTTGTCCATACGGGATCAGCTCCACAAAAAGCCATTACCTTGGTTATAATTGTGGTATCTGCAATTCAGAGTCTTTGCAGATTCCATTTAACAAATATATACCCATCTGCAATCTGTTTTCAGAGTCCGACAGAATAGCCTGATCATCCGCAAACAACAAAGTGTCAATTGTAGAGTGACCAATCATAAAATGGTCTGGAAGACACATCTGCCAGTTTTGTATGACATCGTCAATATATAAATTAAAAGAGAAAGTGATAATGGACACCCTTGTCGTACTCCACAATGGATCATGCCAACTCTAGGAGCTGTTTTCGGTCTCCCTGCTTGTATTAAGGTTTTATTCTCCATATACAGACTCTGTATTGCGCTAACTAGATGTTGTGGGATCCCTTTCCTTGCCATTACAACCCACAGTTTGCTCCGATTCACTCTGTCAAAAGCCTTCTCGAAGTCGATGAAAGCTATGTATGGGGGCAGCTGATACCTCTCTACGCTTTCCAATGAGCTGGACTATTGTAAATATACAATCTAAACATGATCTGCCCTTCCTGAAACCGTTCTGGGCCTCTGAAAGTATTGTTTCCGTTATCGCATTCGGCCGTGTTCTTAATATAGATGTCATATAATTTATATGAAGTGTGAAGGAGGCTGACTCCTCTGTACTTCCTGCAGTCATTACGATCACCTTACTGCGATTCGTAAGCACTTGAATACTCGTCGGCAGAGATTTTTAATACTCTGGTTTTGTTACTTTCTGTAACTAGTTCAGTTGACCTCTTTCAGGTACACTGTGTCCGACAGTATCCGCTTTTAGGGACTGTTACCCTTTTCAGGAACAATACTGTGTCCTTCAAACGACCCCAAACGTTTCTCATCCATTGTTACAAGTGCCAGTGCCGTTCTATACGACATGGAGTCTTTGTGCCAGGAGCCAGTCAGTCGTCAGTACATCGAGATATAATGGGGTCCAACATGTGGCTGAAAACTGAATATTTCAGTCTTGTTTGTAACTATTGGTAAACATAGGATGGCCAGCCGTTCCTGAACAGTAACCTCCGCCGACCCAACGCATGAATTACCCCCACTACAACTATAGATAAGTTATCGTGAGAGGAGGCAGGGGAGACGACGCTATAACATTTCACTGTCTCACTTCCATATTATCTCCCTCTCTGTCACACACATGCTTCCAGCCTTGTTGCCGTTGTTCACTCTAGTGCGGCCGGCCCTAGCCGGTGTTCACTCTAGTGCGGCCGGCCCTAGCCGGTGTTCACACTACGAAACAATGTACAAGACTGTTGTGCGCATGTGTGAAATAACTGAAAATTTTGTTAGCCTCCCAACGAGGTGTTTGTGCACTGCCAAATCTAAGCCAGTGTTCAATTTCTGTCGTTACGTTTCTACAACTTACTTGCATGGGTACGAATTGCCCGTTTTTGGACTACCGTAGATGGAAGTATATAGGTTTCACTGTTTCTCCTCATATTTAACAAACAATGCATTATTTATCTATCAAATATAGGAAGAGCTTGTATTTAAATAAATTTGTTGTTGAATTTAAAATACAGGGTGTCCCGGGAGGAGAGGAAAATAATTTGAGAAATGGTTCTATAGTGTAAAAGAAGAAAAAACGTCATATAAACATATGTCCGGAAACGCTTTGTAAGCGAGTTACGGCTAGCGAAAGATTTCGCCCGGGTTTCGGTTCCCCCGGGTAAATTAAGACTTTCTGGAATTCTGGAAAGGTAAATAAGGGGCGAGTTCTGTTGTTTCTTATGGTTTTTGACCTGAAAAATCGAATAAAACAGGTCGCAGAACTGTATCTCCCATACGTTTTATGATATCTGACGTAAAACAGAAAAATCTTTGCCTAAAAACAAAAATTTGTTTTTAACCAAAATTGGAATTTTTTGTTGATTTTATTGAAGTTTATTGTTTGTTTGTTGAGTTTATTTACACCATTTTTCTCAGAATTAAATTCTTTAAAAGTTTTGTTTTTAACTTTTATGGATTTATTAATCATTTAAAAAAGCTATTGTACTTCTAACCTAAAAAAACTTTTTTTAGGCAAATATTTTTTTGTATTTTTGTTTTTAATTTTTGTTTTTAGGCAAAGATTTTTCTGTTTTACGTCAGATATCATAAAACGTATGGGAGATACAGTTCTGCGACCTGTTTTATTCGATTTTTCAGGTCAAAAACCCATAAGAAACAACAGAATTCGCCCCTTAATTTACCTTTCCAGAATTTCAGAAAGTCTTCATTTACCCGGGGGAACCGAAACCGGGGCGAAATCTTTCGCTAGCCGTAACTCGCTTACAAAGCGTTTCCGGGCATATGTTTATATGAAGTTTTTTCTTCTTTTACACTATAGAACCATTTCCCAAATTATTTCCCTCTCCTCCCGGGACACCCTGTATATGAGTCGTTTAGTTTCAAAACCAGATGCATTCAAAAATTAAAAAAATTTCCAAGAGAGCTAAACAACTTTATTGCAGTAGAGCTGGTTTTGCAGATAACGAGCAATTTCTACTCCAATTTTAATAAGAATATATCAGGCTAGAAACTTGTGAAGTAGATAGGGACATGTAGAAGGTAATAAAGTACAGGAAAATGCAAAAAATGTGAATGTGAAAAATTGGATTATCTGAATTTGAAACTAGATGGAAGTAGGCTACATGGGTTTCACTATATTTCTAGACAAACACACTCTCTTTGAATGAAAGAAATATAATGTTTCTATATATATTTAACGAACAATTTTTTATTTATCTATCAAAGAGCTTGTATTTAAATAAATCTGTTGTAACGAAAACGGGATGTTACGGTGGAAGACAATCTCTGAAAATGAATGATGTATTTTAATAAGTTGGGCCGCCAGCAGCAGCAGCAGCAGCAACAACGTCTTGTCAACCCCCGCCGCGACGCTGAGGTGCGGAGAAAATTAATAAGGCCAAGAGAGGGTTAGGGAGGGGGGGGTCGAAAAACGGGCAAGGACAAAGCGGTGAGCTGGTTGTTGCTAACACACCCAATTAAGTGCGGTCTAAATGATGGATGAAGGTCGTGACCTTAAGAGGACAAAATGTACAATATAAATTATAATTAGTACAATACAGTGGTTCGTAGTCTTGAAACAGTGGAATAAATTATTCAACACACCAGAGAAATTGTTAGTGACAACAGTCACAACTGTTTCGATAAAACAAGAACACTCGTACACAAGAATTTTCCGTGGGTGGGTAAGGAGGATTAAAAAATTTCAGCAGAATTCTATAATCACGTAACATAGGCCTATTTCTAAGTCAGTTCATGCGTTAAGATAATACTTATAAATAACTAGAGAAATAAAAGCACTTGCAATATTTACACACTAATCAAATAAAGTTTGAGTTTCCGTAATAATGTCATTGACTCCACATTCGTAAATTACTTACGTATTAGCAGCATTAATAAAACGATTACTAACGCTCCACAAAACGTAGGAATAGCCTATGAATGTACCTTATTCCTTTCATCGTTGTTTTGCAAGTAACTCGTACATGTTTCTTGAAGGTTTCAATATTATGAATAACTCTTCAAATATTATCTGTTTCTGCGAGTAAAATTATATTGAATTTTTACCTTACGCACGTTTCACTGATCGTATCCGCATCATCAGAGGTTTATAAATGAATTGATCTATATTGTTACGGCGGTCTAGTGATCGTCACTAAGTTCAATACTTCGCCACAATACTTCAAACCGCACTGTGTAAATCGTCACTAAGCGCACAGAATAATCGCCCGACAATAACTGTCAACTATAATACTACGAACCGCATTCCAATACATCGCAACACAAACTGAAACTGAACGTCACTAAGCACTTGTATTTATACCCCGCCGAAAACCCAGAACATTCCACATTCTACGCATTAGCTCTACACTACGACGTAGGCCTAATTGATTGCGGCCTTGACACAGTCCGCGCAGCTGGCGGCGTCTATAAAAGTCTCGCGAATGCACGTTGAAATCACGTACGCGCACAACATTGTAGCCGGGTCCTCCTGGAACGTTCGAGAAACACGTTGATCGTTCTTCAATGTCGTAACAATATTATAAATGAATAAATCTTATTCCTTTTGATAAGATGTAGACATCACACTCTAGTCCAATGTTTCTATGGTCTCAACCGTTGTCTTTGTGTAGATAAAATACAATACGCATTGTACGCATTGAATTTATAATTTCATAAAACCATCTTCATCATCATTTCCGCTTTCAGGCATTAGGTCATAGACCTGTTGCGCCCTCCGGCCGTGATAGAACTCACGCCCCACCCCAGCCTGCGAGATATTAGCCAACCTTTAACCCACGCCCGGGGGCAAGCCGTGCGGTGGGGGGGGGAGAGTGTTGTTTATGTGTGTAGTATATTGTGTGCCCTTGTTATGCCAGATTAGACATAATAGTATATTGTTATGGGTATGCCAGAGAAGACGTACGTATTGTTTGTCCGCGTACGTGCGGGTAGACGAGCAAATCGAGCCGAGGCCTTGACTCGATCTCACCACATCGGCAGCACAGCAACGCTCTGATTGTGAGTCAGAGACGCTACCACTGTGCAGCCGGCTCGCCTACAATATACCATAAAACCATATTTATAAAATTATATTTACGAATACGTTCTCAATTGTGCGGAGTAAAATGAAGAGTCCAACCTTCGAGCTTTTGCCTATACACTTGGCAGTTTTCTACATGTTCTTCTCTGATCTATGATTCCTACGTTCTTTCCTACATTCTACGTCCATTCGTTAATAAAACTTTAAATGGGGCGGAGGGACAAATGTGAACAATTTAACAATAATTTTAACTGGCAGGAAATTATTTGAAAACATGTTTTGGTACGCAGTTTTGATGAAACATCCGTCGTTTTTTGTTTCATGTAGCATTGTTGAAGTGTTAGGATACTACAAAGGCTGGGATACACTTCCATTTAAGGAAGCCTTAAATTATTTATACATCAAAGAAAAATAATTAATTATGGTGCCTGTAAAGGAGTCCCAGATTCGTGACTTTAATTCGGAAAAGTTAGAAGAATTTATTTTCGGATTTTGTATACAAAATAACACACTTTCACATGAACTAGCAGTCGCTCCAAACGTTCTGGGAAAACAATCTTAAATTTAAATTGCAAATGGTTAATAAAATTGGTGTTTTGGAAATTTATTCAGAATGACTCATTTCTACAAAACCTGTTTAGAACTAAAGTGATTCCTAATGACTTAACTTAAATTTTAATAACAGTTAACCAAGGTAAAATATTTTGAACTCATTGCTTTTCCATATTTTTTCAACCTTTATAGTTCACGGTGGTTTACTCAGAAATTTTTAGAAGACGATAAATATATACAAAATGTACTAAGAAATTATAATTTTTTTTAAAACCACATTATTAAAATTAAATGGACGAATATGTTCTCAATTTTGCCGAGAAAAATGGGGAGTCCAACCTTCGTAGCCTCGCAGAAGCAGCCCTAATTAAACCATTGCTTACAGCCCTTTAACTCCACCTCTCTAAGCAGTTGGTTAGCATGGGCGTAGTTAGACCGAGTTACCACTGAAAGCCTGAAGGTTAACAACCAGTCGAAATCCATAGTGTTATATTCGTCTTATTTCATAACTAAATCGTGATCCTTTTATAAATATGAATACAAATAAAGATTAATGTAGATCAAGCTCTGAGGTTATTACAACCTCGTCCTTTTTGCTACTGAAGACGAATGATGAAGATGGTCTTCAGTTTTCTCTTTATCTACTCTAATTACTGCAGATCGGTTCCAATACAGTGTAGCTATTATCCTCAGGAATTTTGCATCTAATCCAATATTTTTAAGGATATCCATCATTTTCTGATGTTGGACTCGGTCAAAGACCTTCTGGTAATCGATGAAACATGCAAAAACTCGTAGTATAATATATTAAAATGAGCGGTCCAACGGTGGACGCAAGCAATACGCTGCATTCGTTGCTCAAAGACTGTAGACGCACAATAAGTAAAACACCGTTAGTAAAAATACCGTAATACCGTTATTAAAAATAAAGCCCGCAATTGAAACCCTGTGAACTAATTACGACGATGGACGGTAACCGCCACCGGCATTGCGACCCGGTAATATAGATAGGGTTGATGAGGAGAGGGATGAAATTAACTCGTTTTGCAACTCGTAAACAAGCAGCCAGACGATTCTCGCTTCGTCTGTAAATTAACGTGGACTAAAGTTTTACGCGCACAGCAACTGGATATAATTTAATTTGTTTAAATGCCAAGCGATACTCGTTATGTTGTTTAAATATTCTATGAATATTACTATTCATATTTAAAATTAGTATAATCATTTTAAATAACGCTGAATGTTAAAATATTCACAGTGTTTCCAAAAGTTTCCAAAAGGGAAATGATACGACTTATCATACTGTTACGACGTATGGGACATCCAGTGATCGTCGTATGGTACAGTGGAAAACAAAATACAGACACCAATGATGTCACTACAAATCAGCTTGAATTAATCACAAATAACAGTTAGTAATGAACAAGGTACTCTCGCACAATAATTCAAGCCGAATTTGTCCACACGCAATAATAATGTCAACTATTAAGAGTTATGTGCTAATTATAACACAGTAATCACTTTTCACTAAACCTCAACAATGACTCGATCCGCACTAAAGAGATCTCTCACTGTAACAGAGCTGACAAAGCCAGCCGCTCTTGCTTTTATAGGTCGCGCAGAGGTTCCATAATGACGTTTTATCCTTTCGGTGAGGTGAGCATAATTTGGGTATTTACAAGTGCTCTCCAGAATAATATGGAAGATACTTGACTGCGGCCTTGACTGAAATGCTACAACTGCTCGACTAGGAGAGAAACGGGTGGAAGGTAGAGACCCAGTGGCCTGTTCCGGCTTTCTAATTCTCAGCGCTTTTGTCTAAATCTACCGACAAATCACCTTCTCCTTGGCTTCGAATTCGGTAAACCGTTTTGGGTGCATTATGGTTCTCCATTCTGCGAAACCGTGTTTTCCATTTTCCCATTTTGTTCATTTATTTTTTTATTCGTTGAGGAAACGTTTTGCTCATTTCTGACCGGCTCTCATCTCATTCGTTTTCATTCATCATTTTACACTCACTTAACTAATGTAGTTTCCATGGCTTGTAAATTACACTTACTTCGTACTTCACCAATGCCCAGGACTCGTTCCAGTACATAAACACTGGGCCATAAAATTCCAGTTGTGTTTCATGTGAGGCTTTTCCTCTTAAGCGTCTCACTATTTTGCCGCAAATGAGGTAGTGTGTGTCAAGTGATGGTACAGCTGAACGTTGTCGCTCAATATTAACAACGTAGGCAGACCTGCTCAGTACAGTGTTGTCACGTCATCTTCTAGCAGTTCGTGAACGCTCCAGTAGCACCAAGCCGCTATGTGGAATATTCACGAAGCTCCTCGAACTACCGCTAGTTTACAAAATTTGGGGGAACAGTTGGAAATATTTAGTCACTTCCATGTACATGCGCTACCGATGCGTAGTCTGCCATTATATTTTGGCAGGTCGTTGGCTGTAAGTCGCTTTGCTGTAGCTGCGACCTCCTCCTTCCCTTACTTGCGGACCATCAGCACCACAGAATCTTAACTTCCGATCCGGATCAAACGCCCTAGGGCCTCGCCATAATGACGTCCTCGTGCGTAAGTTCTGTTAATGGCCCTAGAGTTGACCTTTGAAAACTGCTTCTTCCTTCCATCCTAAGACTGCTTCTTCCCAGTAAGTTGAGCAGACTGCTTGTTTTTCTTATCCTTTTCAGCGGCACGGAAGCTCTGTGCCTCGCGGAGAGGGACCGACGCCTCCAGGCGTCTGTTTACTAAGCTTGAGACCGGTGCGTCTGTCGCCTGAATCAGTTCCGGCAGCAGTGCCCCAAATACAAGTCTTCATCCCCCGCCATCTAGGGAACAATCGCATAGGCGGTCTCCCTTACAGAATTAGGTAACATATCGATTGTACCAGCACTATCTTGTGGCAGCCATTTGGCTCGACCCAGAATGCTGCAATCCTGTCACGGGTGCAAAGACAGCCCGCTCAAACAGAACTACAAGCTGCCGAAAATGACTTGAAATCACGGAGTTTGTTATCAAAATCCCTGTCAAAAATGTACCTAACATCACTCCTTCCAGGTGATTAAAATTATGTAACACTTGTTCAACTGGCACCTTTTAGATAACCTTGGTTTTGTCAGTGCACGGTTTTAAGTGATATTCTAAAGCTAATAAATATAATATTATTATATTAGCTACAGTGTGCCTTATAATGCAAGCAACGGCGTTGTGAATAAGTTGCATAAGTTCAACCTTATGTGCGGGACCATCAGGCGAACTCTTAAGTCAGCAAGTAAAGGAACACGCCTAAAATTCTGCAAGGTGATGGCTCTTCCCACACTTCTTTATGGGTCTGAGAATTGGACTTTAACGAAAGGCCAGGCCAGTCGCACCCAAGTGGCTGAAATGAGATTTCTCAGGCACTTGGCAGGGTATACTCTCCATGATCATAGAAGCAACACAGATATACGGCAGGAACTGAATATTATGAGTATACTCGACAGGATCACCCAGTATCAGCTGAATTGGTGGGAACATCTTTGCCGAATGGATGACTGCCGCATCCCCAAACAACTCTGTAACTATAAACCGAGGGGACGGAGAGGTGTGAGACGTCCGAGGAAGCGCTGGAGTGACCAGCTATAATCTTTGCCCATTTGAGACCGGAACAAACCATTCTTGGTTTAATCCTTGAAGATGATGATGAAGAGGATTATTATTATTTTGTGGTGTTAGATATAGTATCACTAAAACGTGGTTGTTAGCCGAAAGAAAGTTATTGTTGAAAGCCGATTTAATTATCGATATCGACTCTAACCTGTTCAATGGTGTTAGTTCTCGTATTGTTCTGGCAACAATTGAATGATTATCGTGCGATTATTGCCCCATTTATCACCACACGCTGGTCGAGAACCGAAACTCGGGATAAGAAACGTTTGACAAGAGACAAATCACCAATCATACATCGTTTGTGTGTTTCGTTCCTCAGGCTGAGCGATTGCTTCGACTTATCTACAGACGAATGTAGTGTGTACGTGTTCGCTCCACCAATCACTGAACGGCGGCCCATAATTGACAGGGTAAATGTCACGGACGGTTGGTGTCGTATGTAGTACAGTAGTAGGTTTCCGCCCCCCCCCCACGATCTTCGACTATGGAAATCGCTCGCTCGCTTGCTTGTTTCATGAACATACATTTGCTGTGTTCTGTTATTACCTGTTTAAGATTATAGATTTTTACTGCTCTAGACTCTTCTGCTCTCACCGCATTTGGGATAATCCTCTTCTAACTTCGAGACCATTGGGCGGGTTTCACCTGTAGCCCAGCCCTAGACAGAGGCCCTTACTGGGTGCTACCATCCGGGATCTGATGGACCCAGGCTTTTTAACAAGGTTGTTATTCCTCCGAACCCTCCTTCCTCATCAAACAGAATTATCACTGTTGCACACCACTATAGAAAAATAATTCCCATTAGCGCTTTAAAGCTTCTCAGCTCATCGTCAGATCGGAAATAACAACAACAGAATAAACAAACTCTTCACACCCCCACCCCCATATAGTCTATGAAATTTTAAAAAGTAGTAAATAACACAGTTGAATGAAAGCTTAGGGTGGACGGATAGATAACATTAAGAATTAAATTGCACATATGGATGTTTTTAAAATAAGGGCGAGTGACCGCCCCCATACGCGGTGATAGGAAGGGACGAGAAAGGTGTTAACCTAGTTATTATTTGCGTTGAATATAGAAAGAATATAAGGGATGGTTTTTGACAATATGACGCTTTGTAAAACTGTACCGAAAAGGAAATTACAAGTTAAAACTGTGAATGAGAAAGGCTTTACAACGTTAGGTTTTGAAAAGAATGCACACACACACACACACACACACACACACACACACACACGGAATGTGCTAGAAAAATATATAACTGTACAGACATAGGTGATTGAACTCGGTAGTTAAGAAAGGACATTTAACTTTTAGCTTGTTTGCGGGGGTGTGTGTGGACAGTGGGGCGCGTGGGGGTGTGAAGGCTTGTTTGTTCTGTTGTTGTTATTTCCGATCTGACGATGAGCTGAGAAGCTTGAAGCGCTAAATGGAATAATTTTTCTATAGTGGTGTGCAAAAGTGATAATTCTGTTTGTGATTATAACGACTAACACAACATTCTTAATTAAACTCGTTCCTCATCATTTTCAAAATGGGACTCCTGAAACAGAGGAGTTGTATTCAAACTTATTCAGATTTATAAGTAGAAAATAAATTAATGAATAGAGTTTGTTAAGAATTGAAAATTTTAGAACAAATAGGAATGAACAATCGTATATTATTTAACATCATAATTTGCTAATCAATGTAAATTGTATTGCTGCAAAATAGCGAGTGCTTCAAAAAAAAACCTATTTAAAGGTTACTAAAATTCTGTAAATTCGGAGATGACAGTAATATGATTTGGGATGTCCCAACTATGATAATGAAATTTCATGGTGAGGTAAGAGATTAGGCAAAGTGACTAGTAGTCGTGTTGGAATCAACCATTGATTGGGCGAGATTAAATGTTTATGTGTACAAACATTATTAAATAAGTATTGTAACTTTGAATCTGATTGTAATCTGTTTTTCTGTTGTTGCAGAGTTGACATTTGGCTAGAAACGAGTTTCTCGAGTCTTTGGTAAGTAAATGTTATTAATAATTATTATTGCTGTTGTTGTCGTTGTTGTTGTTTCCTTCTTCTTTTTCTTCTTATTATTTATATATATATATATATATATATATATATTACTATTTTTATTGTTATTATTATGATTGTTATTATTATTATCATCATCATCATCATCTTCACGGATTAAACCAAGGATGGTTTGTTCCGGTCTCAAATAGGCAAAGATTAAAGTTGGTCACTCCAGCGCTTCCTCGGACGTCCCACACCTCTCCGTCCCCTCGGCTTATAGTTCCAGAGTTGTTTAAGGATACAGCAGTTATCCATTCGGCAAAGATGTTTCCAAAAATTCAGCCGATACTGGGCGATCCTGTCGAGAATAGCCTACTCATAATATTCAGTTCCTGCCGTATAACTGTGTTTCTTCTATGATCATGGAGTGTGTACCCTGCTACGTGCCTGAGAAATCTCATTTCAGCCGCTTGGATGCGACTGGCCTGGCCTTTCGTTAAAGTTCAACTCTTAGATCCATAAAGAAGTGTGGGAAGAGCCATCATCTTGTAGAATTTTAGGGGTGTTCCTTTACTTGATGACTTAAGGGTTTGCCTGATGTACATAAGGTTGAACTTACGCAACTTATTCACTACGTCGTTGCGTCCATTACAAGACACACTGTAGCCCAGGTATTCAAAATTGCTAACTTGTTCCAGGGCAGTACCATCTATAACAATTTTTGCCCCGTACGGGATCAGTTCCACGAAAAGCCATCACCTTGGTCTTACGTGTGGGTTTCTGCAATCCAGAGTCTTTGCAGATTCGTTTTAACAAATGTATCCCCATCTCCAATCTGTTTTCAGAGTCCAACAGAATTGGCTGATCGTCCGCAGATAACAAAGTGTCAATTGTAGAGTGACCATTATTATTATTATTATTATTAATGATTAAAGAGGCTGAACGGTTTGTTGGAAAATGGAGAGATGTATTGCTATGCGCATAACCGATTGAATGATTGGTATTTGAGGAAATCAAATATTGATGATCGACCGCCAACTTGATGATCTGGACTCAGTTCATGAGTGGCCACGGCAATTTTAACGCCTACCTCTACAGAATAGAAAAGGTCCATAGCCCACCATGCCAGTATGGTGACTCTCCCCATGAAGGTGTCTTGTACACTTCAGGTTCACAAGAGAGAGGTTGCCACTGGAGATGGAGCTCGGGAAATTCACTCCGTTGAGCGTAGTTGATATTATGGTCCATGCCAAGAACTGCACTCGTATATTTATTCAATCGGTTCCACAAGGAAAGAAAGAACATTCCCAACTTGCGCTCAACGGGCAGTAGTACATAGGGACAACTAGAAGGAGGCGGATAAGGGCGAGATAGCGTCCATCCTGAAGGAATACCCCAAATGGTCCCAGGATGGAAATCAATGCTTGAATTGAGTGATCTCTTTGCCATGGAGCGGGGAGCCGAGGTTGACAAAGAGATACAAACTACCGAGAGAGACTCCGCACGCTTCAGAGTTGGAAAAGAGCTTGGTACGAGAAGACGGGAGGGCCTGAATCGCGGTTCAGGTCAATCGCGTGAGGCTTTGAATCGAGAGAAACATGGGGAGATTGGTTTCTACCATGCACGGCTTCTGAAAGGTCATGCATAGTTCCGATCCCATATCCACGCGCGATGAGGGGTAGGGCTTTGTCTGCAGAGAGTCTATATTGCCTTGAGGTAGTGGATGACGCGGACCACACTTTTTTCAACTGTGATAGATGGAACACGATAAATAGGTTCCTTGTCGCGGACAGTGAAATGACAACTCCATATAAGATGGTCTTAGCCCCTGATAAGAGGAGAGGACGTCTGGAACCCCATAGCGCATTAAGCACAGGCCAACCTCCGGGCGAAGAACTGAGATTTTTACCGACTGACCAATTGACTTAGGAGATCGATGAAGAAGTGACCCAGTTGGGAGTATGAAAATGGCCTGGCCTGAACTAGTGTGATAAACGGGTCCAGGCTAATGGTCGAGCGCCGCCGGAGGAGGGATCATAGTGGGTAGTCCATTTGTAAATGGGAGTCCCAAACCTCGTACCTAAATGCATTTCCCTTGCTCATTAAAAAAAAAAACTGGGACAGTGTAACAGATGGTATCGTCATAGGCCTATCTATTCTCTAATGTTTCGAACCTTATGTTCTAATTATCTACGAGGTTTGATGAAAAAGTTGGTGCAATTTTGAAATTTCCACCTCTACAAGTATCTGATTAAAAAACTGTTTTTATGTGATACTGGTAAACAGTTACTGACAATCGACTAAAATTTTAGCCCTATTTGATGCATAGTTTAGATTTCACAGCTAATTGAGTAACTCGTCCTTAGGTGTATTAGGCGATTTTTTATCACTCTACGCTGCAAGAAAGATGAACATAGATTAATTTTTGTGTAAACGGTAAGATAAACTTCTCTGTCCTGGTGAAGACTTCTGGTGAGACTGCTGTGCATGAACAAGCGGTTTACAAGTTTCAAAGACTGCCCGTAAATGAGTTGAAGATCGTGGTTGGAGGATGAAGATTATGTTTTTGTGTTCCACGAAATTTCATCGTTAGGCGCAGTGGTAAATAAATAGTACTATTCGAAAATTTTACGCCATTTGTTTGAAGCTATTCGTAGAAAACGGCCAGATTAACGGAAGAATAATTTATGAAAATTCCAGCCCAATAATGGGCCTGAACGCACGTCATCGCTTGTTAAGAATTTTGCCAGGCTAGGCAAAAGGAAACGTCATAATAATGACGTGGCAACTGCCGTATTCACCACACGTGCCTCAACGGGATCTTTCCTCCTCCCATTGGTGATAATTTCCACGAAAGGACAACGTTTCACTAACATTGAAGACGTAAAACGAAAATCGCTAAGCGAGCTCAATGCTGTACCAAAAGTGCATGCTTGCAATATTTTGAAGACTGTAAAACGGCTGGCTTAATCGTGTTACATTCGACTGACACTACTTTGAATTGGGCAGTATAGGTGTCGATGAATCAAGGCGTACTTTTTAAAATAAACAAGAACTCCATGAACCTTTTGATCAGTGCCGGCTCGTGGTTCTGACAGTTGGGGGTTAAATGTCTGAATGTTTCTACTAAGATAAGAGCAACTATCCCGTTCAAAATAACACACGGGGTGGGTCTCAACATGAAGACATAACTATTGACAACTTTTAGTAGGCCTAATATTAAGTTGTGTTTATGATGTTTGTAAATTTTTCTAAAAATATATTGTTAAAATATATTTGTGTTTAATATTTAAATCGGGAAACGGCCTACCGAGTTCCTTAATTTTGTATTTATCTTTAATAAAGAGAGAGAGAGAAGAAAAATTTGTTTTTAAAATAGATTGAACACTTTTCATTTTACCAAATCAATGAACTGAACACCAAAATAAGAAATAAGTGAACACTTAACATACAAAAATACCAGCGAACACATTGAAAGTTATACACGCTTCGATCAGTTTAACGTTAATACAAGTATTTAATGACTACATTAAACACGCTTTATTTTCGGAATGCAATTACTTCACTATTTTATTTTATTTCAGGACTTTACTGCACACATTTCCATTGCATTATAAATGAAATAGAGAAATCTGACACAAAACTGACAAATCATGTGGTAAAAACCATAATAATGGCGAATGGCGCTATTATGAAAATGTTAAAATTTCCGGCCAGTGCGGTTCGGCCCTCCTCGGAAATATTCGTCTCTATCGCTAACATTCGGGTTAGCGACTGTTGAATGTACCTAATTTTGCGTATACTAATTCCCCCTCCAAAGCTGTCTACACAGTCCAGGAGGTGCTGAGAGCTGTTTTGCACCTCCAAGCAATAGTAGCGAGCAATTCGCCCACTACGCGAATCTATTACTGGTCAGTCAACAAGATTAATCCCGCAAATCTTGTTATATAAATATGAAACCAATATCTCAACAAACCCTTAAACATATTTATGTTATTTAGGAGGGTTCACTGAACCATTGACCCTTATGGACGAGCCGCCACTGGTTTTGATCAAACCTTGTATTCCACTTTGCCATTAGTGTGTTATGTTATCAATACATGAATTAACACATTTGTTCAGTTCAGAAAAAGGAACAGAGACCTATCATTACAAAGAGAACACAAACAGTGTTAAGCAATGTAATGATTACATTGTGGAGTGTCACAGCGTGGAGACGCGTGACCGCCGGCCGGGAGGAAGGAGGAAGTTATTGTTATTGTTGAGACGTGTGGCTCCCGTTTGCAAATTAACACGTACATAATAAACTGTGTTTCTGGGACACGCCACACAGACACGTGATACAACCACAGGCACGAGGGTGGCTAGAGGGTGGTTTTTATTGCACTCGCCCAGTTTTCTTTAAAATTGCAATTGCTACTACATTAGGGTGCAATGCGAAATGTTTTTGTCCTAATTTTTAACAATCCCGACTCTACCTCCCCCCCCCCCGCCACGTTATATCGCAGACGTTTACTTGTTTTCTTCGTTATGCGCTGTCGTCGTTTCATTGTAACACTTTTTCCGTCACACGACAATCGTTGCCCAGCCGATTGCTCCTTGGACAGTTAATAATTTCGACTCTTCAGAGTTTAAAATTTCGTTTTCCCACTGTTCTCCTGCTTTAAATAATTTTCTTTTTGAACAAAAAAATCTTCTTATTCTTCTTCAGCGGCGCGACAACGTATTACTGAGTCAAGGCCTCCTTTAACAGCCTCCGCCAGTCGTCCCGGTCAAGTGCAGCTGGCTGAGAAACTGATAGGTTTCTCCACACGAAAGAGTTTGATGGATGGGATATGTGAATTCTCCGATCCAACTCCCAACCTGGAGGACCAGAAACTTTGATTTCGGTGTGCTCTTCCCCTAGAAAGTTGCTTTCACCTCAGCTGACGAGCTCTCTCTGCCCGGTCGCAATAGGCTAACTGAGTCAGCCCACGTGTGCAGCCGCTGGGCTACTATAGCCTCCTCCGCCTCCACACTAGATGCACACCCCGCTGCCGATGTGCACCATCCTGCAAGACCAGGACCCAGGATACCCCGAGACTGCCCTGACAGAACCCCCATCTGCTTACCGATCCACTCCGCCGAAGGGATTGGTTACCACAACCTTGGAGTGGATTGCTCGGTGTAACAGGACCCACCAACGTGTAGGTGAGAGTGGAATTGTGGTGGAGAGGCTGGTGCATTTCTCTTCTATGAAAGCATATGTTCGCGTCACACCCCCTTTGGATCCCTTTGAACAAAACAAATATGGCTTGATAAGTCATCCCTATCGCGGGCAAGTTTTTACCTCAAAGTGAGTCCGTCAGTTGTGTGCAATACGAAATGTCTTTGTCCTAATTTTTAACAGTCCCAAGCCTGACTGTCCTCTGACAAGCTGACTGTATTAGGCAAGGTAGAAAATGAATTGCAAAGAGGCCTACATAAACTACAAAACATAAGCATTAAAAATACCATTTCTTAGAACAAACCTTATCGATTTCTAGGGAGTGGAACCCATAAGGAACCTATCTTATACAACAAGAAATTAGAGCAGACAGGAGAATTTCAGTATACAGAATTCGATACTTCATGTGATTACAATAAAGATCTGGACCGAAAGTTAGCAGTTTTTAGGAACACATGCGGTACAACTGACCGATGTCTGAAGAACAAAACAAGAAAAGAGACAGTGGTTAAACGCTAGCACTACTCACAGCAATGGAATCTGCGCTACAACAGAGCACAAGAGAAAAGATGACAAGCTCAAGAGAGACGTTTCTGAGAAGAGCCGCAGAATGTAACCGGAGAGATATGATGACGAACAAAATAATACGAGAATAACTTCAAAGGTTTAAATTAAATAGAAAAATAAAACAAAACAGAATTAGTTGGAACAAACATTCAGAAATAATGGAAGGAAATAGATTACATTTAAAACCAAGAATAAATGGCAGATGGGTCTTCCAGAACACTTTGTGATTGGTCACTCTACAATTGACACTTTGTTGTTTCCGGACGATCAGGCTATTCTGTCGGACTCTGAAAACAGATTGCAAATGGGTATACATTTGTTAAACTGAATCTGCAAAGAATCTGGATTGCAAATATCCACGCTTAAGACCAAGGCTTTTCGTGGAACTGGTCCCATACGGGAAAAAATTGTTATACATGGTACTGTCCTGGAACAAGTTAGCAGCTTTGAATACCTGGGCTACAGTGTGTCTTATAATGCAAGCAACGACGTGGTGAATAAGTTGCATAAGTCCGACCTTATGTGCGAGACCATCAGGCGAACACATAAGTCAGCAAGTAAAGGAACAGGCCTAAAATTCTACAAGGTGGTGGCTCTTCCCACACTTCTTTATGGGTCCGAGAATTTGACGATAACGAAAGGCCAGGTCAGTCGCATCCAAGCGGCTGAAATGAGATTTCTCAGGCACGTGGCAGGGTATACTCTCCATGGTCATAGAACAAAACACAGATATACGGCAGGAACTGAATATTATGAGTATACTCAATGATGATGAACCAAGAATAAATAAACCAAAAAGAAGAAGAAAAAGACGGAAACCGTAACGCTCAGTAATGTCTAAATGTGAATTAGAGATGATGTTGATGATGACAACGACGACGATGACGATGACAATCAATCAAAATACCTGTACGTTTTTGGGACGTCTATGTATTTAAGTAAATTTTTTGTTGAGCTTAAAGTTACACGCAAAAACATCAAGTCCTGCTTGAAGCAGGCTGTTACGTTGGAAGCCAATCTCTGAAAATGAATGATGTATTTTAATAAGTTGCGTCGCCAGCAGCAGCAACAACGTCTTGACAACCCCCGCCGCGACGCTGAGGTGTGGAGAAAATTAATAAGGCCAAGAGAGGGTTAGGGATGGGGGTCAAAAAACGGGCAAGGACAAACCTGTAAACTGGTGGTTGCTAGCACACCAAATTAAGTGCGGCCTAAATGACAGATGAAGGTCGTGACCTTTCGAGGACAAACTGTACAATATAAATTATTATTAAAACAATGTAGTGGTTCGTAGTCTTTAACAGTGGAATAAATTATTAAACCCACCAGAGAAATTGTTAGTCACGACTTTAACAACAGTTTCGATAAAAGTAATATAAAACAAAAGCAATTTTGATTTGATATAAAACAAGCTTCCGCATTTACAATTGTCCATCACACGATATTCCAACAATTAACTATAATCGCACGGTTCAGAAATGTCCTCAAACAATTGATAACAGTCAACAATATCGGAAAACGTGTCAATAAAATGAAAACAACAACATACAGACAGAATGTGTTTGAATTTCCTTAATCATGTACAGTGACATACAGTAGAACATCACTAATTCGTCACGGAGTAACTCACTAATTCGGAGTTAGTTTCGGTGGAAGGAGGAGAGAGTGCATCATGTTTGACGACGATATGGTGTTGCTTGCCGAGGGTAAAAACAGGTTAAATTAAAGTCTGAGAAATTCATGGTTGGATTTGGCAACGTTTTTTCACAGAGCACTACAAAAACTGGTGCAACGTATTATAATAAGTGCCTGTATGAGGGTAGTGGATTCTGTAGAAATGTAATATTATTTGCAGTAATCAAATATTTTGCAACTGTTCTTGTTTTTCTTTACCAAATAATTGGAGGTAAATTTTTGAATAGCCCTCGTATCATCAAACAACACAAAGAAGAGATCTGCTGAAAACTATCTCTCTAATGGTATGACTCGTTTGCGTGAAAAATTCGTTACAGTATCAAATTGTAGCGTACGAGAAACAGTTGGCCATAAATCACTGTCACCGAGTGGCAATCCCTGGTGCGTAGTCTACGCTAACCCTCGCCTAGCATCCAGCCTTTCCACCGTCAGCGTTTTCATCAGATAAGAATACATTACGATGTAATCAGTTACGATAAATTTCGTTTTGGAGGTTGTAAGCCTAGTTGACGCGTACCACGAAAACCCGTCATTAAGTTGATTAACCTTATCAGATGTAAACGGTTTTCAGGATAAGCGTGTACCAGCTGGCGTGAGGAGTATCAGAAGTGACCCCCGATCCTAAAGCGGGGTAAACCAACTGACGACAGAACAGTCTGCCTGCCAATCTTGTGCTACTGATGATGTTAAAGCTCTTGCTGCGCGGATTAAGACTTTCTTCGTCTCCTTCTCAATCCAGTAGTTGGCGGGCTTGCAAATTCTTCCTTTCCGCAACTAATCACCACATACGTTGTTTCTGGATGGAATTGTTAGGAACAGTGTAAATTGAGGAATCAAAGTTTGGCCAAAATGCTTAAGTTGGAGATAATCAGATTTTATTTGCCACAAATGAAGATGACCTGCAAAGGATGTTCCATTCCTTAAATAATATTGCGAAAGAATTTAATATGGAAATATCTGACAAAAAACAAATGAATAGCTTTCAAAGAAACATGGTCAGTTAGATCTAAAAATGTTTTGACTAGTAAAATTATAAAACAAGTCTCAGGATATAAATATTTAGAGCGTAAGCTCTCATATACAAACGAATAAGATATTAATGGAAAAATTAATAAATTGAACCAGATAATAGAAACTCTCCAATGTGCTCTAAAGCACAAGGCAAGGAAAGACTCCATAATAAAATTCTACAAATCCATGGCAGTTTCTACCCTTACTTATGGCTCAGAAACATGGCCCATGTCTGCTAGACGAATATCAAGAATTCAGGCTACGGAAATGAAATTTTTGCGTTCCATAGCTGGGTATACAAAATTAGATATGGAAAAAAAAACAATCAGTTAAGAGAGAAACTGAAAGTTGAAGAAGAAAACGGAATCAACAATAAGTACAGAGACAGCTGGAAACAACACATTATCAGAATGGCCACTGACAGATTCCCCCAGGTAGCCTTATTGTATGAGCCGAAAGGGAAGAGAAGCCTGGTAAGACCCGAGAAGAGATGGTCCGACCAGTTTGGAGCCGGAACAGACTAAATATCTAAGCCGTAAAAGAAGAAGAAGAAGAAGAAGAAGAAGAAGAAGAAGAAGAAGAAGAAGAAAAAGGGCAGAGAAAGCGTGTTGCGTCGAGTCCTACGACTTGACGGCAAATAAGATGGCGCCAAGGAAAGGAATCACGCCCACGAACCCTCCACGTTCAACAATAATCAAACGAAAACCATCAACTGTTTCTGCCGCATTCTCCATTATAATCTGTCAAAACAAACTACCCATTAAAACTGAACATTAACGAAGCCATTTAGAATAACAAAATTATTAAAAAATATACGACTTTATTAATTTCATAGCGAACGTCGGCTTTAGGGTCACGTGTCCATTAAAATAATGACCGTTAAATGTAAAATTACGTAATTACAAGAATTAATGAATTGTTTACGCAAATCATTTTGATGCATACGTTTCTCTCACGCAGTGCACTTTATCAATAATAAACGCATGTAATTCGGCTAACTCAGTAAATTGTTTTTTTTTGTTTTTTTTTATGCTATAAAGACCAAATTAATTGGTTTTTACAAATGCCTCATGTAATCAGTTGCTTCATTGTGTGTGTTTGTGCGCACGCGCATGTGTGTCGTTGCTCAGTAATTGCTTTTATTTAAATTAATACATTTGTTTTTTTCATCAACATCACCGTCTGTCACAATACAACATAGGTGAGGTGCTGCCTGTCCGCCAGCCATCTCTTCCTGGGTCTACACACACACCTGTGTCCTATAGGTCTGTATTTCCAGACTTGTTTGGTCAGTCTGGAATCCGATATTATGTCTAAGTGTTCTTGCCACCGTTGTTTGTAATCTTTTAATTTTTCATTCAAGTTGAAACTCGTTACTCTTCTCTTATGTCCTCATTCTTTATAAGGTCAAGTTTGGAACAACTTTTATCTGCTCTTAAGAATGCCATTTTCAAGGCCTGTATTTTACTGTCTTGTTGTCTGTAGTACAGTACAGGTACTGCCACAACTTTGTACCTCGAAGTGCCTTGTTTTTTATTATTTCATTACCTCCTATTATTTCATCTTATAGGCTATTCCAATCCCCTATTTCATTCCCATCCCCTTCTGCCGAGCTCCTTCAGCCATTTCCTATAATTCCTTATATCGTGGGAAGGGCGTATCACTTCTAACAAGCTCTTCCCCATATATATTTTCCAGCTTCTCAATATACTTGACACATTCCAAAAGGCCAGACCAGTCGCATCCAAGCGGCTGAAATGAGATTTCTCAGGCACGTGGCAGGGTATACTCTCCATGATCATAGAAAAAACACATAATACTGCAGGAACTGAATATTATGAGTATACTCGACAGGATCGCCCAGTATCGGCTGAATTGGGAACATCTTTGCCGAATGGATGACTGCCGCATCCCCAAACAACTATGGAACTATAAGCCGAGGGGACGGAGAGGTGTGGGACGTCCGAGGAAGCGCTGGAGTGACCATCTGTAATATTTGCCTATTTGAGACCGAACAAACCATCCTTGGTTTAATCTGAAGATGATGATGATGATGTTCTCTCTCTCTCTCTCTCTCTCTCTCTCTCTCTCTCTCTCTCTCTCTCTCTCTCTCTCTCTCTCTCTCTCTCTCTCTCTCTCTCCCGTGATAAGTCGACTACGTTTCTCCCTTTCCCATTATATATGAACGAACCACTCGCTGCAATCTGGAGGAATGATTTCTGCTGGAACAGATTCCTGATAGTACCCTCTCCTGATAGTACTCCTGTGTTCCAGTTGTCCGACACAAAAATCTCACTTAGACTGACTTTCAATTTGCATGTATTTTTCTCTAACAGGGTGAGGTATTTTTTATCCCACGCAATACCGCAGATAGGAAAACGATCATCTTATTTTTTCCCTTCTTCTTCTTCTTCTTCTTCTTCTGCTTCTTCTTCTTCTTCTTCTTCTTCTTCTTCTTCTTCTTCTTCTTCTTCTTCTTCTTCTTCTTCTTCTTCTTCTTCTTCAGGAGCTACAATTGTTTCCCTGGCGAAGACAGTCTCTTAGTCAGCACATAGTCTTCTTCCTCGTGTTGTCTCGTCTAAAGCGCCCCTTGCGCATCCCTCCCACTGCGTCCCTTAATCAACCCCTCGATCAGGGTAGTAAACCAGTTTAAATGACGAAGCAGGTGGCCAACCATAGGTGTTGTCAATCAGACTCTTCTTTTCATGCACTCTCTTCAAATCCTCATCACTCTATCTGCCCACGGTATTCTTATGTCCTTGTCCAGCAGCACATCTTAAAAGCCTCGAGTTTCCTCACGACACAGGGTTCTGAGCCATATGTGCGCATTTTTCAAATGAAAATTTCATGGATTTCTTCCAATTTTCCAGGAACACGTTCCTGGAAGTCATAAGAAATATTTTCTTGTAAAATGTCCCTCTTCCTTCCGTAATTCTACTTTTTACATAACTGCTTACTCTTGCACCTGGATTAATGCGGGTTCCAAGATATTTAAAGATACTAACTAGCTTTCAGCTAGTAAATATAAAGATACCAGCTTTCAGCTACAAAGTATCTCAGCTTTCTGTTTTAAATTTCTGAAATATTTTGACTTTTGATTTTTCCTTATTTATTGTCATGTTGCAGAATATTGTTCTTTTGAAACGTTCTCATTAAGATCTTGTTCATGTGAAAACTATTTACCCAAAGGTTTAGTAAAACAGCAGTAATAGTAAGACTGGTGATATTGCCTCCATTTATTAAAAGCGTTCACTAAATTCTGTTTGGAACATTTCTGCAAACGGAAATGAAACAAGATTTCTGTAAAAATAAATGTCTCAATTTGAGCGCTGCATTTAAATCCTGCCAATGTGTAATCCTGCAGCGCGCTTATGTAATACGGAAAAATCTGCTCGACAAACAGCCACCCAACGTCGATTGAATCCGATAAAAATCTGATCCACGTTGGCAAATAGAAACGTGCAACAATAATCGGATTATTACTTTTTACTGGGTCGCTTCTGTACGATAATAAGGCAGGCGGTGATTATTGGGACCGCGCGCTGCGTTTGCAATAAGCGGGACTATAACGAATGTAACAGGAACGAAATGAAAGTCTTTGTCACAATTGTACGTCACACAGCAGCAGCGACGACAGAGAACGTAATTGAATTTTCATATAGCACAAAGAATATAATTGAGAGAGTTCTAGGGGAGGGAGGGAGAGATAGAGAGTGTGTGAAACAGGGGAGGGAAAGTGAAACAGACAGAAACAGAGACTGACAGATAGGGAGTGAAGGGGCCAGGAAACATGGATGAGATAGTGTGTGAAAGTAAATAGAATGAGAAAGTACATAGAACGTAGAGTATTGGAAAGAAAGGAAGAAGAGAGAGTGAAAATGTGAGAGAGAGGGAGATACAATTTACAAAACATTAGTTACACCAATTCTCAGACCCATAAAGAAGTGTGGGAAGAGTCATCACCTTGTAGAATTTTCCGGCTAGTCCTTATTTGAGGCAGTTTAGTAGTGAATAGGTCCCCTGGATATGTTACTAGCATATCGAAGGGTAAGATGTATGGTGGGGCTGCCACCTTCAGGCTTAACGTCCAGCCCGATCTTCTGTCTGGGAGTTCTTCCATAAAATGGCTGTCTTACCGAACTAAAGAGACCAGTTTTCCCTGTTGCGATATCCATAAGGTTCTTTAATGTGGTGGTTTTTAATTGGTCCCCACATCCTTCGTCGTCGACCAATGGAAGGTCATCAGTGGGCAATTTTTCACCCCAAGAGCAAGAGGGTGCTCTAACCTCTACTTGACAATGACAAGTAGAGGAGGGACAGCTTATACCGGCTGTCACTCGGTCTCCAGAGCCGCGATAGCCACCTGTAGGTGTTGCACTTGGATGTGCGGTTGGATATTTCCTTTCATCAAGGAATGGGACCATAAGTAAGGCATTACTCATTCTCTCCAGTGCTTTGGGGGACAGGCCAGGCCAGTCGTATCCAAGCGGCTGAAATAAGATTTCTCAGGCATGTGGCAGGTTATACTCTTCATGATCATAGAGGGAACACAGATATACGGCAGGGACTGGATATTAAGAGTAGGCCTATACTCGACAGGATTGCCTAGTATCGGATGAACTGGTGGGAACATCTTTGCCGAATGGATGACTGCCACATCCTCAAACAACTATGGAACTATAAGCCGAGGGGACGGAGAGGTGTGGGACGTCCGAGGAAGCCCTGGAGTGACCAGCTCTAATCTTTCCCTGTTTGAGACAGCAACAAACCATCCTTGCTTTAATTCTTGCAGACGATGATGATGATATAGAAACGATGACTCACTACCTCATCTTGGAAAAGCAATTTAACACGTAACCTAATTACTTATTAAAAACTAATTGACGTTAATAACTTTGAAATTACTTTATATGTTTTTTTTTTAAATAACTTTCACATGTTCTTTGGGGAAAAGTTAATCTTTTTATTTTTCAAGCTGTCGGCAAATGGCAGAAGAGTTTAAGAGTGATGAACCATATGATGCAATTGTTCAACGAATCATAGACGAGTTTAAGAATAAGAATTTGAAATGCTTAAAAAGTAATATCTTGCTATATTTAATCATCCTTTTGGAATTGTCGATGAATAACTACCGACATTCAACTAGAATTGTGTGATTTACAAGATATTCCGTTCCTACACATCACGCAATAAATGAGCCGGATTTCTTTCTGTAAGCTGATACCTCGTGAACGATTCGAAAAACAGCGAAGGTTTGCGCAGAAAATGACGTCGATGTTTGGAAGAACATGGCTTTCTGGAAGCGTTTTGTCGACAATGAAAATAATCAAGAACCACGGCGGAAGCCACCTTGACAGCTTCTTCTCTAGTTCACCTACTAACATAGCAACGACTTAGTTCGTTGTGCACTTCCAGCTTTAGCGCCTGTAACAAATCGACTTCAGTTTCAACATTAAAGGTTTTATGTAAATATATAATGTTTAATTCCCCTCTTATATCCTCCTTAATATACTGACATAATAAACGTTGCACAGTTAAAGAGATGTAGTAACATATAGTAAATATGCACATTACCTTTCTTACTTTTTCTTCTTCTGATACTTCCTATCCGTTTCGGATGTTGGATATCATAGAGACTATTTTAACTTTCTGTACTGCTGCACGGAATAAGTCAGTTGTATTCATGCCAAACCAGGTCCTTAAATTTCTCAGCCATGAGATTCTCGGTTGCCCAACTCCTCTCTTTCCAAGTACTTTTCCCTGTAGTATGGACTGCAATAAGTAAAATCTCTGTTCATTTCTGATACTGAAGCTTTCTTATCTTCACTGTGTTAATAACTTCCCTTTCTTTCTTCATCTTTTAAGAACTTTAACATTAGTTATATGTGCTGTTCATGAAATGCTCAGTATTCTACGGTAAAGCCAAATTTCGAAAGATTCCAAATTTTTAGCCATAAATGATATTACTAGAGACATCTTAACGATATTTAATGTAGTGGTTTCTCGTTGCCTTCTACATCGCAATGTCGTTAACTAGTAACTAATTCATCCCTTTTCGGGGCCGATTTCTCAACCCCATGACAATGAGGTGCCCTACCGTTTGCCAGTTCATCCACCCGAAGCTGCTGAGAATTACTTATTTACAATTCTTACTTACTTACAATTAAGTATTGCTTTTTTCCCTTTGCGGTATTTGTCGGAAATTCATCATTTATGATGTGGCCCGTCGGAATATTCCCGAGTTTAATTGTGGCCTTGGGTCGTTTTAAGTTAGAAACCACTAGTTTAAGCGTTATCCGAGTTGCGTTCCCAACGATCAGTCCAGTGGTGGCCACTCCAAGTCAAGCGGTAACACCAGGTAGATTCAACTTCACTTGAACCTTGTTACTTATCGCAAAACCTTTAGTGAATTTATAATATGTATGAATAAAAAAGTTGCTAAATTAATATTTATTTATAATGAATGAACATTGGCATTGGGATTTTGTAACGAATATTTTGGGAAGATTGAACAAGTTAAATTTACATTTACAAAGCTTAGTTGAAAAGTAGTATTTCTCTTCTACTTTTTTAATCACTGTTTGGTTTTGTAACGTACGTTATGACCAAACCTTATAATTATTATTTCTTTAATGACTTTTCTCAGAAGGAATTATCTCTGTTTATTTAAATCCAAGAGGAACCAACAATGTGCAAATTCTGTTTTAAGTTTTGGAAATAATACTGACACATTTTTATCATTTTCTATTGGAAACCTGATTTACTTCCCTCGTACAATTCAAATGGCAGTAATTGGCGTCCACCATTTTGTTCATCAATATTTGTATTCATCATACCCCTACTAAAGGTAAATATAAAGAGACTAAATAAATAATTACCTTATTTTATCCACTAAGTGATCTTCTTTTTCTTTTTAATTACTACATGTTTCAGGGCTTATATCCCCATCTTCAGGTAAAACAAATCTACCCTATTATTAGGGTTTCGTTAAAAATTCACAACGACACAAACACATAACACACTTAAATAAATTAACATTGAACATTAAATCTGTATCGGAACACGCTACAAACGAACCAGTGCACTGGCCGAAGTCCGACTTTCAACTGATCCGTACACACTATTCACGGTTTGTTTTCATAGCTGTGTCATATAGTTTATTTGATTTGAATGATAACTGTTCATTAAGTACCTGATTTTTATTTCTTCTTAAGGCCTTGTATATTTCAAATTCCTCTAAAGCATCCAGTAGTTGACCCTTTTTACCTATATGTAAAGGTTCCAAATTCTCTTTAAATCCAGTGTATGTATGATTTTCGTTTATTAGATGTTGTGCGTACCAAGAGACTGTTTGAAATCCAACCAGTCAGTATTACAATGGTTTTTGGAAATTGTCCTTTATTATTCATTTTAAAATTTTGCATACTTTAGCATTGAGGTACGTATATAGATTTATTTGCACGTGTTTATAAAAGTATTTTTAAATATGAAAACAATTAACACCAGATATCTTCCTTAACTAAAGGACGCAAAACAGAACAATTTGATCTTGCTCGCCAGCCCGCAAATTAATCCAAACATAAGCTTTTAACGCTAAAATTAAAACAACATTTTTTCAAATTTGTTTTCATGCGTCGTCTTATTTCGGTAATCTCTGTCTTTATTTAAAATTTGCGAAACAAAGATATTGTTACGACAGTCTCACGGATCGTCGTATGGTACAGTGGAAAAAAAATACAAGACACCAATGAAGCCACTAATAACCAGCTATAATTAATGACAAATAACAATTTGTCATCAACTCGTACAATAACTCCAGTTACGTTTCTCCACACGCAATAATAATGGTTCAAATAATAGAGTTCCACACTAATTATAACACAATAACACTTCGCCACAACACTACTCGATCCGCTCAACAAACTGATCTCACAAAGCCAGCCTCTGTAGCCACATATACGTAGCGCACGTGTTCTACAATGAACTTTCCATCCTATCCATAGCTTAATGTATATCTCAAGTGTTCTCCAGAGTACTCTGAAACGTACTTGAGCGCGGCCTTGACTGAGGCTACACCTGGTCGACTAATGGAGGGACGGGTGGAGAACGTTCTTGGCTGTTCTATAGGGTTCACGTTACAATATTTTTCTTTTTCTTTCTTGTCTTAATTTGATCTGTGTAGGCTCTAACAAATAGTTTTCTTACTTCTTTCTGATTTAGTGTACTAAAGTTTTGAAACTGAAAATACTCTTTGAACGAGCGAAGCGAGTTCTCAGTTTTAACGTGACTGTTTCGCAATTGTCTAGAAATGCCTGTTTGTCTGTCTATCTTTCTGCCTGCCTCTGTGTCTAGCTATTAATTTCTCTCGGTATTTGGCTTTTTATTTGTCTCTCGAAAACTTTTGGACTTTTGTTTTACTTTTGTAAAACTTGGAAACTTAGCATATATGTCCATACGTTTACACTATATAACCGTATTGGGTTTTAGATTGGTATTAAAGTACACGGTTTCGGCTAACACAAAGACACTAGCAGCGGTCTGTTACTAACAACGCTAACGTTGCTGGAACCCGCCAATTATACATTATTATTGAGTGTATCATAAACATGCCAAATGGGGTCTAAAATGGGGCTGCTTCAGGAACAGAAGATCATGCACAGATGCTATCTTTACACTTAAATTAAGAATTTAAAAGTGAAGGGAATTTAACTTGTAGACGCATCTAGCATTCATAGATGTGTCGAAAGCTTTGGATAATGTGAAACGTTCGTTACTCTGGAGTATAATGGAAAGAAAAAAGAGTTTCTCTTCGCAATTAATTACAGTTCATACGAGCTTATATTACAAGACAGCGGTTGTCGTGGATTTGAATGGTAAATTATCAGAAGATGGGCGGCTCAGTAGACCAGTGGGTATGGCAGCTGGCTACTAATCTAGAGGTCCCGGATTCGATTCCCAGGCCCGCACCATAAAAATCAAGGTGCGTTTTTCAGCCCCCAGGTCGACTCAGCCTGTTGAAAGTGAGTACCTGGGATAACATCGATAATAATGGGCGGCTGATGCGTAATGCTGGCCACACTGCCTTCCTTGTATGCCGTACGGCTCGCGTAAGGCAGCCTACCCTGCCTGACTCCTAAGCTGCTTCGGTGGTACACATGGGAGCCATTATTTTATTATCAGAAGATATTCCTATAAATTACGGGTGTGAGACAAGAGTGCCCCATTTCACCGACACTTTTTAATATCATCATGGACGACATATTTCGGCGATGAACAGCTAAAGTTGACTCGGGAATATCACTTCAGCGAAATATTCATGTGAATGCATTGCTTCATGCAGATGATAGGGCAATGGTACAGAAAACAGAAGACCAGTTACAGCGGGGGATATTTACGTTCAATAGCATCATACAAGACTATAGGCTACAAAATCTAAAACGATGGCATTTCAGGGCAGGTATCCTATAAAAACTAAGATAGTCGTGAATAATCATAATAATCAAAACCCAACTCTGTGTTTTCAACTCTACTGGACGCAACATGACTCATTTCTATAACACACCACTCCGCATAGGCCCATCATCAGTACGCCCGAAGTGTGATTGCCAATATCTGGGCGTCATGCTTGTCTCCAAACTTACCGGGCGACCACACATCAAAAGAACAGCTACCATCGCCCGTACCCGCCTCCGTTCTCTCAGAACCCTAAGCCGACTAAACCACTGCTCCAGCGACTTACTAGGCCGCATCTACACTACCTGTATTCATCCCATCATCACGTATGCCCACCCAGTTCTCCTTACCGCCTCCCCTGCCCCACCTCCCCTACCGCCTCGCCTCCCCTAGATCTCCACCGAGTCACAGAACGGCGTGCCTTAAGACTCATATACCGCCGACCACACCTCACGAAGACCTCCAACGCAGCCCTGTATGCGCTAAACACCCGCTCCCCAGACCTAGATTCCTTCCTCGTTAAGCTCAACTGGAAGTATTCCCGAACAGCTTCCCGCCGCACTTCCATACAGTCAATAGTCCCTTTAATTAATAGAAACACCCGCAATACAAGCAGACCTTCCTACCTACTAAATCGCCTCCTTACAATAGCCAATGGTCCTCCCCCTCGTCACCAACCCCGCCGGCGTCAAAGACACAGACATACTTAAGCAATGCATACTATTTCCCCGCAATGACTCATCTCTCCCCGGCGGTAGTGACCTGACACACTAATGCAGCCTAAATAATCAACACACTACCAAACTCCCCCACACTCTAAAACTCTAAGCTCTAGCTTCACTTCACCACAGAAGAAAACACACACACTAGTTCCCCACACTTACGTACCCGCTTATAATCCTCAAATCTGTTCCTTCAAACGGCACCCTGTCGCCACCTAACAGCTTTGGCGACCAGCGTCACACGTTCCTGTCTTGCCCCCCCCCCCCCAACAAGAACGTCGAAGAAGAAATAAACAAAACAAAATGAATGAATAAAGATGCCACAAAACAACTATAACGGCCACATCCAACTACCTCTCCCGCTCGCGTATGGCTACCCACTACACTCGCATACAATATAACTAACAAACAATACTCTCACAACTATGTGCCTCCACCTTCTCAACGGCCCGGTCAGCTGGCGTACGTCTCCCCAAAATCCCATACCCACACGGCTGAAGGGAGCTAGTCTCCAAAACAGACCGAGTCCGACAAAACTACACAAAAAAAAAAAATCATATTTTGGTTCAGGTTAGTCATTTTAATTACCTGGGTTGTAATAGCTCATATGAAACTGATATTAATTGGGATGGTAAGCTAATAAAAGACGCGTATGTGGAACGATTCATAGATACCTGAAAAATAAATCACGAAAGGTTACCCGATACAAATTTTATAAAACTGTGGCAGTCCCCACATTCCTGTATGCTAGTGAGACATGGACTATTGGTAAAAGTGACGTGCAGAGGATTCAGGCAGTCGAAATAAAATTTCTAAGAGGGACGCAAGGTTGTTCTCTTTGGATCGCAGAAGGAACGAGAATATTACTCGCGATTTGAACATTGTATCATTGCACATGAAGATTGAAGCCCTCAGAAGGAGATGGTGTGAACACTTGAATCGCATGCCTGATATCCTGTGGTTGCCTTGGGTTATCACCCTACTGGCAAGAGAGATGTCGGTAGGCCAAGGAGGAGGTGGGTTCCGGAACAGATCTCCTTGGCGTGGTGATGCTGATGATGATAAACATCCCATTCCGCAATGCCTCCACAACGCTTTCTAACGTTAATAGTTATTTTATTTTGTTTATCTTGCTCGTGACGACAACATTTTTTTAAAGTACATTTTTAATAAAAATATTACGTTTTTTGTCGCGTATACACAACACAGACACGTTAATATGATAAATTGCTGTATATTAAATATATAAATTTAATGTGAGCCGGATTAGAGTAGAGGAGGCAGGGAAACACAGAAAAGAGTGAAACAGAGAGAAAGAGAGGAAAAGAGAGAGAGAGAGAGAGAAGAGCGAGGTAAGTACGCCATTTTTTCACACAAGTGTAATGTTTAGCGTTTGCGTTGGTGAAATGATGATGAATTACACTGGAGAATATTAAATTTATTATTAAAATTAGAAAAAAATTCTGGCGATGCAACTTAGCCGCGGCTACGGCTTTGAAGGTAATTTTTCATCCAAGATCTGTTTGCCGCAGCGTTACTGTCACACGCCATCGCCTTTACACTTGTGTGCGTGTGTGTGAAAATTTTCTTCTTGTTCAGCGGTAGTGAAAGATGAAATTCCGTTGCGTGAATTGTAGCCGTTATGATCTAACGTGAGTGGAAAAAACCTTTAAGAGGAGTCTAACCTGCAAATTTGTAATTTTATGAAAAAATCCAAAAAAATTTTAAATTTTATTTTTAGATTCTACATGTATTAAAGAAAATAAAAATGCATATCTATATATATATATATATATAATTTTCTATATAAGTAACTCGATGTTTCTTGCAGTAATTATATAATTTGTGATGTTTTCAATTTGTTTCTTCTGCAAGTAGATAATATTGTATATTCTTTTTAACACCTGACGCACGTTTCACTGAAAAATATCAGTATCATCAGAGGTTTCTAAGTGAATTAATAACAATCGTAATAATTCTATTAATATAAAAGTAACGAATAATCGAATTTGTATCGATTTTAACGTAAAATAAAATAACTGATAATCGATTTAGGTCGATTAGTTAACGATTGTTTTAATGTTTATTTCTTCAGCAGCTGTTTTCTCGGTTATATTTGAAATTTTGTTTATATGTATTTTATTCACATTTATTTTTATTTTTTGTAAAAAAAAAAAAAAAAAAAAAAAAAAAAAAAAAAAAAAAAAAAAATTATCTACTTGCAGAAGAAACAAATTGAAAACATCACAAATTATATATATATATATATATACATTTACAATTTCTTTTTAGAGTAAAAAATAAATATTTGTCACGCGCGCCACATCTTTTTTTTGCGTTTTTTTTTTCAAATAACTGCACTATTCAAATTATTGCAAGATGATACTATTTCTACTTACTACATTTCATAAAATTAGTTTAAAATAAACATAAATGGTTATAAAACACCTGATATTTAGCGATGAACCTATTATAAGACTAAAAAAAATTGTTCTATATGTGTCAGCTGATTGTTAGTTGGTTATATTTGTTCTCTATGCATCAGCTGATTGTTACTTGGTTTTAATTTTGTTTTTAACTAACAAATTACATTTTGGTTTTAATGTGATATTTTAAAACTAATTTTAGTTTAAAAATAGTTGTTATAATAAATAAAAATATTTTAAGTGCACTGTGGTTGATTACATTGATGTATTCTAGGCCACGATTTCTCGCAAGTTAGGTTTTCATGGTTTATGAAACAAAAATTGACATAACTCAGAAACTGTTTAAGCTACACTCATGAAATATTTACCACGTATACAAGACGTAAAACGAAAACGTTTAGGTTATAATCATCTTTCTAGTCTAAGTGATTCCTTAGTTACAAATATTATAATATAAAGGAGTCGTGGCATTTTTTTTACATGAACGATTTTGTACATAAATAAGTAGCCATAAAAGATGGAGTTGTGTCCTCACCCAGATGTTTAGTACTTGTTACTAGCTTTAAAAAGAAATACTAATAATTGAAATTGAAACAATAGTTTTAGAGTTATATTAAATTAAATAATGGTTAAAATGTACATTAATTTTTTTTTAATTCCTAACGTGCATATATATGCTTTTGAAATCAAACAAATGCCATTTTTATTGGTTTTTAGTCATACCAAATAGAAAACAAATATTTTAGGGCAATAATATTGGTATTTAAAAAATTTGACCTGTTTCGGCCTAAAATCAACTTGGCAGCGATCGTTGTGTTGTACATTGGTATCAGAATACATGACACCAGTGTACAACCATAATTACACACTGTAAATGTGTTTCTGTTGGATAATCCTCGTAGTAAATCTGTACCTCAGTACTGCGGAAGCGTTGGCGAACACCTTGCCAATTACTCGATCGTTTTCCACACTGATGATGCTCTCCGATGGTGACAACGAAACGTCTGTGAACAATGATAGCAGCAGTAGACCACAGTCTAATGGCCAGGTAGACAGTAATCTCATCACACTCGTATACTATTCTTCAAGCTGAAGACTGTCCAACGCACACCTACTTAACAAAGAGTAAGTGTCAGCTCATTAGTAATGTCGCACTGAATAATACACAATAATAATCACTTTACAATAAGACTCAAGTCACGAAAAAAAAACAACGCACCCCGATGTCGCAGATCCGAAATTGAACTTGTCCGGCCGCTGCTCGATTATGGTTATACGCAAGGTTCGAGAATAATCTACCGTTTTCTGGATGACGCGTCGAGAATAATTGTATGGAAGCCGACCTTGGACACATCCACCAGTCTCTGTAGATTCTCCAGGCATCCGGCAATCAGTACATTGTTAAACTTATCAAAAAAAAGCAATTACCTCCAGAACATACGCAAAGGATCAGTCTGTTACATAATCATCAAGAAATAAAGAATCAAAGTAAAAAAGTAATTTGTTTACATAGTTTACACATAAATTCACCAGTAGTAAGTAAAACAAATTACAATTATAATTCAATATTAGCATTAGGGTAAAAGTAATTGATAATATGCAGATTACGACCATTTCTAAAAAATTATGAGTGTTAAATAGCACAGTGGCACATCCATACCAGTCGCTAATGGTAGAGATAGAGCTTAAAATGCGTAAGTAACAGAACTATATAGTTATACTACTGTTTTATTTCCTGGAGATGTAAGTATCGCTTTCTCTGGAGCTCAATAATTGCACTGTTTTTAATATCGCAATCTACACGATTTTCGTAAGTCTATAAAAATTCCTTTACTTTATTTGATTAATTTTATGCGACATTGCTTTCAAGCTAGTATTTCCCTGCCCACACCTCTCAAAGGAATCAATTACTGCACACAATCATGGAATGTTCTCTTCTATACTTTTCTATTTGACGATGTTTTCTGAAGTATTTCTGATTAACTGAAATATTTTCTCTGCCCAATCCTGTACACCTGTTTTTTGTCCTGTTTTGTAAATTCTTCTTCTTCTTCTTCTTCTTCTTCTTCTTCTTCTTCTTCTTCTTCTTCTTCTTCTTCTTCTTCTTCTTCTTCTTCTTCTTCTGCACTACATGGCTTGCATGGCTTGGGTTATAGGCCTTTCCAGCTTAACTGAATCTCTCACTGAATATTTCCAGGGTCTTCCACGATCTCTCGTCCCCACTGGTCTATATTCAAAAGCTTGTTTAGGAATACGCGTGTCTACCATGCGTTCCACATGGGACTTCCAATTCTGTCTGTACTCCTTTATTCTCTCCAGAACCGACTGTAAATTCAGGTCTTTCCTAATATCGTCGTTAGACTGTTCTTAAAAATTTCGTTTCCGAAGGCTGTATTTTTTAAATATCTTTTTGCAGGAGAGTCCATTTAAAATCCATAAATTAAAGTCGGCACAGCCACAACCCTATAGAACTTTAGCTGTGTCTCCCTCTGCGTTTTATTCTTCAATAGTCGTCTTATAGTTCCACAGGTATAACTAAATTTATTTAACTTTCCCTCTATATCGTTATCCTTCCTATATGAGATATCACATCCCAAATAATTAAAATGTGATACGTGCCCCAAAACACTATTATCAATTACAATTTTTTTGTTCTTACAGGGTTCTTCCCTAGGAAGGCCATCACTTTTGTCTTAGTATTTGATATCTTACAGTTTTATTTATGGCAAATTGTATGCAAGGTATATATAGAACCTCCATTTTCTTCTTTTGATCTGGGTGGCAATGGAATTTTACGCTAACCTGGAATGTATTCTGTCATATATTACGAACAACCACGCATGAGGTAAATATGTTCAAGTATATGTGTGGGTCCATCAGGAGAACTCTGAAACCAACGAGAAAGGGAACAAGCTGGACGTTTTACGACGTAATGGCGCCCCCCACATTTCTCAATAGATCTGAGTATTCCACTTGAACGAAATCCTAAGACGGATTCAACGAACCGAAACGATACTTCTCAAGCACGTGGCACAGTGCACACCTAAAGATCGTAGAAGAAACACAGATATAGCCTACGGCAGAAATGAACTTTACGAGTTCGAGGGTTAGCTCAAAAGTTCGCGGAGCGACATCTATAGCTCAGTGGTAGAACTGTCTATATACCAGTGGTTGTAACTCATTTCCACTCTTCCCTATAATGATTTGGGCATCTTTTATAAATTCTAAACAATATTTTGATTAATTAAAGAAACGCACATTTGGGCAATGAATCAGTGATTGTATAATGCACTTACGTAGAAACAACTGATGGCGTTATATATTTCATCGCTGTTCCGTTGAATTTGTTCGTGTCGCTTCTGGAGACACACCTCGCTATCTTTAACTCAGTTTCTTATACAACAAGTAGGGCGCCAGTTACGACGACAAGTGCCACTGCCTTCACAATTAATTACAGTTTTAAACTATTACGCTTCTTCTGCTTCTTCGTATTTTGTACGACCCAGTTCGCTTTAGTAAATACAAGTATTAATTAGGGTGTTTGTCGCGAACTCTGACGGTGAATGTTGCAGAGAAAATATATATTGTTATGTTGGCACTAGTGGCGTAACTGCGGAGGCGGTCAGGAACATCAATGCCCCCCCCCCCGAGCTGTTAATAAGTTTCAGAAAAATTTAACGTACACTTATTTCTAAGCCAGTTGCGTTTATTAGAATAAGTTTTGTACATTTTTTTAGGCGATTTAATTAAGACTGGCACCGCCTCTCGCACCCGAGCTTCCACCGGCGCCGGTCTAAACAGTCCTGTTCTGTCAGTCCTCTTTCATTCACTGCATCTTCGACGTCCATTTTCCATTAATGTTTAGGTCTACCTTTTTTTCTTCTAGAGGGTGGAGTCTATTCCCATACCTTCCTTGGCTATCTCTCATCCGACATTCTTTTTAGGTGTCCGAACCAATTCAGTCTTCTTGCTTCTATTGTTTCTATAATGTCAAGGTCAATTCCCATTGCTTGTCTTCTTATCTCTACATTTCTCACTCTATCTAGTCTTGTTAGTCTACAGCACCTCCGCCAGTAATCCATCTCCATAGCTCTTATTATGGATTTATTTCTTTTATTAAATTCCCACAGTTCTGCTCCTTATAGGCTTATACTTTCGACCATAGTATTATATATTCTGATTTTATTGATTTTTGTTATTCGTGGACTCCAAAGCAGACTGTTTAATTGTTTTGTTGCTGTCTTAGCTTGTCCTGTCCTTACTTTTATTACTTGGTTTCTGTCACCATCCGATGTTATTGTCACACCCAAATACTTGAAGTTTTTAATATTTTTTATCACTTTTGTTCCTAGTTTTAGATCTTGATCTTCACCGCCTCCTATAAGGTACTAAGTTTTTAAGGTATTTATTTCGAGACCCCACTTGGCATATTCTTCTTCTAGTTTCCTAAGCATATAACTTATATCGTCTGGGACAGTTTAACTAAAGACAACATTAGTAACCTGGAGATTGTTTTCTGGGGTCTCAAAATTTTGATCCATACACCAAAGAGGAGACTGCTATACAAAACTTTGAGTACCCCTCATCGTTTCCCCCTTCAGAGCTTGTTACATATCTTTCTATGTCTGTCGTCTTATTTAAAATACCTTTGTCCTCCTCATACATTATATCACAAACCTAATAATTAATAAGTGCTACCTGTTCGAGTGTTTGATTGGCTGGAGTACTGGAGTTGTCCTGTGAATGGCGTGGCCTTGGTTTTCTGCACTGATATTTTTATACAGTAAGTGTTACACAATTGGTTCAATCTGTGGACAGGCAATTGCATTTTGTCTTCAAAGTCCTGAATTATATGTTCTGATTATCAGAAAAGAGCATGGTACATAAAAATTCGTGTTGACCAATTCGTATACCTGGTAGTGCCCAATCTCATACAAGATCACCTAAGTAGATAAAGGTACAGTAAGGGTACGGTAAGGGTACGATAAGGGTACGGTAAGGGTACGATAAGGGTACGGTTACACGAGCGTTTTCTTCCCGGCCGTTTATCTGCGGTTGAGAAACGCATAGAATTTAACACGCAGGCGGCAATGTTTGTCACACAGACGTGGAAAAGACGCACGGGTCCTCAACTCTGCTGCGTTTTCAAGGTCTCCCGCATCGAAACGCAACATGCTGCGTTTTTATTTCCGTTTTTAACATGCACGAGGGTGGTCACATGGACTGTTCAAGATGCCGCTAAATAGCATTTGTTTATTTACTCGTTACAATGGTAATTAGTTTCGGTCTCAATGGTGTTGTTGACATTTTTATATAAAAAATACGTAATGTAAAAAATTGTCTTAGTAAATAGATGTTATTTATTTAACAACAATAATTTATTTAATAAAAATAACAACTTTATCCACAAAATCCATGACCTTCTACTCGTCACACATCGACTGTGAATGAACAATAACGCTGCCGTCCGATTATAAACCGCCTGTGTGACTACACTTCCGTCTGTGCACGTACGAGAAAAAACCGCATGTGTGACCACGGTGCGTTTTTCCAAACACCACGGGCGTGCGTGATAAAAAAAAAAAAAACGCTCTTGTAACCGTACCCTAAAGCACATCCCTGCCTTACGCTTTGATTAGTATGAATTTTCGGAATATAGAGTGTCAAAATTCTGTCGTTTCCATTACAAAATCCACGCTTTCACATTATGCCTTTGTTATTACATTCGTCTATTTGTATACGTATGTAAATGTTAGTATATGATCGGAGACGCAATGGAGTAGCGCGTTTGAAAGGCAATATTTATCTGGCGTGTGGTTCGGTGTTGTTCATTAAGCCAGCTTTGTTACCATCGAGAGATCGTGCTCGTGTCTTTGCTCAGAGGTAATCCGTCACGGCACGGCGATGCAAGTGTACTACACTTTGCTGCTGAAAGGTCGTGCCCTTCATCCATCACATAGCGTCCCTTTAATTGGCTGTGCGAGCATCGCCACCCCCTCACGACTGTTATTTGACCTCATCCCACCAAACTGCTACGTCCCGCTGAGAGTTCCTTCACATTATTAATCTTCTGCACGCCGCACAGCCAGGCAAGCAGGCGCTCTCACGGAGCGTACGGAACGCTGTTTCGGGCCCCCGATATTAAAATACATCAGTCACTTTCTTTGGGCTCCAACCTCTACGATTTAGGTTTTAAATTGACAATATTTCATAATGATAAGATTTTAAAATTACGTAGTCTCTGTGTGTCTGTGGAGTAAAACTCATTTAACAGTTATTTTTAGGCAGTTAATGTGAGCATACGATAATTCGGTTTACCGAAAATTCAAAATTACCCTAAGACTTGCGAAATAACATATAATGTACTTCAAGAGACTGAACTCTGTGACTCTCATAGAGGGGATAAAGTATGAGTGAGTGTGTTTGTGTTAGTAGCGTTAGTTTGTCAATGCCATGACATTGCCATGCCCTGTTCACCGTCAGGCTAGCATCTATTCGTTTAGAATTAATGTACATTTATTTAATTTCAATTAGTGAGTGAATTATCCTGTTACTTTTTTATTTGCAGCTGTCTATTCAGAATTACTTTTGACGGGTCATCGGAAGAAAGAAAATAAAGTTTCGATGTTCACAGTGGAGGTCGTGAAATAATTAGTAATATAATTGAAAAATGTGATGAAGGAAAACAACAAACCTCACTGACATACCATCTGAACCATGCAACAAAACAAGATATGTATTACTGTAATAACTCGGAAGGCTGCGCTAAATATTGAGAAAACGAAGGAAATGCAGTTCAGAAGGAAAATTCTCTACGCCGGAAAAAAGAACAGATTTTTATTTTTCTCACAGAAAAAATAAAACCTCTGAGAAAATGAATCTTTTTCTTGGTGATCTTGGTAAGTGTGTAGTAAGAGGTTAGTTTCTTTGTTGTTCAGGATTTTTATAAAAATCAAATTGTTAAAAACTCCTACCTATCATGTAAGAAAGAACACATTTACCAAAGGGCACTAGATCATTAACGCGCGTTTAAAAATGTGGTATTCAAGTAGAAAAAATGTAGAAGTAAAAGGGAAGTGTTTATTTAAAACCCAGATACTGTAATATGATAGAAGTACATTGTGCAAATTAAAATTTTCCGGTAATCTGGGAGAAAATTTGTTTAGATGAGAAGCGTTGATTGAGTTTTGATAATGTAATGTGAATGTGTATTTCTCAGTAGTCGTTGGGATGTTTACACCATTGAGCGTGCCTGCGCCCTTGCTCTAATTCGCATGCCTTACAGGGACATAGAGTTTAGTCTAAACCAATGCATGTAATTCGGGGAATCCAATCAAATATTCCACAAACTATTGCCAATATCTCTACTTACATATTATACCCTTTAGTATGATAATAACAGTAATAAGAATAATAATAACTACTTGGTCCAGAGGAAGCCAGAAAGAATATTCAACTATTTCGATAAAAGAACCACGAAACAGAAATCCGTTGGTTCACTTAAGTAATACAAAATCTGACAGAAGTGAACCTTACAAACGATAGAATTTTGGACAGTGATCTACAGTAGATAGGAAAGAGTCTTGTCACCTCCTTGGTACCTTGCTGCGACACCTTTGGTGTTGCTCCCTCACGGGCATCCGAATGAAGGGAATGTTACCTCCGCATTCGTATCTAGCACAGAGGACCGTACCATGCATCAGTGGAGATTTCAAAGATCAGCCAACTGAGTGGTATCCTGTGGCCTCAATGCCGTTGACCACTTCGGCTCATCCGTCTTTAGGGACAGTTTCCCATCCCATTTCCCATCCCAACGGCGGGAACATCTACCCGCTCATCCGTCCTCATGACAGATCATGATATGACAGATATGTGGCGCATAGTAGAGGGGAGGAAGAAGAAGAAGAAGAAGAAGAAGAAGAAGAAGAAGAAGAAGAAGAAGAAGAAGAAGAAGAAGAAGAAGAAGAAACTCTATATATCCCGGGTGTCACTCGGTCCTCCCACATACGGCCCTTTCCCGTTTTCCATCACGAGGAGATGAATTGTCTGATTTTCTATTCGTTGAAGACGAGACCACATGACACCTTTCCGGTACTTTTAGAGTGAAAACCACTGGTATGTCATTTCGGTATTTTGAAATGAAACAACTAAATTTCCCTACAGTTAGATTCAAAACGCAACTTGAAAATATATAACGCATATATATAGAGTGAGTAGCGACTGGGAAGGGAACTTTTCACCGCTTTTGAATCGCAGTAGTTTACTTCCATACGCTTCAGTACTTCTTCACTTGAAACACGTATATACACTTTAAACACCTTTGATATAATTCAGTTTTACAGCTGTCGTTCTGTTACAACAATACTTTTGCTTGTTTTCATACCGAACTTTACGTTATTTTGTATGCATTTTTATTGCTGTGATATAAGTTTTGACGTTGACAAAGATCTACAAAATAAAGTTAGTAGTTTCAACACATATTTGGAACTGTAAATAGAACACTGAAAAATAAAACGAGACATGAGACAAAATTAAAATTCTACAAAACAATGGCTGTTCCACAGTGCTATTACATGGCAATTAATCCTGGATTACAAAACAATGAGGTAAAAACAACACGCAATCAGCAGAGTCGATAGAAGCGTTAAAGGATGCACAAGAATGGATCTTAGAAGAAATGAAGATATCAGGAAGAATTTAACATATATAATCTAAATGATAAAATTGAAGAATACAGGGGAAATGGGGACAGCATTTAAGTCGCACGGACGACGATAGAATACCAGTAATTGTAAACAAGTACAAGCCTTCTGGAAGAAGGGATGTAGGAAGGTCAAGAAATAAATGGATCTGATAATGTGAAGTAGGAACAGACACATTACCTAATGCCTGAAGTGAAGAAGAAGAAGAAGGAGGAGGAGGAGAAGGAGGAGGAGGAAGAGGAGGAGGAGGAGGAGGAGGAGGAGAGGGAGAAGGAGAAGGAGAAGGAGAAGGAGAAGGAGAAGGAGAAGGAGAAGGAGAAGGAGAAGGAGAAAAGAAGAAGAAGAAGAAGAAGAAGAAGAAGAAGAAGAAGAAGAAGAAGAAGAAGAAGAAGAAGAAGAAGAAGAAGAAGAAGAAGAAGAAGAAGAAGAAGAAGAAGAAGAAGAAGAAGAAGAAGAAGAAGAAGAAGATTTCTATAGTACGTTACAGCCTGAATACTGTGGTGCGAACTGTAATTAAGCTACCCGAGATTAATTTAAAGAATATATTAATCTATGCTGGTAATAATGCGAAAAATGTTTTATAGAAATGTTTTATAAATCCCTTGTGAAAGACATTCTGCCACTATGTGTATTCCCCTTTGTGTGTTCTTATTACAGCTAAATTGGTTCAGTCTCCTCCACCCGGCTTCGTTACATTGCATCTTGTTCGGATTCAATTAAAAATCTCTCTCTCTCTCTCTCTCTCTCTCTCTCTCTCTCTCTCTCTCTCTCTCTCTCTCTTTCTCTCTCTTTACTTTACGCGAAACTAGTGAATGTTAATTAGATTTTCATACACGTGTTATTTTCTGATAATTCGTACATACTCTTGTCTGAAATTAATTAATCAAATTATTTATGCACCAGATGTGAGTGTATGTATGTGTTTTGCATTACGGGGTTGAAGCGTAGATTGCATTTGCAGCTTCCCATTTATGTTACCTGTGTTGATTAAAGTGCACCTTTATATTGGCCCTTCTTCCCTTTGTCCTTGGACTCTTGTCTCTAATAAACTCGCGACCTTTACGGGAAAGTATTCTCCGTTTCTTTCTCTCTTGTAGTAATACTAATTGAACGAACAAAGCGAATTCTCTGTGCTCTTCATTGTTGAAGTTATTGAACGAACAAAGCGAATTCTCTGTGCTCTGCATTGTTGTCAGCCGGGCTGTTAGGCCGTCGTCTACAGTTGTCGTTATTGGCAAATGTTTTGGCCCCACCATCGGGGGCCATCATCATTGTCTAGAGTGGCACAGTGCAAGCCAGTTCACCTCAGACATGATGTAGGGACTGACACTGATGATAATCTAAAGTCTCTATCTAGAGGGGTAATAAATGGGAGGGGGGATAGGATACGGCATAATGATGAGATATATAGTCACTTCAAAGAACCAACGGTACATGTGTACGTAAAACTGAGGAAGCTGCAATGGGCTGGCCATGTCGTAAGAATGGACGGCAAACGAACACCTAAAAGAGTCCTTATGGGGAGTACGGGTGCCACCAAAATACCAAAAGACAGTCTAAAGAAAAAATGGGAGGGTCCTGTCGCTGTAGATGCAAGAGAAATGTTGGGAGTGCGAGGATGTAAGTCCTTTGCTACGGATAGAGAGAGGTGGAGTTTCAGGATAGAGGAGGCCAAGGCTCGACTTCAGGCTGTAGCGCCATAGCAGGAGGAGTATTTCGGTCAAAACGTGTGTAGGATTCGAACTGTGTAGCACTCAGAAGCGAAGAAAGTGATTTTACGTTATTTCGTGTTACTTATTTCGGTATTTTATTTTTAGTGTGGTAATCCGCTCGCAACAGCGACTCTGCAACTTCCTTTCTATTCCCTTTTCTGTTTCTACTTCATTCCTCCTCCATTTTTGTTACATTTTCACCGTTCCAGCAATTCAAACGTTTCGTACACGCGTTACACAAAATAATCTCTCTCTCACCTTCTGTATCTTTGTGTGCGGTGCGCCTGTGAATGTCTCCCTTTTCCTGTTACACTTTACACAACATATTCAAGCGTACACAAGTATTTACAACCGTAATATCAACGCGCGGTTGCAAAGTTGCTCGCATAAAAAGTTATGTTTAAAACCGCTCACCGCACAGCGTTGCTGGGAACCGCCTCACACTTACGGCCCCGCCGCTACCGCTGCTGCTGCTGCTCACTGTCTTCTCTCGTTTTTGTGAATTTAATATTCTTCACCGTAATTTATCATCATTTCGCCAGGTAAATACTAAACATCGCACTTGTGTCAAAAGAAACGAAGGCGTCCCAGCTTCACGCTGGTTTTTCACACCCCTACTCCCTCTCCCACACTCTCTTTCACTGTCTCGGTCTCTCTCTCTCTCTCTCTCTCTCTCTCTCTCTCTCTCTCTCTCTCTCTCTCTCTCTCTCTCTCTCTCTCTCTCTCTCTCTTTCTCTTTCTCTGTCTTAGTCTCTCTTTCTCTCACACTCTCTCTCTCTTTCTCTTTCTCTTTCTCTTTCTCTTTCTCTTTCTCTTTCTCTTTCTCTTTCTCTTTCTCTTTCTCTGTCACGGCCTCTCTCTCTCTCACACTTTCTCTCTCTGGCCGTTTTGTATTCAAAAGCAAATTAGAAAATTGATGCATAACTACTAAATTAATGTAACATAATGTAGAAAATTTGGCAGCAGGTCTATTTTGCTAATTAATATATTCTTCTACAAAACAATGTAGAATGTTAATCATTCTTTTTCTTCTGTTGTTCTTCTTATTCTTGTTCTGTTCCTGTTCCTGTTTCGTTCTCGTTCTCGTCCTCGTTCTCGTCCTCGTCCTCGTCCTCGTCCTCGTCCTCGTTCTCGGCCTCGTTCTCGTCCTCATCCTCGTCCTCTTCCTCGTCCTCGTTCTCGTCCTCTTCCTCTTCCTCGTTCTCGTCCTCGTCCGCTTCCTCGTCCTCTTCCTCGTCCTCTTCCTCGTCCTCGTCCTCGTCCTTGTTCTCTTCCTCGTCCTTATTAATTTCCTTTTTGGATAGGCCAAGGTATCCGACAGAGATCACGTTATCTCCGACTCTTTCCAATTAATATACAGACGACCTTTAATGTGGATAAAACCAAAGTGATAGCTATAACCAAGCAAATTAATAAAGAACCTAGAATATTAACTGGGAGGAAGACAGTTGGAACATGTAAAGAGGTTCAAATATCTGCAAATAATATTCATTTTTCTATGGAAAAAGTGATGGGGACGTAAACCACTCGTTAGAAAAAACGTGTGAAATAAATGACAAGCTTTCTAAAGTAGAAAATCACGAGTGAATAGTCAGTAAGTCAAGCTACGAGTATACAAAACAGGTTTTTGGTATACAAGACTACTAAATGGAACATAAAAGCAGTAAAATGAGATTTTTGAGGCGGGCGGATGGAATATGTATGAGAAAGCAAATTAGGAATCTGTTCCGACAGAAGTTAATTCTCAAAATAATAGAAAAAAGAACACTACAGCAGTTTGGTTATGTAACCGCGAGAAGGGATAAAATGGAAGTGAAACTCGTAGTGGAAGCGTGCCCAGACGGCGCGGGAGGAAGAGGAAGACCAAGGTTGGGAACGGATCCTCTAAACTGAGAAGTTGGCAAATAGAAGATCGTGTTACAAGGCATGCATAGCGGATAGAAGGAAGTGTCTGAAGGACCCCGACACTTGACGGCGGAAGAGGGTGGAAAAGGAGACGCAGAAGAAGATCGCAAGGTAATGAAGTGGACACGAAAAGTACGTATACCGATTAATATAAATGGAAAAACTGTTTTGAGAAATCTCTTATACACATATTGACGCACAATAAAAACAAGACAGTTCCGTGTGCTGCTCAATATAGTCCAAATAGTTACGTCAGCAGAACTACAGTGATCGCCATTAGAGAGAAAAGTACCTCAAATGTAGTAATTAACGACAAAATACTAGACTTCTTCTTCTGCTTCAGCACTACAGCCCAACGTGAGCCCTGGCTTCCAACATCAATATTCCCCAAAATCTCCTGTCTATTGCCATCTCAGTGTAAACCCTCACATCCATTCTTCTGAGATCTTTTAGCACATCATCCAACCATCTTATCCTAGGTCGGCGCCTCTATCTGCTTTTATAGACTTGCTCCCTCAGGATTTTCTTAACCATACGCTGATCGTCCGTACGCTCTAGACGACCTAGACATTGTAATCGTTGAGCCTTTTTGAATCTTACAACGTCCTCATGATTCATTAGCTCATATATCTCCTGGTTAATTCTTATTCTCTATGCGTCAGCTTCTTTAACCGGGCCATAAACACGTGTTATAATCTTTCTTAATGTTTCTTGTTCGACAAAATACTAGACTGCCTTTTATTTTGATTATCGAGGATGTGACATTTAATATCAGTTTTAAGAAGACGTCGAGAGAAAGCTGAACAAGTTTTATCTGACTTTTGCAGTATCTATTAACAAAGTACTAGGAAAGGACAAGACAAGAAATTTCAAGCGCAGAAAGTCGTTGCTGTTCCGAGCTATTGTCTGGTTTGGAAACCGCGCGTACTGAATGGAATAATGGTGAATCACATACAGGCTAACGTGATGAGATTTCTCAGATTGTAAAAGGGTGGGCGAGGACAGACAGGCGTAGAAACCACGTCATTATATCAAGTACTGACTTGAGGAAGGTCAAAATGGATGGACCGTATAAGCAGCATACTGTAGGAAAGGAAAGACACTCTAAGCGAACTGTAAATTATAAGTAAAAAATAATAGACAGACATTACAAAAGATGGCTTGAAAATGATACCAGAACAGGTGACAACACATTATTCCGTGGAAGAAAAGAAAAAAATAACTATATGACGTGCAAACTTATAGAAGTTGAGTTCAGTTCGTAGTCCTTCAGTCTTTCGACTGGTTAGTACCCTCCCCGCATATACCCGTGGTGCGTGTGGTACTGAGTCTCTCACAGGTATATGGGACCTAAAGTTTAACGCCGGATCGGAACGGCAATTTTTTTTTTTTGGTAGGGTTTCTGCTAGGCAGGATGCCTCTCGTTGGGTTGCCATTGCCTTGCGAGGGGGAACGGTCGTATCTAAATCAGATGGCCCCTGGCGGGAATTGAACCCGCGCCGACAGCGTAGCAACGTCACACGCTAGCCACTACGCCACGACCGCTCCCTTATAGAAGAATATGTGAAATATGAGTTAGAAGTGAATTTGAAGAAAACAGAAAATGTGGGTATTGGGGGTCATCAACAGGACTTAGTACTTGACAATGACCAGTATATGAAACTTTACACGGACTCATGGGAAAAAAAACGGGACGTTGGGCGAAGCAATTCGCGAACGAAATATGTAGGGACGGAAAGTTGTTGCAACCTTAAACAGTGTACATATGAAATAGACATGAAACGTTTTGCGCAGATGGTAGTTGGGCAGGGAAGGCAGTTCGGGACGTGGGGTGTGAGATGACCAACCATGTGCGACATCATCCATGCCGCCGCTGTTCTGAACATGAAATAATTGGTCCGAAAAGAACGCGTCAAAGCTACGCATGCGCAATGAGATCTTTTGACACATCGCAACTTGATACCCGTTGCATGTCTATTTATTTTAGCTGTACAAAGGTATAAATGCATTAGCGAAGAAAATAAGAATCAGACATATTATTTTTTTGTCAAGAGTATAGTAAATCTATAGTTCGGAACGATGGCCAGTTAAAGATAAAGCGGAAAAATTGTTAAAGCCAACGGAAATTGACTTTTGTGGTATGCAGATTAAAAATAGAAAGAATGATAGACTTTATAGAATATTGAAACTTTCAACTTGTGAAACTTACTTGTCTTTTCTTCTTGTGACAAACTTACAACATACTTAACGACCAATTACAGTATAAAATCACACACACTTTTTGACACAATTATACAAAAAACTAACAATAATTTGGATCCCCGCGCCAATCCCCTTCCTCCACACACCACCCCCACTATACCTTTCAAAATAAAAACCGTTACAAATTAATGGCAGTCTGTCTCAAAGCTGACGAAGGCGAACACCACGCCGAAATGCGTAACGAGAAGAAAAGACAAGTAAGTTTCACAAGTTGAAAGTTTCAATATTCTATAAAGTTTAGCGCTGTGAAAAAAGATGATGAACAATCAAAACAACTAGAATGATAGAATAAGAGAAATTTTGGAGATCCAAGTACAGTGGTGGATGATATAAAAGATAAACAATTAATATTGTTCGGAATCAGTGTTCACAGAATCCGAAAAGAAATAGTATCGAAACAGATTTGCTATTGGAAGCCAGAAGGAAGGAGGTAGCGGTGTCGGCTAAGAAAGTACCGGCCAGAGCGGCGTAGATAAAGAGATGAGACGGCGTGGATTGGAAGATGCCACGTGGACGACGGTGATAGATGGTTAATGGGTATCGAAAACGTGGAACATTATAACCCGATATAAAGAAAAAGAAGAAGCAAGCACTGGACCTATGTCTTTTGGTGTAAGTGCTTCAAAATGAGATAAAATGAGCTAGTGTAAACTGAATTTTCTCTCTTTTTGTATTTGAAATATTTCAAGCAAGTGTTAATATAATACAATAGATAGATACAGAAAACAAGTAGGCAATATAAATAATCGTGTTTCACAGTATTGTTACGACGACCTCACGGCTCGTCTTATTGTACAGTGGAAACAAACCAATAAAGTCACTAATTACCAACTTTAATCAGTCACAAATAACAATCTAAAGTCAACAAAGGTACTCCCAACAAAGTAATTCAAGTTAATTCTGTTCACACGCCATAATAATTGTCGACTATTAGAGTCCCGCACTAATTATAACACAATAATCAATTTCCATTGGTCTGCAACAATCACTTGATCCGCACTCCACAATATCGCCAGGTGTAACTGACTGACCAAGTCGGTCGCTGTTGTTTAGATATAGCCCGCAGAAGTTCCAGAATAAATTTCTAACCTTTTGGCGGTGTGCAGGCATAATACGCATAGTTACAAGTGCTCTCAAACAGTCTAGAGTGCTAAGCAAGTGGACGGCTTTGACACAGACGCCGCTAGCTGGGCTAGTCGAGAAACGTGTAGAACGACACTCTTTAATTTTCGAGAGCATTACGTAGTTGTCGCAACAATATGGTAATGACACACACAATGAAAAACTTTTGTCATGTACTACGACACAAAGGCTGTGTATAAATGCGATGTATCAAATATCGGGCAGACAGTCAGTTTGAGATTGCGTAGCGAAGCGATATAAACTGCTGTTAGGAGTTACTAAGTAGTTCCGGTTGTTGTTGTGACTTGCGATTCAGCCAGACTTACAAAAAAACCGCAAGCTTTGATAATGAACAATGAATTTGCATATTTGTTTTCTTTAATAAAAAATGTTTATTAAATAAAAATGTTTAATAAAAAATGTTTATTTTTTGAAAAGTCTAAACGATAAGATCAAATACGGTATATTAAATCATGACCTGTCGATTAATCGCTCTTGTTGACTACTTGCTGTTTTCTTCTTATCCCCGACATAATAAGAAAAACACACTACCGAAGCGGGCGACAAGCGTCGATGCCATCACAATTAATTGTCCGTTTAAAAGCTATTATCCGCTTCCTACTACTTCTTCTTCTGCTTCCTTTTCTCTTCAAAGCGTGATCCAGTAAACTTTGGTAAACACTGCTATTAACTAAAGTGCCGTTACCGTGTTGACAGAGAATTTATAGCTGCAAGAAGGAAAAATATGTTTTAACTAAAAATAAATCTCACGTTAATAAATTTTACTTTGGCACACCGACATAGGTGTGGGTAGTGATACTTTGTCGTTGTCACTCGGCGGCTTAATTTAGGCTTAATTGTTTTTCGTGGCATCTAGAAATAAGCTTTGACGACCCTTGGTTAACGAAGAACGTCGGTGGTGAACGTTCCGTGTTGATCGTATTTAACCATCGATAGTTCAGTAACGATGTTTGTTTGCCATCGATAATTGGAACCGCGACCATACGGAGTTAGCTGAACGTTGAACGTGGAGTTAGTAGAAAAGCATGTGCAGGAAACAGAAGGCAAATTGGGAAGAACAGCTGACCCGCATTGGTATGTAAACCGCATACCATAAACTTGTGACGTCACAAGCCTGAGGGACATATTGAATTGGTTTTTGTATTTGTTTGTCAATAACATACCATTATTATTACTTTTTTTCCGTATGCGTCACTGTCGACTACATTTGGTTCAACTGGTCGATCACTTCTTCTCCTCTCTCTTCCTTCTCTCCCACATCTCCTTCATCCTTGATCCAAGTCTCTCCCGCCTTTCGTCAGTCCAGATGGCACCTGTCCTCTTCTTGAGTTTTACTGAAAACTTTTGGCATTTTTAAATTTACTTTTGACAGTAACATACTTTTATTATTATTATTATTATTATTATAAATATTATTTGAGACACTGTCGACTTCGTTTGGTTCAACTGGTTCTTTCCTTCTTCTGCTCTCCCATATGTACTTCATCCTTGATCCATGTATCTCCCTCCTTTCGTCAGTCCAAATGTCAACGGTAGGTTTCATCGTCCTTTGAAACATCGACGAAGGGCGACAGGTCGAGACCGGATAAAGATATCACGGCGAAGTCTACTGATATCGTCTATGATCACGTGATAATTATCTTTATACTTTTATTTAATACAATGAATAAAATGTAATTCTTGCTTTCAGAAATGGAGGAAAGCCTGCTATATATGAAAAATGGTTTCCTGAAGGTGAACTGATTAAAGTAGTTGGTAGTTGTCAGTATTTAAGAGTACATTTTTCAACATCAGTGGCTTTAAATGAACACCTACAGGATAAGTCTTCAAAAAACTGCTTGTGCCGTGAATTCCTTAAGTAATCTACTTTCAAGAAATGATGATGATTAAAGTTCTTGAGAAAAAGCAAAGGTTGGACCCTTAGAGATCAATTACGAAATGAAGGTATACGGACCGATTAAATGTATATTCTATGGCCAGCAGAATAAGGGAAGGACAAATAAAATGGAGGCAGCATATCGAGAGCAAGATATGAGACTTCCTAAACAAGTAGTAAGATGCAGACCTCAAGGAAGACGAGATATAGGTAGACCAAAGAAGAGATGGCTTCAGTGAAGGCGGAGCCTATACCTTGACGTGGAGAAGAAGAAGAAGAAGAAGAAGAAGAAGAAGAAGAAGAAGAAGAAGAAGAAGAAGATCTAATTTAAAATAGCAACATTCAGTTTACTGCAAAGCATAAAGTATTTAATGCTGTTTGTAGAGCGATATCGTTATATGCTGCACAGGTTTGGGGGTAGGCCGATAACATGTAGAGCTGTTGATGCAGTTCAATGATCTCTTTATAAAAAAAATTTCGACGAAACTGAAACTTCGAAGCATGATAATGTTTTTAGGCTTTTGAAACGTATAATGTGCATAAACTGCAGATTCTCCTGTTCAGCGATGTTCGTACGGATTTCTGACCGATTCACGACTACAGACCGGACACGTTGTTGGAGATCCTGTGCTGGTGCCTGAAGCATTACCTTCCAACAATATATACAGAGACCCGAACGTCCGTAAAGGTAAATTAATGAATTGAACAAATTGTTATTTAATGTAATTTTTTAGTTATTTAGATTTTATTGTACAGTAGTGGAAGAACTAGTAATGCTTAGTAAAGGTTTATGATAGCTGAAATACGAAATATAATTCCGAGTTTCCAAGTCCTCAATGTGACGTGTAAAGACTGCATCGATGGGTGTATTACCTCTTGTAGTAGAAATGTCGGGATTGTTGTTAATCCGCAGACCAAAGTTGTCGCACATAAAGTTCAGAAATTCCTAGACTGTGGGGAATCGAAAGTGTGGAAAAAATATAGTGTTAACATCACCTGGAGTGTTACATTTTTCGATGACGTTACACATTTTGTGGAATGACCCCCAGCCTAAAAACATTATCATGTTAAAAAGATTTTTAATTTGCCCAGAAATTCTCCAGTTTATTGTCTGTACTTGGAGACAAATTTTGTCCAAACATTTCGGCGTTTGTGTCAAGACCCTCCAATAACTGTCACTCCAGACTGTTCGAGCACAAGTAACTACGTAAATTATCCGGGAACGCCGCCAAAACAATGACTGGAATTATTTTATGAGAGTAACTTGTTCATTTTAAATTGTTATTTGTGACTAATTAAAGCTGGTAATTAGTGAGTTAATTGGTGTCTGTATGCTGTTTCCACTGAACAACACGGCAATGGGTGCGACCGTCATAACGATATTCATCATACCTTACGTCCAACGTCAGACCGGTATCGATAGGTTTTGTTGCAAGAGATAATTAAACCAAAAATTTACAGGCATTGCACAAATGCAATGCACAGAGAAGGCCTGTAACGAGCAGAAAATTTTAAAATTTTTAAATTTTCACCTCGGCAGAGTACGTTCACACGAGGCAAGTGTCAACGACTTACGGTGGAGCAATAAATAAGGAGTAATGAGAAGGTGTCAGTGAAGCGTTGCTGACTTGACAATAGAAACGCATTAAGTTCAATCCAACTATAGAATTTGGTGGCGTAAGATGACAGGGAAAGTTTCGTCCAGAATTATTGCTCTCCGCAGCTGTAACAAAGTAAGTGAGGACATTCACACCCGTACCGAGAATTGTAGCAGATGTGGCCGTGTTACGTCAGTAGACGATAAGCGACAAAAACGAGTTAGGCTCCATACTACAATGAAACGGATACGCTGCACCTTAAGTAACAATACTGGAAGATAGGCTGACAAAAACTAAAGTCATGTTACACAGCTGGAGGTATCGTCTAATTGACAGACAAGAATTTACGAAGGGAAAGTTGGGGTGACTTCAACGACCAGCAGATGTTCGAAATTAGTAATAGCCAGAAAAAAGGGGTAGAGCATAGAACAATACGCTAGGAAGACTGTAAGTACAGATAATGGGAATCTATAGAAACGCAGAGTTTACTCAGACAATAGGCTGATAGACAAGTTGTTAATAGCCATAGTTTCTTCGAAGCGGGTCAACGATCGTCAAGCCAGAGAGCAGGGAGACCTAAGGACCTATCAGAGGCTTTCATCCAGCGAGAAATTTGATGGTGAGGGATGTTTCCATAGCAACTGAGACGAAGAACCTATCGGAAGAACTATGACGTAGGATTTCGACATAGTGGGACAGTATTTTCCGAGAAAATCAAAAACTGACCAATCTCGAAAGAAGTGGGCGTGAAGCGCGCCAGAGACAAAATTTTGAGTAGGGACGAATTAATAAAACCAGCTGTCCAGGAAGACGGGGAGGCAGTCATACTCAATTTTTTAAGCAGTTATACTCACTGTTCAGACAGGCAGTCATACTCAATTTTTTAAGCAGTTATACTCACTGTTCAGACAGGCAGTCATACTCAATTTTTTAAGCAGTTATACTCAATCTTTAGGCAGTGATATTCAATTTTCAGACAGACAGTCAACACTTAAATTTTGAATAGTTATACTAAAATTTTACAGTTAGAATTTTCAGACAGTTTACATTTAAAATATCAAGTAGTTTAACTTCAAGTGCGAGAGACGGTATATCATAAACTTTCCATTGTTTACTTAAATCATTCGGAAGTTAGATAAATAACAAGGAACTTAAAACTTAATAATACATTCATATCGCGGTAGTGGACTTTACCGGTGTGCGCAGTAACGGACTTAGTGAAATTTACACCAAGTGAACAATCAGACCGTTACACTAACAGACAGCATCACTTAACGATATACAAATTATTTGAACTTAATATTGTGTATCAACAACATAATGAACACGAAACATTAAACAAACTAATAAATTATAGGAACGTTTGTTGAAGCAGCGACTAATGAAACTAGACATGTATATTGACTTTAAAACGAACTCACAGCAAACACAATAAGATAGAACATTGATTGAACACTGAACTTCAATTACTCACACATATACAAACACCTACGCGAGTGGTCGGAAGAATAAAGTGATAAGTGGCAGTGATAAAACAACTTACGACGGAATGTATCTACGAGCCATCTCCATCACCAGAACGAGACTTCGTCAACAACTAATGGATATTCAATAACCATTATTATAATTACTTCTAATTAGTAACTTCTACTGACCTGGTTTCTTTCAAAGAATTCACACCTGAGAAAATTTATTAAGAAAAGTAATGAGTAAATCTGAATAAAGTAGTTAATGAACGTATAAACAAAAGCTTATTTGGGATTTAATGAACGCATTAAATAAGTAGAATATTGAATTGTAACATCATTTGATTTATATATGTATGTATGTTTTCTTTGTTTTTCAGCATATATTAAGATATGTCTTTGTTTATTATAAAATATGTATGTATTTCAGGTACAGCGACGTCACCTATGTACTATTATAATATGTCATAAATGATAATTAAACTAGTATTTTAGTTAATCAGAAACATGCGTTCATTATTACCAATGCAACCCAAATATTAACCTAAAGTTTGAAAGAATGCAAATAGATTTTAAGAGTTTCTTATGTTCAATTAAATAAATGATATCACGTATGTGTTGATGAGCATAGATAGTTAGAATCATCAATAAGATTAAATTATACACATACATGTCAGAGATCGATAATTTTATATATTTAATAATTAATTTATTGTGCTATCAATACGCATATAAAAATTCATTATATAAATGGCTCCCAAAGAACGTGGGGTTCGGCAATTACACATTAATTAATTCAATCACGCGTAGCATAATAGATTTATAATTTATTCATGTTATAAATGGCGTCCAAGATCGTGGGGCACGACAAATACAAGTAAATAAGTATTTGCCACATATGTAGATTACACATTTATAAAATAACATTTATAAATGGCACCCATTCGCACGGCATGATACGTATTAACACAGATTGTTAACACGTACGGCTTAGGTAAAGAACAGGCAGTAGAAGTAGTAGAAAAGTAGTGTCATAGAAGTAGAAGTAAGATAAGTGTTATTAGTGTAAGTCAGTTTGAATGATTACGCGCAGTAGGGCTAAAATGGCGAGCAATTCAGACAGTGTAGAATTTGACATTAATAACCAATTAGGCGCAGTAAATACAGAGGACAATACTACACCTAGTGAGCCAAGTAGCGTGATAGAGAGTCCAGAAGATAGGGCGCGAGGACAGACATCGAAACCAGAAGATGGGACTCTACAAATGTTAATGGAGTTCATGCGTCAACAAGAAAAGAAACAAGAACAACGAGACGAGAAACAAGAAGAACGAAGCAAGAAACTAGAAGAAAATATTAAATTAATTAGAGAAGAAAGTCTTCAATTAATTAGTGAAAAGTTAGAAAAACAAAATGAAAAACTCGACCAGCATAAGGAAGAGATGAAACGACAGTCAGAGGAGCAGCTGACGCAGATAAGGTCCGAGATACGTGACTGCCAGCAGACCTGGGAAAGAAAGGTCGACGAACTACAAAAGAAGCAAGATGATGTCGTGAAAGACTTGAGAGAAGAAGCCAACAAGAAGTACGTAGAAATACAAGAAAAACAAGATAACGATCGACAAGAATGGATGGCAGTGGTGCACACTACCCAGACGACCGTTAAAAAGATTAATCACAAGTTCGATGTTCACGTTAAGGATTACAGTAAGAAGCACGAAGAACTCAAGGCCGAGATGCACAATACCATACTGCAGAGACAACAGGAGCAAGAAGGAACAAATAGTAATATTATACAAAAATTAGAAGACGTAGACGGTAGACAACGTTCAACAGAACAGAAGTTGGACGAGACTACGAAAGAAAAGACAACTAGGATCGAAGAATTAAAGGGACATTTAAATAAGGTAAGAGAAAACCAAGAAAGGTTACAGCGACAACTGATGGAAGGTGATTGTGGAATGTTAAATCGAATTAACGGACCTAACCACAATGATCTCAAATATAATGGCACAGACAGATTTCCTATGGAATTCCTCAAAGAATTGTCCGAAGTTCAAGAGTTATACTATCCTGCTGACAATATCAAGTGGATTGGCATACATCTGGAGTTAGACGCAAGAATTTGGTGGCGAGTGATACGTGACCAAATATCAAACTTCGAAGAATTCAAGGAAGCGTTCTCTCTGAAATATTGGGGCCAGGAACGACAGGACAGTATCCGGGACCATTTGGAGTTTGGCAGATTTGATTGGCGCGGACCAGTTACTGCTATTCAATATATTGAACGGATTTTGTTGGAAAGTAAGCAGTTAACACCTACTTTGTCTGATTATCAGTTGATACGTAAGATATCTCGTCACTTTGGGCGTGACATCCAGCTTGCGGTGGTCACAAGAGGGATTGTGACGATACCAAACTTCGAATCTCTGATCATCGAGTATTCACAGATTCAACCAAGAATTAATAGAGAATCGAACTATGCGGCGGCAAACGAGGGAAGAAATGCGTATAAGGAAAGTGAAAGCGGCCTGAACAAAGGAGGCGGTATACAGAAGAAAACATGGGGTAACAGACCCACCATAAATAACCAGCACCGTAACGCAGACCGGCGCGCTGTCAACACAATAGAGTTTACAAACACGACAGCTGGTGCATCGGGCACTCAACCTAAAAGAAATCGTCAACAAGAAGAGGAAAAAAAAATCCCTCCACCCATTAACAAAGATAGCCGTCAAAACAAATGACTACCAGACGAATATTATCCTACCGGACTTACGAAGCGATTTATTGTGTCATGATGATGAAGAAATTTCTCAACGAATAATCAGGTGTCCAGAGATAAATATCAAGTTCAATAATAATGTTAGTGTACAAGCGTTAATCGATACTGGATCTGTAATAGCTGGGTTATCTGAGTCGTGGTTTCACCAAAACAAACATAACATTACACCTTATGAAATATTACCGATGTCTAACACATTAATAGTTAGCGCAGTTGGTAATAAATCAAAGCTAATCAGAAAACAAATATTATGTGATATCTATATTGAAGAAATTAAATATGAATGTGTTTTCCTAATAATACCGGATTTGATAAAACCATGCATATTAGGAACCAATTTTCTTCAAGAAACAGGGTGTCTCATTGACATGGGAAGAAGAATCGTCGAGATAAGAAGAGAGGATAACGAAGCGACGTACACGGTGCCTATGATGCATATAGATGTGGTGGACGTAGAAGAAGAAGAAGAGATCATCAGGAACATTAACAAGAAGATAGAAAGTATAGAAGGCGGAGATAAAGGAACGTTGGAAAGATTAAGGGAGATTCTAATAAGGAATTGTAGTTTATTCAGAGAATGCCCCGGAAGAATCGAAGGGTATGTCCACGAGTTCCGAGTCACCGACCAGACACCGTACTTCCAGAGAGGATGGCCTGTCCCATTAGCATATAAAGGGAAGGTAGATGATGAAATTCGGAAAATGTTACGGTATGGGGTCATTGAGAGATGCAACAGCGCATATATCAACCCACTGGTTACGGTAATCAAGAAGGACGGTAGCGTACGATTGTGTTTGGATGCGAGGAAGGTGAACAGTGTGACTATCCCAGACTACGAGGGTGCTCCTCCAATAAACGACATTTTGGCGAGATGTGGAGAGATGAAGTACTTATCTACCGTAGATCTAACTAGCAGTTTCTGGCAAGTACCACTGAAGTCGGAATGCCGGAACTTCACCGCTTTTATGTACGACGGCAAGTGTTATCGTTTTACAGTTACACCATTCGGCCTGAGTACCAGTTCTGCTGCACTGACCAGGGGATTGGACACAGTACTGGACGAAGAAGTAAAAGAGAATACCATTATTTATGTCGACGATTGCCTGTGTTATTCAGAAGATTTAGAAACGCATTTGTTACATTTAGACTTATTATTATCTAATTTAAGAAGGGCAAATTTAACCATCAATTTGGAGAAGTCGCAGTTCTTCAGACAAGAAATCGCGTACCTCGGTTATCAACTAACAACGCAAGGAATACGAGCAACAGACGAGAAGATAGATGCCATTATGAAGTTCCCTGCACCTCGGAACCAAAAACAATTAAAAGGTTTCCTGGGGTTGACAAATTTCTATAATCGTTTTACAGACAAATACGCTGAAACTACTAAACCATTACTCGAGTTGTTACGGAAAGGACAGAAATTCACCTGGACACAGGAATTAAATGAATGTTTTCAGCAGGTTAAAAGGTTATTCGTAGAAACAGTCATCTTAAAGTTTCCCCGAATAAACCAAAGATATTATATGCAATGTGACGCCAGCAACTTTGCATATGGCGGACAACTATATCAATTGGACGAAGAAGGAAGAATTGGAGTAATAGCTTTTACCAGCAGGACATTCAAGGGTGCGGAAATAAATTATTACACTACGGAGAAGGAGCTTTTGTGTAATGTAAGATGTCTTGAGCGGTTCCGTATATACATACTAGGACAACCGTTAACCATCATTACTGATAATAAAGCACTGACTTTTATGAATAAATGTCATTTAAACAACTCGCGTATTACACGCTGGATCTTAAGTATTCAGGAGTACAAATTCGACATTATCCATTGTAGAGGTAAGGACAATATTATTGCCGATCTTCTGAGCAGAAATCCAGAAGATGCCACACCAGAAGTAATTAGTGACAATATTTCCGAGTATTTAATTAACCACCTGACAATCAAAATGGATAAGAAGGTAAGCAAGATCCTAATGGATATTGGAAGGCACCAAATTCAAGATCATAAGCTTAAGTATATTATTGATAAGATTAGGAAAAATTGTATAGATAAGAAATTAAATAAATTTTATAGATTCGTCGATGAGAAATTGTACAGATTACGCAAAGGAGAGTGGAAACTATACGTACCGAACAATGTGTCTGGCGAAATAATTGCTGAAATACACCGTATGTATGGGCATCCCGGTGCGAAGAGATGTATCAAATTATTGCAGGAGTACTTTACCATGGACGGGATGTTAAAGAGGGTGAAAAATTATGTACGGACTTGCGACACTTGTCAGAAAAAAAAGGATTCCGGCAACAGAAACTCGTTTGGAGGAACAAAAGCCATAATACCGTTACGCAAGGGTGACCTTGTGAGCGCGGACTATTACGGACCGTTACCTGTTTCGTCCGGCGGGGTAAGGTATCTATTTATTATGGTTGACAACTTTACCAAATACGTACGACTTTTCACACTTCGAAGGGCAACGACCGTCGCTACACTGAGGAGAGTACACCAATATCGTGAAGAACTAGGATCTCCTAGAGTGATTATCACAGACAACGGAACGCAATTTTCATCTAAAAAATGGTTAGATGGATTAACTGAACTAAATATCCAACCACGATTTACCGCAATAAGGAACCCTTGTGCGAATCTGGCTGAAAGAATCAACAGACAGCTTGGGAACTTATTTAGGATCTTTGTTGGTGATCAACATACAAAGTGGTCGCGTTACGTACCAATCGTCGAGAGTTGTATTAACGAAACGTACCACGAGACGATAGAAGTAACACCGTACGAAGCTCAGCTCGGAAAAAAACCTCCCAGAGCGTGGGAATAATACATCAACAAGGATATACTCCTAGTTAAAGGGGTAGATCATAACCAAATATTTATTAAAATGAAGGAGAAGAGAGAAAAACAAGCAAAATTATGTAATGAGACTAAGACCATTACAAGATTCAACATTGGTGAGAAAGTGTTAATCAGAACATATCATCAATCGGACGCGGTCCAGAAAAGAATTGAAAAATTTTGCGAACTGTACTGCGGACCATATAAAGTGCATCAAATTCTCGGAGAAGCTACTTATCTACTCGTTGATTGCGATGATGACAAGAAACTCCGTGGAAAATTTAATGCCAGACAATTGAAAAAATACTATGAATCAGAGAAGTGAAGATGAAGGAAGAGGAAGAAATTGAAGAAGATGTCTTAAGAAGCTAGCCGATGCTGATGAATCAACTGCGTTAGGGTAATTGACGCGATGATATCATTCAAGCTGGCTTATCCAAGAAAGTTATGTACTTTAATTGTTGAAACATAACATCAAAAATGTATTTAGTCAATTAAGCACTAATTCAATGTTAGATAATAAGATAAATTAACATTAGTGCGACATCTTATAAGAATATTGCAGTGAATGCAAAGGACATTTAATTGCTATTATTTGATTTATATGGTAATAAGTTAAAAGGACAAAGTGAGAAAAAATGGACACTTAAAATTAGATAAGTGATAATATTCAACGAACTAGATAGTGAATGAACTTTATTAATGCGAGTGTATGTAATTAGTAGGTTAGGATTATAAATGATGTTATCATGAAGTAGGTGAATCATTGAAACTAAATGTAATACGTGTATGTAATTTATTAAGATAATTACAATTAACTTAGCGATTGTGTCAATTAACAATCTAATTTTAAAATAACAGTTTAAAAGATTTTATTGGTAAGATCATTAGTAATGCACCAAGGTGTATATGTATAGGAGATTTTCTTTGATATCATGTAAAGGTTACATTGAACCGCTTAACTGTTTGATAATATCTTGTGAGTATGATAGTTTAGAAGGTAAAATTTTATTCAATTGATGAAATTATTTAATTGCTTATGGAATTTATGATTTGTCTTATAATTATAAAGATAAGGTATTTATATGTCAATTCGACAATGTGAAATGCGTTCATCTATCCCAAATAGCTAGCAATAAATTCAGAGAACCGATTAAAACCAAAAGGGGGTGTACCACTGGTCATATAAGCTTTTGAAAGTAGGTTATTGTGTATACCTTCCCCTGGAGAAGATGGACACGGCGAGGCGAAGTACAGGGCGCAGAATTTAGATTTGAGTTGTTCCCAGAGGTCACATCGTCAAATCGAAATTGAGGACACTGTAACGAGCAGAAAATTTTAAAATTTTTAAATTTTCACCTCGGCAGAGTACGTTCACACGAGGCAAGTGTCAACGACTTACGGTGGAGCAATAAATAAGGAGTAATGAGAAGGTGTCAGTGAAGCGTTGCTGACTTGACAATAGAAACGCATTAAGTTCAATCCAACTATAGAATTTGGTGGCGTAAGATGACAGGGAAAGTTTCGTCCAGAATTATTGCTCTCCGCAGCTGTAACAAAGTAAGTGAGGACATTCACACCCGTACCGAGAATTGTAGCAGATGTGGCCGTGTTACGTCAGTAGACGATAAGCGACAAAAACGAGTTAGGCTCCATACTACAATGAAACGGATACGCTGCACCTTAAGTAACAATACTGGAAGATAGGCTGACAAAAACTAAAGTCATGTTACACAGCTGGAGGTATCGTCTAATTGACAGACAAGAATTTACGAAGGGAAAGTTGGGGTGACTTCAACGACCAGCAGATGTTCGAAATTAGTAATAGCCAGAAAAAAGGGGTAGAGCATAGAACAATACGCTAGGAAGACTGTAAGTACAGATAATGGGAATCTATAGAAACGCAGAGTTTACTCAGACAATAGGCTGATAGACAAGTTGTTAATAGCCATAGTTTCTTCGAAGCGGGTCAACGATCGTCAAGCCAGAGAGCAGGGAGACCTAAGGACCTATCAGAGGCTTTCATCCAGCGAGAAATTTGATGGTGAGGGATGTTTCCATAGCAACTGAGACGAAGAACCTATCGGAAGAACTATGACGTAGGATTTCGACATAGTGGGACAGTATTTTCCGAGAAAATCAAAAACTGACCAATCTCGAAAGAAGTGGGCGTGAAGCGCGCCAGAGACAAAATTTTGAGTAGGGACGAATTAATAAAACCAGCTGTCCAGGAAGACGGGGAGGCAGTCATACTCAATTTTTTAAGCAGTTATACTCACTGTTCAGACAGGCAGTCATACTCAATTTTTTAAGCAGTTATACTCAATCTTTAGGCAGTGATATTCAATTTTCAGACAGACAGTCAACACTTAAATTTTGAATAGTTATACTAAAGTTTTACAGTTAGAATTTTCAGACAGTTTACATTTAAAATATCAAGTAGTTTAACTTCAAGTGCGAGAGACGGTATATCATAAACTTTCCATTGTTTACTTAAATCATTCGGAAGTTAGATAAATAACAAGGAACTTAAAACTTAATAATACATTCATATCGCGGTAGTGGACTTTACCGGTGTGCGCAGTAACGGACTTAGTGAAATTTACACCAAGTGAACAATCAGACCGTTACACTAACAGACAGCATCACTTAACGATATACAAATTATTTGAACTTAATATTGTGTATCAACAACATAATGAACACGAAACATTAAACAAACTAATAAATTATAGGAACGTTTGTTGAAGCAGCGACTAATGAAACTAGACATGTATATTGACTTTAAAACGAACTCACAGCAAACACAATAAGATAGAACATTGATTGAACACTGAACTTCAATTACTAACACATATACAAACACCTACGCGAGTGGTCGGAAGAATAAAGTGATAAGTGGCAGTGATAAAACAACTTACGACGGAATGTATCTACGAGCCATCTCCATCACCAGAACGAGACTTCGTCAACAACTAATGGATATTCAATAACCAAGTAACCATTATTATAATTACTTCTAATTAGTAACTTCTACTGAGCTGGTTTCTTTCAAAGAATTCACACCTGAGAAAATTTATTAAGAAAAGTAATGAGTAAATCTGAATAAAGTAGTTAATGAACGTATAAACAAAAGCTTATTTGGGATTTAATGAACGCATTAAATAAGTAGAATATTGAATTGTAACATCATTTGATTTATATATGTATGTATGTTTTCTTTGTTTTTCAGCATATATTAAGATATGTCTTTGTTTATTATAAAATATGTATGTATTTCAGGTACAGCGACGTCACCTATGTACTATTATAATATGTCATAAATGATAATTAAACTAGTATTTTAGTTAATCAGAAACATGCGTTCATTATTACCAATGCAACCCAAATATTAACCTAAAGTTTGAAAGAATTCAAATAGATTTTAAGAGTTTCTTATGTTCAATTAAATAAATGATATCACGTATGTGTTGATGAGCATAGATAGAATCATCAATAAGATTAAATTATACACATACATGTCAGAGATCGATAATTTTATATATTTAATAATTAATTTATTGTGCTATCAATACGCATATAAAAATTCATTATAGGCCATTGAATATGCTTCAATAAATCTAAAAAAAAATATATATATATATATATATACATATATATATATATATTTATGTTCATTCACCAATCAATGAATTCATTCTTCATTCTCCAATCAATGAATTCATTCTTCATTTACCAATGTACAGATTATAAGTTAAATGTAGTCGCATTCATAAGCGAAGTTTTATATGTGTACTTCGTTATTGCCAACAAAGAATTTTCTATGGAAACTCACCGCTTCCCATTTTCGATCACACACCAGTGGTCGTTTTCAAATGTGCGACATGTGCTTATAAACATTTTCAATGTTAAAAGTATACTTCAAAAACGACTGGAGGAAATTAAGTAACTCACTTAATCAAGAAGACCAGATACGAAATATAAAGAGGAAAAATTGTTGAAGGCAAACGGAACAACTGAAAGGGTGAAGCAAGGTAAGAATCCAGCTATGATAAATCGGGTGTGGATACTCGTATCCACCATATGTGGACCCCTGATGACGGATCTTAATAGGATACCGGATGACAGGTTGCCTAAACTAGCCTACTGCACAAAGAAGTTCGGAAAGCCTTAGGAAACGTTGGTGAAGTGTATGTATATATCCTTTGGGACGGGAACAGGGGATTAGTCTATTCCCCGATGGATGAAGAAAAATGTATAGGCTACATTAAACGTATAATGTCTATATACATTCACTGGGCGCACGCGTGTGTGTCTTTTATATTACATAATTAATTATTCAGTATAATAAACATGATTTAATATTTAATAACGTTTTTAATGTAATTTTCAACGTGTATGTGTTGACCTATAAGAAACACAAACAGCGAGTGAGAGAGAGGGGTAGCTGCCTTCGTTTCTTTTGACATAAGCTCTGTGTTTAGCGTTAGCTGGCAAAATGATGATGAATTACAGCGCGGAATATTAAATTTATTAAAGCACAAAAAAGGTGACGTAGAAGCGGCAGCAGCAGCAGCAGCAACGTGGCCGTTCTCATGGTGTGACGTAACACTGCTGCGATGTAAGGCTTTAAACGTAATTTTTTACCCCCGTCACTTAGGCCGGGGCGTTAATATTGAGGTGTCCGCGCGCGCGTCTGTTCTGTGCGTGCGTGCGTGCGTCTGTGTTTGTGTTTTACTCTCTTATAAGGTAGAGGCGAAAGAGCGAGATACAGACAGAGTACGTTTACAAAATCTAATCTCTTCTTCTTCTTCTTCTTCTTCTTCTTCTTCTTCTTCTTCTTCTTCTTCTTCTTCTTCTTCTTCTTCTTCTTCTTACTCTCAACATTGTTTAGGAATTTATCTGCTCTGCCGTGATTACTTGATTATATTTAAATTTATTTCATTTGAACAGAAGCAGATCAAAAGCATTTGCAACTTCTGATATTTTAAAGAAACTTAAAAAGCAGCCGAACTTTCTTTGAAGAGTCATAACGCGTGACGAAACGTAGATATTTAAATATGATCCCGGACGGAACGTCGCTATAGCACTACAAGACACCTCACAAGTTCGATGGCTGTGCGGGACGAAGGGCATGCCCGTCGCCGTCGCCCGATCGTATGCTGCGTCCCGAGCTTCAAGTAGAGCTCCTGCCGCAGGGACGATTGATGGGGTCCGGATTAAGGGTGTGGCCCGCTACCGGCCGTGGAGACACCTCAATCTCCAGAAACGTAAAAAAAATTCGGAATGAGTAAATCAAACTGCAATGAGATTTTGATTTTTGTTGTTGTTCTTGCTTTTTTTTTAGTCGTCAGGGGCGTGATCATGGGATGGGATGAGTTGCCGAGAAACAACCAGAGTTATTAATCTGTTTCGTAGCCTTTCACGGCCGGCGTCTAATTATTAAAATTACTATCCGGGCCGTAAGGTCATGGTCTTACAATTACTATCCGGGCCGTAAGGTCTTGGTCTTACAATTACTATCCGGGCCGTAAGGTCATGGTCTTACAATTACTATCCGGGCCGTAAGGTCATGGTCTTACAATTACTATCCGGGCCGTAAGGTAATGGCCTTACAATTACTATCCGGGCCGTAAGGTCATGGTCTTACAATTACTATCAGGGACGTAAGGTCATGGTCTTACAATTACTATCAGGGACGTAAGGTCATGGTCTTACAATTACTATCCGGGCCGTAAGGTCACGGTCTTACAATTACTATCCGGGCCGTAAGGTCTTGGTCTTACAATTACTATCCGGCCCGTAAGGTCATGGTCTTACAATTACTATCAGGGCCGTAAGGTCTTGGTCTTACAATTACTATCCGGGCCGTAAGGTCTTGGTCTTACAATTACTATCCGGGCCGTAAGGTCTTGGTCTTACAATTACTATCAGGGACGTAAGGTCATGGTCTTACAATTACTATCCGGCCCGTAAGGTCATGGTCTTACAATTACTATCCGGGCCGTAAGGTCTTGGTCTTACAATTACTATCCGGGCCGTAAGGTCTTGGTCTTACAATTACTATCCGGGCCGTAAGGTCATTGTCTCACAATTACTATCCGGGCCGTAAGGTCATTGTATTACAATTACTATACGGGCCGTAAGTTCATAGTCTTACAATTTACTCGTGTCGAAAGGTGTTAATTACTCGACCAGACATTTCGGCCTCACCTCTGGAAGCCATCTTCAGTGTGAGGACTTAACTAACTGACAAGGTGTACGTTGGTACAACCACGGTACTGCGGCGAAGACGTTTGATCGAGTAATTAACACCTTTCGACGTGAAGAAATTGGAAGGCCGCGGCTTTACGGCCCGGATAGTAATTTTAATAACCAGAGTTGTTATTTATATCTGCTGACTACGGTCTGTTATCGATAAAATGTAATTGGGTCCATTGGAACTGGTCTTTCGAAAAATGTAGTTACTGCTTCATCAAAACAATGCTGCTCATGACGCTCACTTGTAAAGGAGATTTGAAAACATATTCCAGTGCTTGAAAACCCACCGTATACACCTGATTTGCCACCTTGTAACTGGCACCCTGTGGCACCCTGTGGCACCCTGTGGTACTATGTGGTACCCTGTGGCACACTGTGGTACTATGTGGTACCCTGTGGTACTCTGTGGCACCCTGTGGCACCCTGTGGCACCCTGTGGTACCCTGTGATCAATAGTCATATAAAAGAATCCACATTCAATTGGTGCAGAAGTTAAACTAGAAATAGCAAACCTACTAAAGTAGCTTACATAAGATTAACTGGAGCTTTGCTTCCAACAGTGAAAAATTCGAATAGTGTTTTGTGTGAAAAGTAGATGGGAGTGTGTTGAAGGGGATAAACACTGAAATGTAATACTGTGTAAACAAACCACGTTAAGAAGCCTGTCCGGTTATTTAATTACCACACTTTGTATATTGTTCTTGCCTGCATCGCCTCTGCAAATAAGACTGTGCTAGAAATTTGTTCACTGTACGTAATCTAAATAATTGCCCTTTCCATTATCTTTATTATGTGAAGATAATATTTCTACGTTTATTTATACACCATCATCATTCAGCGTTGGGGTGGCAGAAGAACCCAGTCCAGTCAGTAAGTACGTAAAGCGTTAAACCATTTTTAACGTCCAATGTGACGGTTATGACGTCATAAAGACTCTTTATAGCTCTTATTAGGTGAAAAGCTTTCCACTTCTTCTTATTCTGAACATTGCCACTAACTTGTCTTTATAGACATTATCAAAAGCTTTTTCGCAGTCAACAGAGACACGATGTGTTCCCCGTTTAAACAGTATGTCGTTCTAAATAGTTTGCCAAACACTCTGATGGACGCATTTCCTCTTAGAGAAAGCATTTTTTTTCCTGAAATAAACTACCCTCAATGGCAATAACGCGATTATATGAAACTTAGACACGTTTGAATACAATTATTTAGCAGCGACTAATAGTATCATATTCCCCTTAGGTCTGCTCTTTTTAAGTTCAATATCTCTTTCACCACTAGTTATTTTAAGGGTTCATCCATATTTTTTAACACGTTATGAATATTTAATAATATGAAATTACTTGGGACATATTGTGGAAACAAAAACGTCTGGTTTATAATTATAGTAATAATAATTATTATATTCATAACAGTTCATATTTTTCTTGCATATATATTACATTATTATTATTATTAATAATAACAACACTTTTTACAAGAACATACATCTTTTCATTATTTTGTAAATTACAATGGTTTAATAGTATTCAGACTATCATCATCAGATACAAAGTTAATAAAAATAAATTTGTTTAAAATCAATTGTTCAAAACAGCTGTTTTATATGTAGACTAAATTTCACGTTTTATATGTGTATATAAAATAGGTTATATAATTAATTGTAAAATATAGTATAAATATTTATTATTTTATTAAATATAAAAATTACTTATAACAGTAATAAGGCAGATTTTAACAGAATCAAACGTACTGGATACAAATTAAATCAAATTTAAATGGAGTTTATGAAATTATGCTCTGACTGTAGGGCCTAACAAATTTTGTGGAGATCAAACTAAAAAAAGTTTAAAAGAAAGATTTATACAACACTGTAATTCATATTTAAAACCAGATTTATACAAATAAAATTTACCTACACACTCAATAAAAAAAAAACACACATTCCCAAATTTAAATAACAACACTTTATTAAAACATTTCCAAAAATAACTGTATGGGAAAATTTAGAAAAATGTAAACATAAAACAAGTAATAAATTAATACCAGAACGAATTCAAATTGTTGATACAGAAAATGGTAATATTTTCAAAATTACTAATTTAATAAAATAATAATTATTAATATTTACTGTACAATTAATTATATAACATAATTTATATAAAAATAAAAAACATAAAATTAAGTCTACAAATAAAACAGTTGTTTTGAACAATTGATTTAAAAATTTGTATGTTTATTAATTTTTATCTGATGTAGATAGTTTGAATACTACTGAAACCTTGTAATTTACAAAATAATAAAAAAATAAATTCTTGTAAAAAGTTTTTTATTATTATTAATAATAATAATAAAACAGTGTAGACCATAAATCGCTTGACACAATGCAATTTTAGATTACTAGCAGTGTTAAAAGTTTTGTGACTTTAGGCACAAACTTGGCACAGTTTTAATGTAGTATATTTGTGTTGATTTTTCGCCAAATTTATTTCCGTCAAAACCTGTATTCGGGTATGAGAAATTGTTAACTCTTGCGTATCTCTTTTAATTTATATGTTGTCTAATTAGACTTATATTTAATTAATATAAGAATATTAATACATTTTTTAATTATATTAATACAGCTTATACCGGCTGTCACTCGGTCTCCAGACGTTAGGCACCTGTAGGTGTTGCCCATCCTCCACCACTTGGAGGTGCGGCTGGATATTTCCCTTCATCAAGAAATGAGACCATAGGGCATCGCTCATCCTCTCCAGTACATTGGGGGACAGTTAATAGATTAATTTTCAATATAAATTCTACTTGTCTTTAGTTCCCTGAAATCTTTGATAAGTGGGGGCCGCGCTTTGTCAATATTATAGACAAAGAAACACATTGGCGAAACTTCATGTTGTTTATTACACTGCACGTTACAGTAAATGGTTCTGTAGATACCGACAAATTTTAAGCTGAAGTATTAGTCAATGAGGAACGCAGCAGAAAATGAGGTCATGTGTTTTAATTAGGTTATAAACTGGCAGCGCATAAACATATATATATATATTTATATATTCAATCACTTTCTGCTACAGTCCGTTTCTTGATGTAAGTTATATATAATACATTTAATGTTTATAATGAATTTATCTCAAGATAGTTTTTTCCTTATTAGGTATGTAACGACCAAGAATTATAAATTTTAATTTTATGATCGAAAATACGTTACAAGCAGCCAAGACACCCCAACACGAGCCAGGAGCAATAAATAAGGAAACAGTTTAACGAAGTGTCAACTGAACGTTTGCTAGGGACAATACGAATACGCTTCACATAATTTTACAATGGGAAATAAGGTTGGCCTGTGACAGACTCGACTGAACCGAGATTTACAGCCCAAAACAAGCAGGACATAAAGGAAACTACGACAGTAGCACTTTACGGAGAAATTGTAACGAGCACACACTGCAAGGTTAATTTGAAGTGTACCAGCAGTAAAAAAAGGGTGTAGTTGCACAATAGTATTTACCCTGTATGAGAACTGACAACGATATCTAAAGAATGGAATCGAATATGTGCACAGCGGGAGAACATCTTACTGGCGACAACTGATATTTACGACAGGGAGAAGGAGTGCCGTCTTGGAAACGACGACACGCTGCGTCCGAATAGCTAACGGAAAAGGGTCATGGATAGTCAGACAATAACAAAATACGACACATTGTTCGCGTGAGAACAGCAGCATGGTTCCGGAGTACACTTAGACAAAGACTTGATCGACAGCCGCAGAATTGCTCTTGTTCCAGGAAAAGGGTACGGAGGCCTTCGACGCGAACTTGTGGGGAGACAAGATACCCAACCACAATCCAGCATCTACCCAGAGCACAGGTGGAGAGGACCGTTGTCATCATAGCAACGCGAACGACGAATGAGAAGTGGAGAACCATAGTCTTGCATAAGGGTAGGAGTAACCTGACCTATCATGTTTGACCAGAGGCGTGTTTTCCAGGAGATTGCATTGTGGTAAACGATGCTTAATAAAAACTGTTTACAGAGCACGCGAGAGAACAGTCTTTCATAAATTTTTCAATCATATACTTTGAACACTCCTCACGGAACTTAAATCTTAAATTTTCTAAGTCTTAATACAGTTCGGTTAACATACGTACAGCAGTTGGACTTTGAAACTCTGCTACGCGGTATTTTAATCAGTTGACTTAAACATTTCGATATTGGCGAGTTATCCGGTAATAGTGTATCTACAGTGACTAAATCATGCAATATACGCCAGTGATTAATAACTCTCAAGTACTTTAACTTACTCAGCTACCGCTTATTAAGAACTAAACTAACCAATCGCAGTTTCGTCAATAACAGACTCGCAGAACTATTGTTAATGCTTTACCGGACAACGAAATCGTAGCGTTGTACAGTGCGGAGCGATACAGTACCAATTGGAACAAATACACCACGTTATCAAAGACACGATACATTAATGTACACAAGAAGTTCAATAATACACAGTCAGATATATACACCCTAGTTAACGATGAACTTACTCACACAACACATGATTTCATAGACTCTGACAGTAACGGTCGACATCAACAGAAAATACACACAGCGCGAGTGAATCTGATCCGCGTGTGTTGAGTGTTAGTGACATCACGGCTACGCAACTTCGTACATATGGACCACCAGCGGGAAGGAGTTACGCCGATGGAAATATTGGATAAATCACTTTACAAGTAATCTTTATGTTATTCTTGTCATAAGAACTCTACTGTCCTGTCTCTTTTCAAGAAAACACCCTTGAGTATTTAAATTAAATATGATAAATCTAGATAACGCTATTCATCTGAGGCAAGAAATGAACGCATTAGTATAAGATTTATAGTTTGACTATTTATGTTTTTTATATGTTGATTGTATTATATATGTATGTGTATGTTTTCCAGCAAACATCGTATTGGATTCGCATTGTAATTTGATATATATACATGTGTTCTTTTTATGAATGTATTTACAGGGAATCATCCATATTTATATATTGAAATCTCTTTACTTAAATGATGTTAATAAATAAGTGTTTATTTTACTCAGAATATATGCGTTCATTATTGTCAAAGTTACCTCAGAACAAGAAAGTAACGTCACTTGAATGATTTATAGTAGATTTTATTAATTTATACAATAATTAGAGTCTCAGTGCAATAATTATGGTAACATCAAATAACTAACGTATCACGTAGCTTCAATCAGTTTGGTATAAGTCGCCTAATTGAGTAATTACATGATCACATTCTACAAATTAGTATAATTACATAATCAATTAAATTATTGTTAGTATAATTAATTGCATACGTTATAAATTTGCGCTCCAAGATCGTGGGGCTCGGCAATCACTGATTAATCAATTAAATTATTGTTAGTATAATTAATTGCACGTTGTAAATTGGCGCCCATCGCACGGCAAAGAGCAGGCAGTAGATAGGATAAGCATATATATTTCATGTTAGTTGTAAGAACAAATATTATTTAGTGTGAAGCTAGTTGGACTGAATGTTAACTCGGAGTAAGGCTGCAAAAATGACGACTAGTAGTTCCGATTCCATGAATTTCGATATTAATAACCAGCAGGGTGTACCTGATATCGAACGTGAAGAATCACCAATCGAATCACAAATGACCGAGGAGACGTCAGACGTCAGAGCGCGGGGACAGGAGTCCCAAAAACAACAGCAGGAAGAGGTGACGTTGCGCGCGTTAATGGACTTCATGAGTAGGAAATTTGAGAAGCAAAAGGAAGAAATTAATGAAAATTTTATAGAGATTAGAAGAGAACAGAATGAGAGATTCGAGGAGCAGAATAAGAAGTTCGACAAACTGGAAGAAAAGCTAGACAAGCATAAGGAGGAAATCACACAAATACGCGCGGAAATGCGTGAATATATAAATAATTGTGACAAGAAGATAGACGAGGCCCAGAAGCAGCAGAACGAGACCATAAGAGAGTTAAAGAACGACACCGACAAGAAATTCGAATAGGTACGAGAAACTAGAGAAATAGACCGACAGGAACTAAAGAGTATTACCCAAAATACTCAAACAAGCATCAAGAAGATTAACAAGAGAGTAGAAACACACGTTAAAGAAAATCATAAGAAGCAGGAGGAATTGAGAGTCGAACTATTCCAAACAGTAAGACAATTACAACAGGAACAGGGAGACGTAAACAGCACGATACAGCAGAAGATCAATGAGGTAGATGGGAGACAGAAGTCGGCGGAACTAAAACTGGATGAGAGCACCAGGGAGAAAACAACTCGTATCAACGAATTAAAGTCTCAAATAGAACGGCTGCAACGACAGCTAACTGAAGGTGAGTCTGGGATAATCAGTAGGATTAACGGACACACACACGCAGAATTAAAATACAACGGCACTGATAGATTCCCGATGGAATTCCTGAAGGAATTGTCAGAGATTCAAGAGCAATATTACAACAACAATGACACTAAATGGATCGGGAGGCACTTGGAGATGGACGCTGGGATATGGTGGCGTGTCATACGGAACCAATTATCCACGATCGAAGAGTTCAAAGAAGCCTTCACCTTGAAGTACTGGGGTCAAGAACGCCAGGACAACATACGCGACAACCTCGAGTACGGCAGATATGAGTGGAATGGGCCAATCGCAGCCATCCAATACGTAGAGAGAATATTACTAGAAAGCCGGCAACTATCGCCAGCATTGACCGATACGCAGCTAATCCGGAAGTTAGCCCGTCATTTTGGGAAGGATTTGCAGCTCGCCGTGGTCACACGTGGTATCACAAATATACCGAATTTCGAGGCATTAATTACAGAATTTACAAGTATCCAGTCAAGTGGAGAAAACAGTCGCAGGCCGCATTATAGACCCTACAACGAAGGAAAAAATAACCCGAGAGAGAGAGAGGGACATTATAACAAAAGTGAAAGTGACCGACAGCCGAGGGGTCGTTTTGACAACAAGCAATATATCAATACTGTGTAGTTTACGCCAGGAGAAGCGGGCCCCAGTAGAACGGTAAATGACACCACCCCGAGGGCGAGCGGTAACGGTGACAACAGCAAAAAAAATATATTTCAAACTAGAGAATAAGATAGAAATTTTAAACGACTTACTCCCGAGCGAGAATGTAAATATATTACTACCGGATTTACGAAAGGACCTGCTACAAGAGGACGACGAAATTATTAATAAACAAGTATTGAAATGTCCCGAGATTACTATCAAATTTAATAATGATATAATTGTACAAGCCTTGCTTGATACGGGGTGCCTCATCAACGGGTTATCGGAGACGTGGTTTAATAACCATAAGAAGAGTATAGGACCATATGAGACACTACCCGTAACGAATACATTTATCATAAGTGCTGTAGGAAATAAATCCAAATTAGTTAAAAGACAAATATTGTGTGACATTGAGATTGATGGTATCCGATATGAATGTGTGTTTTTGATAATACCAGAATTAGTTAAACCATGCATACTAGGAATTAGTTTTCTACAAGAAGTTGGGTGTCGCATCGACATCGGAAACAAAGTAATTAATTTAAAAAACAACACTGATGAAGAGGAGCATATTATACCAATCATGAACATTGACGTGATAACCAGTGAAGAAGAAGAGGAAGTACTGCGATGCATCGATGAAAAGATTGGGAGCATAGACTGCGTGGATGAAGGAATACTGCAACGCCTGAAGGAGATTTTAGTAAGGAACCGGAATGTTTTTAGGGAGTGCCCGGGAAGAATAGAGGGTTAAACACATGAGTTTCACGTTACGGACAGGACACCTTACTTTCAACGAGGTTGGCCTGTGCCGCTTGCTTACAGAGACAAGGTGAACGAAGAGATTAACCGAATGTTACGATATGGAGTAATCGAACGTTGCGCCAGCCCGTACGTCAATCCAATCGTAACTGTAATCAAGAAGGATGGGAGGGTTCGCCTGTGCCTTGATACAAGGAAAGTGAACAGCGTAACTGTACCCGATTACGAAGGAGTGTCCCCGGTAAACGAGATATTGGCTAGATGTGGAGATATGCAGTATTTATCGACGGTCGACTTATCCAGTAGCTTCTGGCAGGTCCCATTAAAACAAGAATGTAGGGATTTCACTGCGTTCATGCACGAAGGGAGGTGCTACCGCTTCACAGTGACACCATTTGGACTTAGCACCAGCTCTGCAGCGTTGACACGTGGATTGGATGTGGCTCTCGAGGAGGAAGTTAAGAAGAACACGATTATCTACGTGGACGACTGCTTGTGTTACTCCAACAATATCCAAACACACTTAAACCATTTAGAAACACTGCTAAACAACCTTAGTAAGGCAAATATCACTGTCAACCTCACCAAATCACAATTCTTTAGACGAGAAATCTCATTTCTTGGATATCGCCTCACAACAAAAGGGATACAAGCAACCGATGACAAGGTAAAGGCAATTATGGATTTCCCAGCACCAAAGAATACGAAACAACTCAAAGGTTTCCTTGGCCTCACCAATTTTTACAACAGATTCACGAGCAAATACGCGGAAACAACGCAGCCTTTACAGGAACTGCTGAAAGGAGGACGAAAGTTTTCATGGACAAGAGAACTGAACGAATGTTTCCAAGGAGTCAAGAATTTATTTATAAACACAGTAACTCTACGGTTCCCACGGCCGAACCAAAGATACTACATTCAGTGTGACGCTAGTAATTTTGCGTATGGTGGCCAGCTTTACCAGATCGATGAAGAAGGAGAAATTGGCGTGATCGCTTTTACAAGCAAAACATTTAAAGGCGCAGAACGTAATTATTTCACGACGGAGAAAGAACTCCTAAGTATCGTTAGATGTCTGGATAAGTTTCGAATGTACATACTTGGCCAGCCCCTAACGATAATCACAGACAATAAAGCTTTAACATTCATGCACAAGTGCCACTTAAACAACTCGAGAATTACAAGATGGATTCTCGCCATACAAGAATACAATTTTGACATTATCCACTGTAAAGGAAAGGATAATGTAGTTGCGGACATATTGAGTAGATACCCGGCTGACGCGGAACAACATGAGACAAACGAGGAAACGCACGAGTACTTAATTAATCATCTAGTTGTTAAAATGAATCAACAAATAGGTAAGATAATTAGAGATATCGGTAAATACCAGAATGAAGATGACAAACTCAGAACACTTATTGATAAGATTAGGAATAATGATGTAGACAATAAATTAAGCAAATTTTATAAAATTGTTAACAATAAGTTATACCGACGACAACGTGGCGAATGGAAACTACACATTCCTGACAGTGTGTCGAATAACTTAATTGCAGAGATACACCAAATATACGGACACCTAGGCCCGAAAAGGTGTGTAAAAATGTTACAAGAGCACTTCACGCTTGACGGCTTGTTCAAGAAAGTAAAAGCTTATATTCAGACTTGTGACTCATGTCAAAGATACAAGGACACAAACAACAGGATGCTGTTTGGCGGAACAAAGGCGATGATACCATCAGCTAGAGGTGACATCGTGAGCGTCGATTACTATGGACCTCTACCAACTGGTACAGGAGGCGTCAAATACTTACTTGTTATGGTGGACAATTTCACAAAGTTTGTCAAGTTATTTACATTACGAAGAGCGACAACCACCACGACATTACGAAGAATCAGAGACTACTGTGCGAAGTTTGGACGACCAAAGGTCATCTTAACTGATAACGGCACGCAGTTTACCGCGGAAAAATGGATTAAGGGTCTCGAGGAGCTGAATATACAACCGAGGTATACGGCGATAAGGAATCCTAATAAGCGCAAACTTAGCCGAAAGGATTAACCGCCAACTTGGGAACCTATTCAGGATCTTTGTACACGACCAGCATATTAAGTGGGTCAAGGTACGTCAGATTGATTGAGACGTGTATCAATGAAACGTACCATGAAACAATAGAAATAACCCCCCACGAGGCGCAATTAGGAAAGAAGCCGACCCGCGCATTGGGAGAAGTGGCTGGACAAAGAAATCATCAACAGTAAATACAGTTCGAATATCAACGTATTTGTAAAAATCAAGGGAAAAAGAGAGAAGTATGCTAAACGCATCAATGATAACAAGAAAATTACTAAATTCACTATCGGCGATAAGGTGCTGTTAAGAAGCTACCATCAATCAGACGCCGCAATGAAAAAGATCGACAAATTTGTCGAGTTGTATACAGGACCATACAAGGTTAATCGCGTCTTTGGCGATGCAACATACGAACTCACTGAGTGCGATAGCAGTGGCAAGGTGAGAGGGAAATTTAATGTGCGTCAGTTGAAGAAGTATTATGAAACGAAAGTACAAGTTTCACAGGAAAGCGAAAGTTACGTCGGCAGTTAGTGGACTACAGGGGACGGGGCAAACGCATAGGGTGAATGTCCCGCGAAAACCGGTCCAACTAGCTAAACAATATGATGTGTAACTTATTAACGTGTAATTTAAAGATTTTTTTTTGTACATGAATTTCTTAAGTCACGATATGACAATCTAATGACATTAATTACATGTGAATAACCAATATAAATGAAAATTTCAATAGAAAAGACATTTATAGTGCGAAAAGTTTGATCGGGTGTGCAGCAGTAAATTACTAAAGACATTATAACGAGCCTTTTATAGACACACAATGATGTAAGATCAATTAATCAAATATGAGTGGTATAAAGCGCAATTATCTATAATCGTGATGATATCAAATGAACTGTTAATTGTTCATAAGTAATGAATATAAATTTATAATCAATATAATCAGTATAAATGTTAGTAATGCGTATTGTGAGTGATACTCAATAATAAATAGTGATGTATCAATATGTATTTACAGGTTCATAAATTGTTGTTATAAATGTTCAAGATAGACTAAGTACATTAACTATCGTAACGACATTTAAACGATACATGAATAATTACATTTCATGTTGAAAAACCATTATTTCATGTATTAGGTTATAAACGGATGACATAGCCATCCACAGCTATTATTATTATTGTAAAATAATTCCATATCTAATTATATATGCACCATATGTGAAAATGCGTTCATCCTTCCTCAGATGCACGGCAACAAATTCCCAGAGTTAGTTTACAACAAAATATAGGGAATATATACCCGTATACCCCAAGCAGAGGAAAGTGGGTCAATGACCATGACCTTCTCAAAGGGGACTCCCACAACAAACACAGAGCGCAGAAATCGGATTAGAATGTCTTCTGCTGATCCAACATCCAATCCGTTTTGGGGACTATGTAACGACCAAGAATTAAAAATTTTAATTTTATGATCGAAAATACGTTACAAGCAGCCAAGACACCCCAACACGAGCCAGGAGCAATAAATAAGGAAACAGTTTAACGAAGTGTCAACTGATCGTTTGCTAGGGACAATACGAATACGCTTCACATAATTTTACAATGGGAAATAAGGTTGGCCTGTGACAGACTCGACTCAACCGAGATTTACAGCCCACAACAAGCAGGACATAAAGGAAACTAAGACAGTAGCACTTTACGGAGAAATTGTAACGAGCACATACTGCAAGGTTAATTTGAAGTGTACCAGCAGTAAAAAAAGGGTGTAGTTGCACAATAGTATTTACCCTGTATGAGAACTGACAACGATATCTAAAGAATGGAATCGAATATGTGCACAGCGGGAGAACATCTTACTGGCGACAACTGATATTTACGACAGGGAGAAGGAGTGCCGTCTTGGAAACGACGACACGCTGCGTCCGGATAGCTAACGGAAAAGGGTCATGGATAGTCAGACAATAACAAAATACGACACATTGTTCGCGTGAGAACAGTAGCATGGTTCCGGAGTACACTTAGACAAAGACTTGATCGACAGCCGAAGAATTGCTCTTGTTCCAGGAAAAGGGTACGGAGGCCTTCGACGCGAACTTGTGGGGAGACAAGATACCCAACCACAATCCAGCATCTACCCAGAGCACAGGTGGAGAGGACCGTTGTCATCATAGCAACGCGAACGACGAATGAGAAGTGGAGAACCATAGTCTTGCATAAGGGTAGGAGTAACCTGACCTATCATGTTTGACCAGAGGCGTGTTTTCCAGGAGATTGCATTGTGGTAAACGATGCTTAATAAAAACTGTTCACAGAGCACGCGAGAGAACAGTCTTTCATAAATTTTTCAATCATATACTTTGAACACTCCTCACGGAACTTAAATCTTAAATTTTCTAAGTCTTAATACAGTTCGGTTAACATACGTACAGCAGTTGGACTTTGAAACTCTGCTACGCGGTATTTTAATCAGTTGACTTAAACATTTCGATATTGGCGAGTTATCCGGTAATAGTGTATCTACAGTGACTAAATCATGCAATATACGCCAGTGATTAATAACTCTCAAGTACTTTAACTTACTCAGCTACCGCTTATTAAGAACTAAACTAACCAATCGCAGTTTCGTCAATAACAGACTCGCAGAACTATTGTTAATGCTTTACCGGACAACGAAATCGTAGCGTTGTACAGTGCGGAGCGATACAATACCAATTGGAACAAATACACCACGTTATCAAAGACACGATACATTAATGTACACAAGAAGTTCAATAATACACAGTCAGATATATACACCCTAGTTAACGATGAACTTACTCACACAACACATGATTTCATAGACTCTGACAGTAACGGTCGACATCAACAGAAAATACACACAGCGCGAGTGAATCTGATCCGCGTGTGTTGAGTGTTAGTGACATCACGGCTACGCAACTTCGTACATATGGACCACCAGCGGGAAGGAGTTACGCCGATGGAAATATTGGATAAATCACTTTACAAGTAATCTTTATGTTATTCTTGTCATAAGAACTCTACTGTCCTGTCTCTTTTCAAGAAAACACCCTTGAGTATTTAAATTAAATATGATAAATCTAGATAACGCTATTCATCTGAGGCAAGAAATGAACGCATTAGTATAAGATTTATAGTTTGACTATTTATGTTTTTTATATGTTGATTGTATTATATATGTATGTGTATGTTTTCCAGCAAACATCGTATTGGATTCGCATTGTAATTTGATATATATACATGTGTTCTTTTTATGAATGTATTTACAGGGAATCATCCATATTTATATATTGAAATCTCTTTACTTAAATGATGTTAATAAATAAGTGTTTATTTTACTCAGAATATATGCGTTCATTATTGTCAAAGTTACCTCAGAACAAGAAAGTAACGTCACTTGAATCATTTATAGTAGATTTTATTAATTTATACAATAACTAGAGTCTCAGTGCAATAATTATGCTAACATCAAATAACTAACGTATCACGTAGCTTCAATCAGTTTGGTATAAGTCGCCTAATTGAGTAATTACATGATCACATTCTACAAATTAGTATAATTACATAATCAATTAAATTATTGTTAGTATAATTAATTGCATACGTTATAAATTTGCGCTCCAAGATCATGGTGTTCGGCAATCATAGATTAATCAATTAAATTTTTGTTAGTATAATTAATTGCACGTTGTAGGTACATGTTTCGGGTACTATCTTGTACCCATCCTCAGCCTTCCGGTTTTTGTGTCTGGTGAAGTACATATGTGTTGTTTGACTATTATTATTGTGGCTTCCTGTTGGCTTCTGGTACTTCAAATTGGTGTTATTGTGTGTGATTGTGGTGTATGTGTTATTTTTTGTGTATTTTCGATGTTGAGTGGTTTGAATATTGTGTCATGTTTTGTACTGATTTGTATTTGTTCAGGTATTAGTTTGTAAAGCTGAGAAAACGTTATTTTGAACACCTAAACGCATACAAAAAAACAGAAGTATATAAATCCAATTTAACCACACAAGCTATAAACACAGGACATGAATTCCCAGACACAACCAATGTGACACTAATAAAACATACACCACACAAAGGCACCATAATGAACATTTGTGAAAATTTACAAATATACAAACATAAAACACAAAACAAATTAATACCTGAACAAATACAAATCAATACAAAACATGACACAATATTCAAAGCACTCAACATCGAAAATACACAAAAAAAGCTAACACATACACCACAATCACACACAATAAAACCAATTTGAAGTACCAGAAGCCAACAGGAAGCCACAATAATAATAGTCAACCAACACATATGTACTTCACCAGACACAAAAACGGGAAGGCTGAGGATCGGTACAAGATGGTACCCGAAACATGTTCCTAATAAGGAAAAAATTATCTTGAGGTAAATTCATTATAAATATTAAATGTAATATATATATATATATATATCAGGTTAACTGTATCGTAATACTGTAAGTAAAATAAATAATTAATAAAGAAACTACTACCCTTCATACACGTTCATTATGGTCTTCAATTAGAATGAGTAATTAAAAAGTTTTTTATTACGTTTGTATATCCAGGCACGGCGCCGGTAATCTGCGTCGCAACTTCTCTTTTATAAAACGACGTGTTTTATAACTCCTCAAGGACTTTTAATTATCATACAACACGTTTACTCTTCATAACTGTTTTAGTTTTATCAAGGGCAAGACGAATAAATAACTGAACGAGCAAAGCGAGTTCTCAGTTTTAACTCGGGCGTCTGTATGTCGATAGATGTTCACACATACGTGCCCATAACTTTACACTTGCGCGTCTACGTCCGAGCTATAGCTGAGACTGAGAAACGCATCTGGCAATGGTGGGGAGCTTAGCTGATTATGGTACGAATTTTAACGAAGACGTCCGAACATTTTACCGCGCTTATTGTACAATATGCTTATTATAGCCTAACTGAGTGATGTAAACTGCTGAGTACTGAATGAAAGAAAACACTGTAAAGGTAAGAATTTTTTTATATTCTTAGCACAAAATAAGTGATATTCAAACGTAGGTAGACTTTATAAATTTCTGTAGATAAAAAACGGATCTTGAGTGTTTTACGGCAGCCAATATAGTTCCATACGTTTACAGCGTTTATAAAAACATTATTGTGATCATCGACAAAAAATCGATTTTGAAATTCCAGTAGAAATAATTGTTTTGAAGTATTGATATTATACTTTTGTTTTAGCATATGTACAGGTGTGTAGCAAACGCGCGCTCGCCTCTCTCCCTCTTCCCCCTCTCACTCTATCTCGCATGCGCGCGCGCACACACGCACACATTCTTTCATACGCGCGCACGCGCACTATAATAAATGTAATTTAGTAAGTGGCTTAGCAGTATAGTAAAAATTAGTGAATTAAACATAAAATGTAATATAAAAAAAGACTAGGTTTAAAAGGGATGCACACACACACACACACACACACACACACACACACACACACACACACACACACACACACACAACACTGAAACACAAGGAATTTGCTAGAAAAATATGTAACTGTCCAGATGGTGGGACAGAGCTGAGGGTGGGGAAGGGACATTAAATTATAGCTTGTTGTGTGTGAGTAGGGTGGGGTGAGATGTGAGTGAAGGGTTTTTTTCATATTTTTGGTTTAATTCCGATCTGACGATGAGCTGTGAAGCTTGAAAGCGCTAATCGGGATAATTTTACATAGTGGTGTGCAACAGTGATCATTCTGCTTGCGATTTCAACCACTAACACAACTTTCTTCATTAAACTTAATATAAATAACTATGCCGACAAAGAAAGCTTATAAAGTAAATAAATGAGATAATGAATAAATGTCAGGAGAGTGAAATAAAATTAGTAAAGGTATAAATTAACTGTGTATCTGGAAGAATAACAAAAATGAATCATATCAACCAGCCTTGTTAATAGAGCAAATGTAGGGATATTACTTATCGAATGATGTTAATAAATACTGTTTAAGAATGGGTAATAGAGACAGAAGGGTGTATAATAAACCTATTCTAATAAATAACATTAGTAATACTATAATAATGTGAAATAAAAGACATTGAAATCATTATAAAACAAACACATTGTTGTCAAACCAAGAATGGACCCATAACCTCACTACATGTGAATTATGCACCTAAAACAAGAGAATTAAGTAACTAAATGCCTAATAATCAAATTTCTGTTGAAAGGTAATGAAACTAAATGTTAAAAGTGTAGTACAAACACAGAATTAATGTATAGAAGCAGTAGAATTGTATTGTAATTAGTATAAATACAAACAATAAGTTAGACATTCTGAAGTTACCTAACAAATCTTACAAAACCTGTAACAATAAGGTATAAAAGAGATGAGACATTAGTGTCAATAGAACCAGCAAGGTTCACAGTCACTTATATAATGTAAACCAATTGTAATTAGATTAAATTTATAACAAGATAATAGAAATTAGACATACTGGTATCTTGACACCAGATGCAAGAAGTTTTATTGTATTAACAGAGAAAGGTGATATACTATTACTAATCAAATGATGGTAACACCTTAATATAATTACTATCACTATTTTGTAAAGAAGAATGATCACTAAAATGAAAAATAATTAAGAGATAAGAGAAAAGATGTAACACCATATAGTGCTTTAACTATAGGTGAACCCAAAGGGTATAATTCAGGGAATAATTGTGTCAAAACCACCAAAGGTAACTGCTAAAGGTTGTAATAGTTAATTCAGAGAAATGAGTAACAATATTCAGAACTAATCCAATAGTAATGAACAGACCACTGTTAAAACTAACTTGGGGGGTAATAGGCCTAAAGGAGCCCAGAGTCTGATACTAAATATTAATTCATACAGAGTATCAGACTAAACCAACAATAGTAAAATAACCAGATAGACAAGACACCAAGTAATGGTTAAAAGGTAACCAATATAAACAATATATTATAAGATTAGAACAGAATAAAACTTGAGGCCTAGGTGTGCCAAACACAAAATATGTCATTAACAAAAATACACAAAAAAGGGTATTGATTAAGTCAGCCAATGATAACCAGAAGTTGAAGGGAAACTTTGAGAATAAGTGTGAAGTGTAGCTAACTCTTAAAATACCTTCAATGAATAACATCATGTAAATCTAAACCATAATACTATCTGTACAGCAGGGTTTAGACTCAATTTTAGAATTGTTATCATAGATAACTGATTTATAATATAACTAAAAGACAGAAAGTGACTGAATACTCATCAATAACACTAATAGTGAAGTTAAATTGTAAATAATATAAAGTAAGATAGTTTTAAATAAAAAATATAATAGTCATAAATTGTGAAAATAAGTAATTATCAAACATAAACAGAATTATGGCTTGAGGGGTATCTAATTGATCTAGAAAACAATTGAAAACGATTGAGATGAGTCAGTTAGAACTCCCAAGTACCATAAGAAAGTTAAACGCATTTTAAATATTTGTGTAAATTGAAGAAAATATTTTCGTACTCTTGACCTCAAAAACCGACGCCGACGGAAGCCGCCAGTGAGGTGTCATCGAGATTTCAACCAACCAAATTACCTATAGCGAGGCTTGGCTAACAAAGGGACGCCAAGCTGAGCGTCATTCTTATTGTACGATCGACTCAGGAAACTAGACGAGAGTTCCCAACGCCAAAAAAGTAATTTTACCTAACCTGTGCGGATAGTAAACGTCATGGTCAGAGTTAATACGAATCAAAATGTCTAAAAGGCATTAAGAAAGTGATTTAACGAAATAATAAAGAATAGTGAAGGTGCGAATACGATTGCCAGTGTACAATCCCGGCAATCGCGGTATTATAAATAAAAAGGGAGTATAGTGGTTTGATAACCTTATCATAGACTTAAGAAGTGAACATAACCTGACACTGTATAGTATTACGAATAAAAAAAGGGAATTTTGAAGAGGCGTTAAACCTCATAAAGTCAAGTAACGAGTAACTAGGGATAAGAATTAATGAAATTTATTCGCTCTGATTATAAAGTGAGTGTTTAAGAATTACACAAAGACTGAATCGAATAGGTTAAGTCAATGTACCACCATTTCATAACTCGTTGATATGTTATTAGAAATAAGGAAATTACCTGATAAGGGATATCCAAAATAATAGTCTAGCGATAGTTGGATCTACTGAAGATGTTATAACTTAAGTAAATTGAATTTTCTTTGTCAATTGACCACATAGATTTTTAATGAACTTAACTGGCATTATAATAGACTCGCCAGTCTAACCTAGAAGTTGACGCAAGCCGTCTGTTTACGTTTTTATAAAAGTAATAAAAATGAGATTTTAGTTATCCAAGGTGACCACTTTCCTATTAAACAATAATAATTGTTTTGTTGTGTTAACGTTTCGTATATTGTAAGCTCAAAGAACCCCATGTTGATTAAATTTATTGTAAACAAACATTTTGGAGTGTTGTGTACACATTCACAGATTGACCACCTTGAGATTTTAATAAGAGTTTGATAAAAAAAGAAAAAGTAATTGTAAAGTTTAACCTTCTTATGTTAAAGGTTCAATGATATTAATGATCAGATTTCAACAAGAAATAAATCATGTTTAACTGAGTAATTAGAGTTGGCCCGATTATTTCAAGTAGATAGGCATTTACAGGCTTGGCAGACGACATGCAACGGTTGGCAATACAAACGGCGCCACGAATGATTTGAATTAATCTTGTTTTTTAGGGAAGCTGATACACTTTACCTGCTAACGAGAACATCACACAAAGTAATTACCGTTATTCTAAATTGTCTTGATTACAGTTGGAACCAACGTCGCCGAAATCATCTACTAGTGAAGAGGAACCAAACTCTGTCCGACACTCAACATTCGACCGACGATGAACAGATTAAACCAGTAAAATAATCTTGAACACTTTAACTCAACGACTTTATAACAATAAATAAAAACAAAACTAAATTAATAAATAATTAAATAAATAAACCAAATATAAATAATACTCGTACGGATCTAGTTATTTAACAATATGTTTGCTTGCGCTAGATTTTATTCCATAACGGGATACATTGTGAAGTAAGAATTGCCTTTGTATAGCCTACTGAAACGACGGAACGCTCTCGGACAGTTGAGAGCGTCGTTCAACGCGTCTCAAGGCTAGCCTCTCGGTACGCATCATTACAACAATCTGCAGGCAACATTTACCAACAGCTGCCGCTTACAAGTTCAGTTACATTGGGCGATTCATTCAAGTGCGAATCGAAGTGTTTGTTACAGGAACTGATTATTTGTTATAATAAGTGTGGAACTCTAATAGTTGACATTATTATTGCATTTGGGCAACTTAAACTAGAATTACTGTACAGGAGATAGTTGATGTAAGAGCATGGATAGTAGTCAGATATTAGGAGCATTCCAAGCAATGCTACTGTAGATGGAGGAACGACGCCGACGGGAAGCAGAATCTATGCAGGAAAACGACAGGACGAAAAATGTAGCATAAAAATGAAAACAAGTATGTCAAGTTTAGAAGAAACTATTACGAATTCAGTAAAACAAATTATAATGGAAGTCGAAAATTTAGTGAAAGTAATAGTTGATAAAGCAAGATCATTAATAAACGCTGACAAAGATCCAAAAACTAAGAGTAATAAAGCAGTGCTGTTAGCGATTTCATTGGTGTCTGTACTTTGTTTCCACTGTACCATATGACGATCCTTGCGACCGTCGTGACAATACGATTACGCGGTGTGAGTGTAGTGCAAAGTAGTGTTCAGCATGACTGACGAAGGCTGCCGGATTAGGACGATGCACTAACGTTACTAATTACAATTCCCAACGATTCACACACACGACCACATGAAAAATAAAAAATCAACTCCGAGTTTGTCAACTAACCAAATAGGTGAAAATCGAACACGAAAATCAACAGCATTTCATGATATAAGAGGTTCCCTTGGTTGACGTGGTGTGCTGTAAGAAGCGACATGTTTCGTTCTGTATGTACCTTCGTACAATCTCAATCATTTTGTCGTCTCCCAATTACAAAATTTACACCATACTATTAATTTAAAAAAAAAAACTTTAAATACAAAAATGTAGCATGTAAGGTTTCATTGTGTCTGTATAAACGAATTAACTTGTCAAATTTAATTTAGCTACTGGGAGATCAACTTTACTGTCAAAAAAATATTTTTAAAACACGAAAACTGAGCGTATAATACAATAACTTTCGTACGCTGTATTTTCCCGCTGCCGCTGACATTTCAGTCGGATCCAGGGTGCAGTGCATTGTTGATTTTCAACAATCAATTAACAATGAGTGATCCGAGCCGGCGCGAACGTGACCAAGAGCGAAGCGGGCTGTGTTTGACATGGCAGTGATTGTTAGCCTAGATTAGATTACAAGGGATGCTCCCTTCAGTGCCAGCCGCTTGCTTGTCTTCAGCCGCTCACCCCATCGCGGAACGGAAGTCGCCCCATCGCTTGAATTCCAAAATAATTCTGGGGAAGCAGAGAAAAATCAAACAAGGCAACAGAAGAAACAAAAAAATTGAATAACTCCTTAATTGGCATTATCAGTATTGCTATTTAATAATAAGTGTATATTACAACACAAACGTCAAACAAAATTATATGAAGAGATATTTGCAATAACGTGAAATCGATTTAGAACAACCATGTTATCATCAGACACAGAGTGACGTGAAAATAAGACCGTAGACACCCATATAGTTCTACCCATTATCCTTTTGGATCTAACATGGAAGTTTTCTTGGTCGGAATATATTTTTTAACGTGATGTCAGACTCATTAACGGTCATTAAGTCATTTATTGCTTTAGATCTGTCCTTGCATTTGTGTTTAACTATGTACAAAATTACCTAAACCTTCATTGATTTCGTTTATTACGAAATTTTCAGAATTTTCAGATATAATTTTAAGTTAAAGATAAATAAACCAGTAAAGTTGCCAGTTTATATGGGAACTAACAGAATAAGGATTTTAGAAATAAGAAGGTTCGTGAGAATCTGATATACTTTTCAAACTATCGTGTGCACGCGATTATCGTGTGGTATAGTTAGGTGCTGAGGATGGACGACGAGAGGTGGTCTAAAGGAATAATCGTATAGACTGTCTTACATTCTGAGGAAGAGATGGTTCACAGATGTGAACGTCGCTTTGGAAAATAGAGGACTGGAGTACGGCGAGTGGATGGACTGCGAGGAGGACGACAGCCGTAAAGGTAACTCGTATGTGATGATGAATTCAGTAACTAGTATACCTGAATGATAAGTATGTCTAAAGCATTAAAAATTAATAAATAATATACAATAACTGATACTTTCATATGTATGGATACGAGTAGGATCGGTTGCTTGTAGCGTAGGACTGTATAAAAAAGCAAATGAATGAGCAAAGACAGTACTCAGTATTAACTCGACCGTTTGACATTTGTCTCTAAATCTACGCTATTTATTTGGAGTATACCTTGCAATACATTTAAATGAAACAAGCAAATTTTCGTCAACCTTGGCAAGCATGTCCATATTTTTACCCTACAAAACCCTATTTTTTTTAGAATGATCGCCTCAAAAATAGGAGGGCGGGAGCCAAAAATGTAGCGGGGTCAAAATTGTCAAACAGTCGTAAATATCCATTAGGTGTATCAAAATAAAGAGAATTTTATAAAAAATCTAAATATATTGTTAATTTCTGAAAAAAAAAACAAAAATTTTGGGACGCCTGTGTCCAAAAGTTGGTCAAAAATTTTGGTTAAATCGCAAATATCCGTGTGAGGTATCAAATTAAATTCTGGCAAATTTTGAGAATGTTTTCAGAAATCTGAATTTAGTGCTCACTTTTAAAAATATGTACACTTCTGGATGCCATGACCCACAAGAGGGCACGAAAATTCGAATAAACTGCAAAATCCAAGCAGATATCAGAATAAAGAAAGGGTACTTAACCCAAATCCGAACGTAAAGTTTACCTTGAAAACTTTAGGCACACCACAGGCCAAAACAGAACTAAATAATTTGTAAAAATAGTAAAATCGTACATTGTTGAGATTATTTTCTGCCGGGCTCTTAGGCCGTAGTCTAGTGCTATCATTGTTCGTAAACGTTTCGCCCCACAATCGTACATTGTTGAGATTATTTTCTACCGGGCTATTAGGCCGTAGTCTAGTGCTATCATTGTTCGTAAACGATTCGCCCCACAATCGTACATGGTTGAGATTATTTTCTGTCGTGCTATTAGGCCGTAGTCTAGTGCTATCATTGTTCGTAAACGTTTCGCCCCACAATCGTACATTGTTGAGATTATTTTCTGCCGGGCTATTAGGCCGTAGTCTAGTGCTATCATTGTTCGTAAACGTTTCGCCCCACAATCGTACATTGTTGAGATTATTTTCTGCCGGGCTATTAGGCCGTAGTCTAGTGCTATCATTGTTCGTAAACGTTTCGCCCCACAATCGTACATTGTTGAGATTATTATCTACCGGGCTATTAGGCCGTAGTCTAGTGCTATCATTGTTCGTAAACGATTCGCCCCACAATCGTACATTGTTGAGATTATTTTCTGCCGGGCTATTAGGCCGTAGTCTAGTGCTATCATTGTTCGTAAACGTTTCGCCCCCACAATCGTACATTATTGAGATTATTTTCTACCTGGTTGTTAGGCCGTAGTTTAGTGATATCATTGTTCGTAAACGTTTCGTCCCACAATCGTACATTGTTGAGATTATTTTCTACCGGGCTGTTAGGCCGTAGTCTAGTGCTATCATTGTTCGTAAACGTTTCGTCCCCACAATCGTGCATTCTTGAGAACATTTTCTACCGGGCTATTAAGCCGTAGTCTAGTGCTATCATTGTTCGTAAACGTTTCGCCCCACAATCGTACATTGTTGAGATTATTTTCTACCGGGCTATTAGGCCGTAGTCTAGTGCTATCATTGTTCGTAAACGTTTCGCCCCACAATCGTACATTGCTGAGATTATTTTCTACCGGACTATTAGGCCGTATTCTAGTGATATCATTGTTCGTAAACGTTCCGTCCCCACAATCGTACATTCTTGAGATTATTTTCTACCGGGCTGTTAGGCTGTAGTCTAGTGCTATCATTGTTCGTAAACGTTCCGTCCCCACAATCGTACATTGTTGAGATTATTTTCTACCGGGATGTTAGGCCGTAGTCTAGTGCTATCATTGTTCGTAAGCGTTCCGTCCCCACAATCGTACAGTATTGAGATTATTTTATACCAGGTTGTTAGGCCGTAGTCTAGTGATATCATTGTTCGTAAACGTTCCGTCCGCACAATCGTACATTCTTGAGATTATTTTCTACCGTGCTATTAAGCCGTAGTCTAGTGCTATCATTGTTCGTAAACGTTCCGTCTCCACAATCGTACATTCTTGAGATTATTTTCTACCGGGCTGTTAGGCCGTAGTCTAGTGCTATCATTGTTCGTAAACGTTCCGTCCCCACAATCGAACATTCTTGAGATTATTTTCTACCGGGCTGTTAGGCCGTAGTCTAGTGGTATTGTTGTTCGTAAACGTTCCGTCCCCACAATGTACATTCTTGAGATTATTTTCTACCAGGCTGTTAGGCCGTAGTCTAGTGCTATCATTGTTCGTAAACGTTCCGTCCCCACAATCGTACATTGTTGAAATTATTTTCTACCGGAATGTTTGCCCGTAGTCTAGTGCTATCATTGTTCGTAAACGTTCCGTCCCCACAATCGTGCATTGTTGAGATTATTTTCTACCGGGCTATTAGGCCGTAGTCTACTGCTATCATTGTTCGTAAACTTTCCGTCCCCACAATCGTACATTGTTGAGATTATTTTCTACCGTGATGTTAGGCCGTAGTCTAGTGCTATCATTGTTCGTAAGCGTTCCGTCCCCACAATCGTACATTGTTGAGATTATTTTCTACCGGGATGTTAGGCCCTAGTCTAGTGCTATCATTGTTCGTAAACGTTTCGTTCTCACAATCTGAGGCCATCTTCTGTGTAAAAATCGATCGAGTAATTCGCAAAGTCAATTCACCTCAGTACTGAAGTGGCGAACACCTTGCCAATTATTCGATCGTTTTTTGAACTGAAAATGACCTCCGATAGGGGGGCCGAAACGTCTGTGAACAATGTGAGCACTAGACTACGGCCTAACAGCCCGGTAGAAAATAATCTCAACAATGTAAGTTACGATTGTGGGGACGGAACGTTTACGAACAATGTGAGCACTAGACTACGGCCTAACAGCCCGGTAGAAATAATCTCAACAATATTTAGGCCGGCCGTGAAAGTTTCTTCAGAATTCTTTGTAAGATTTAAATTTTATTCAAAATACAAACTCCGTACGTTAACTTAGTACCTTGACAGAATTAGTAGCTCACGACCTCTTTCAATTCTCTAATACTGATATTCACGTAATAATAAGTGTGCCATATTCAAAAGAGCACGCGAGTTCTGTAGAGCTCAGGGAGCATTCTAGTTATACTTTTGTAGCCAGAGTACTTTAACTGCCAACAACATACGAGTTATAATTTAACGCACAGGCAGGCGCATGCGCATCCCACAGGATTTAGGTTACTACTGTATACGGAACAGCCGTGTTATCAAGTCTGCGCATTCCTCTCACGTGCTGGTATCATCTACCAACTGTCTGACCCTTATCAGCTTCCGACAATCACTTATTTCTCCTCCATCTGCCCCTGCCCCTCTAGATCCACATTTTCATCGTTAAACACCTTCATACTGGTAGCGTTAGTATGCCGGCCTAGTCTCTCTCTCTCTCTCTCTCTCTCTCTCTCTCTCACACACTCACTCTCTCTATCTCCTATATTCATCTACCAATCTATCTATATATCTATCCATCTGTCTTTCTCTTTCTCGTTCTCACTCCTTTCTATAACCAACTCTGTACCCCATACCAATTAACGAGTGAAAGTAATTATTGTGTAAATTTAACACCATTCATACCATTTAATACCATTAATACCATTTAATACATTTTAAATGTGTCATATGATAAGGTCAGCAGTTTCTCGAGAATTCTGGACACAAACGTACGTTCCACGATAATCGGTGTTTACGAATTCGTTTTTTGTAAACAGTAACTGTTTTACAATATAGCGACCACCAGTGTATATGTCCTGACGATGGTCTGTGACCGAAATCGATAGAATGTAATTAAAACTTTATTATAAAACATATTATGTATGGTGCCTTTAGGTTGTGAACAATAAATACGCCACAATAGAAGATTGAGACAATAAGTACGATTAGAAACCAATAAGTGTGTGTACTGTATATTATAAATACATCACAACAGAAGATTGAGACTATAAGTACGATTAGAAGCCAATAAGTGTGTGTACTGTATATTATAAATACATCACAACATCATTAGTCATTTTTCATAGGTTTACACTGAAAAGTAATTTCCACTTGAAACTATATTCATTATTCATTTACTTATTAAAGTAAGTATAGCAATTATTAAATTGATTTTCCAAGATAAGTTCGCGGACCGCGTAAAGATGTGTCGAAGAACCTTACTTATCTCTTCCGTAATGTATCTCATATCCTTTCACTTTCTTCAAACGCATCATTATAGAGATTTCTGGAAAAGTTAGACTAAAACAAATTTAATGATTCACTTATATTTAACCAATAGACGGAGGCCTCGAAAAAATTGCTGCATAGGGCACCAGAAAGCATAAGGAACGAAGGATGCGTGGGTGCCTACCTGAATGGAAGAGATTCAAAAGCCCAGGTGTTCAAGTAAAGACTACGGATGTCTGGACAGACGAGCATAGTGACTAGGCGTCGAGCAACGCCGCAGAGCGTTCCGAAACTTCAAATGTTTGGCGAGCGATTAGTACCTTAGGCCGGCGTCAACTCGGTTGTAATTCGTTTGACAACAATTAGGTCGTGGTGCGTTACTACCACATAAACAACAATTAGGTCGTGGTGCGTTACTACCACATAAAACAGACGTTGACAACAATTAGGTCGTGGTGCGTTACTACCACATAAACAACAATTAGGTCGTGGTGCGTTACTACCACATAAAACAGACGTTTCGTTCCCATAGTTAGAGGCCATCTTCAGTACTGTGGAAAACTGGTGAAGAACGTTCCAGTTACTGGAGTCGTGTGGCCGAACTGTCTGTTTTATGCGGCAGTAGTGGACCACGCCCTAATAGCTGTCAACTGTGTGAGATCTTCACATCGATCCTAATTGGTGGCACGATGGAGATCTTGGTGCAAATGACGCCACAATCTTTCGAAAGAGCGAAGTGCGATCTGGTCCAACGGATACAGCATGTTCCTGAAGATAAGTGATTGGTTTTTATGGTATACATGTGAAAATGTGATATGGCTACCGAAATGAGAAAATTAAATGAAGATGGCAGAACTTTAGCGGGAAGATGGGAGACAGTCAATGAAGTTGCTTGATTGGAAACAAACAGGCCTAAAGGTGGCACGATCGCGGCCCTTAACCAATACTTCGTCATTGTGGTCCAGTGAACTGCAAGAATGTTCTGAACAGGGATGAGTGGACATGCCGAGAGAGGCAAACTAGTGCAACTGATGTGAAAGATCGTGATGGCTTACACATAAAATAATAATAGTAATAATAATAATAATAATTGTTGGTCCTTACAACAATCAGCGTGTTGAAGTAGGGGCTGATTTTACACACATTGATATGCCCAGGATTCGAACCCGGCTTCGTAAATTAATAGCCAGGCGCCATACTCACCGGTCTATTAAGACTCCCCAAAAAACACACATACACACACAGTAATTTCAGAATCAGTCCTTTCAATTTTTGTGAAAAATATTGTTATAAATATTGTACTTTTTTGACATTTTTTGAATCGGCTAATTGCTTTAAGGCCTTAACAAGTTCCAACTAAGACGAACGTTTAACTCGATTATAGTGACGTTACTTAGTCAAAATCTATTTATGTCTTTGTGACGTTTATACGCCGCGCGACTGATAGTTTTACAATAAAACTAACAGTCGCCACAGCGTACCATAAATTCAGTCAGAGAGTTAAGATCTACGGCAGGGTTGCCAAAACACGAATTATATGATACGATACTTGGATACGAATTATTTCGTGTTCGGCTTTGATGCAAACAAACCAGACGTGTTGGCATCGAGACCCAACACGTAAAACATGCAGCTGGATATTGATTTATAGTTAGAGCGACAAGTCCAACTGGGAACATATCAAATAAACATTAAACGTATATCTTTGTTTACGATCAATAAACAAACAAAAATACGTTTTTGAAATACAGTAACCTGCAACGTAGTACAATCGTGTTCTCCAACAACTCTGAACTGTCAGTGACTATAGATTGTGTTGGCAGTGGAAACGACTTTGTGGTGTCATGAATTCGCCTCTCCCAACCAGATTCATATTACTTTTTTAACGTTATGTACTGATTCTGTGTGTGTGTGTGTGTGTGTGTGTGTGTGTGTGTGTGTGTGTGTGTGTGTGTGTGTGTGTGTGTGTGTGTGTGTGTGTGTGTGTGTGTGTGTGTGTGTGTGTGTGTGTGTGTGTGTGTGTGTGTGTGTGTGTGTGTGTGTGTGTGTGTGTGTGTGTGTGTGAGAGAGAGAGAGAATCTGTTTTATACTACTATATCTATTTTAATTACAATTGAACAATTACTGAATTAGAAGTTTGAGATACTTTACAGGATCCGCATGTTCCAAAGTAAAACTTCTTTTACTTGGTAGTGTTATAACTTTTATTTACTAGGTGTAATTTCTTTGTGGAAGGAGCGAAGCGAGCCGTTTGGTATTTGTCTGTCTGCCTATTTATCTGTCGATCTGCCTGTTTGGGTATGTGCCACGGTAACATTTGAATGCTTCAAACGATTTTCATAAAATTTGACATTCGTGTCCCTAGTTTGAGATTAATCACCCCCAAAAACAAGGTGGCGAGAGGCAAGAATGTAACGGTGTCAACATTTTGAAAAAATCGCAAAAGCCAAGGTGTGGTATCAAGGAGGGCATTATAACCACAATCTGTTTATAGTGTATATTTTTAAAAATTGTGAATATATTTTTTTGCTATATACGAGGACTTTAAATTAAGTAATGAGACTAATTATATAGCAGTCAATATGGCAACACTGTAAGGTCCCAATTAATACAGATTGTTAGATAAACAGCTCATTGATATTCAGTATTAATACTTACTGTCTAATGTTGCCACGTGAAACGTAAACAAGCTTTTCGTGGTCAGTTTTTGTTGTGCGTTGTAAAAATGAGTTACATCAATTACGAGTAACGTTGTGCAATAAAGTTTTGTGTTGAATTCGGGCAAAGTGCTACTGAGACTTTTACAAAATTGACAAAGACGTATGGAGGGGAAGCTTTGTCAAGAGAACAGGGTTTCAGATGGTTTAAAACCATTTTCAGATGACCGGGAAACAATTAAGGATGATCCACGCTCTGGAAGAAAGTTAAAGAAAGTGTTGATCGAATCAGGGGCTTGGTGTGGTCTGACCTTCGATTAACCGTCGGAGTCATTGCAGAACCATTAAATTTAAACCCCGCTACAGTTTATCAAAATTTTTTTTTGACAAACAAATTGGGAATGAGAAACGTTTGTGCGAAATTGGTCCAAAGAAACCTCACTCTTGAACAGAAAGAAACCAGTATGGAAGTGTGCCGTGATCTTCTAGGACGAATTGAAAATAACCCCTGAAATTCATAGAAGGCTCGATGCTGGCTACTTTCATTGTCTGTTATTATGACCTGATCGTTAGAAAAGATCAGAGTTTTGACGAAACTACCTTCACTGAAACTGCCACTGAAGTTCAGTATTTCTAGCCTCTGCTTCCACTCTCTAACAGCATCGTCCAAATATAAATTTAAAAGTGTGGGTGAAATGCTACACTCTTCTCTGATCCCTTTATTTATCACTTCATTAAGGACTTTACCAGATTCAGTTTTTACAATGTGTGTTCTGTGTAGCTTGTAGAAGCTTGTAGAATCTGTGTTTTTGTACATTGTACATGCTTCTATTGACATCTAATAGGTGTTTTGATACGCCTCGTCTGTCCATTATATTCAACAGCTTACTTCGTCTCACGTTAACAAAGGCCTTGATGTAGTCGATAAAAAAAGAACGAGAAAATGATAAAACGACAAAAGTTCCTCTTCATAATTTTATTTACATCAGTGTAGGTCTAAATCAAATCGTGAACCAACGACGCTTCACACAATGTAAAGTGGCTCTTCGACAAACTGACAGAAGCTAAGCTCAACAAACTGACATAAATATGTTTGCATAACCGTGCTTCAATACGAACGAAAATTGTTTATGTTAAAACAGTACAGGCGAGGTGGTGGTCTGTTTGGGACTTGCAAATGGTGGAAACACTGAAAGGCCTCGTCCGGAACATGATAAGTAGCGATTCAGCAAATAAACACGACAAAATTGGAATGACAGAGACTGCTAATTCAAATAACAAGATGAAAAATACACGCGAGATTCAGTAATTATAAATTACATTGGTACGTTCCAAAAAACAAGGTCATATGGCACAATAATTATTATAGTGGAGTTTACGAAAATGAAAATTTCTAAAAGATAAAATGTTTAAGACGAGACATTTTTTCTGGGCATCGTATGGAGTACTGAATTTTGTTCCGTCGTCCATAACCTGTCCACACTGCTCTTAAATGACATTTTTTTTGTTTTCGCGGACATACTTCAACCAGGAGGCCATGGAGACGACTATAGCTGTGCTCTTGGCCGCGTTAATTGAGTCCCTACATTTGTCCGCCCACTCAAAGAATGCGCCCTTCTGATCCTGGAACCAGATGACGGTAATTTCAGCATTGAGATCGACTGCCGAGCAACATTTTATGGATCATTACCCTTGTCAGTTCTGACTCTAAACGTTCCCATTATCCTCAACTGCACCAGAAGTTGGACGGCGTGTATTCACATATCCACTCTTTATTTATATAGAATTAAATGTAAAAAGAATCTACATTTAAGTAATATAAATATACATACAAAATTGTTTTACATTTACCCACTACATCTGCTGACATTATTCAAATTAGAAGGCTGCGCCTCTCTATCTCTCTCGTTCCTCTCTCTCCGCTTCTCGTTAACTCGTTCTCCTAAATCGTCCGATATACAGTCTTCTCGGTATTTACCAGTTAAGCCTGTGCTTTATCGCGCTTTATTCTCTACTTTTTCCCTCTCCCTCACAGCCTTTTTCTCTTTGTCTTTACGTCTCTCCCCACGGTACACGAAAATTCAATTATAGGTTTTTTTTACTGTTGGCAGTGTTAAGCTCCCCCAATAACACTGCAGTGCAGTCAGCAAGTGGTTCTCGCATTATGACGCTGTCTCATCGCTGGTAACTTCTTGTTCCACTTTTGCGCATCTCGTCGTCCGTTGCAAACATCAGTAGAGGGGCGCATCCCGTCATTAACAGCTGCGATTTCTCATCTTCGCGCGATAAGTAATGATCCGATTAAAGTCAATCGGATTTTATCGGATAAAACTGTCCGTCACGAGCTGTTGTCCTCTTTAGTACCTGGTTATGATTTTGCAGATTTTTTCCCGCCTCTCGATTTGTATTTAGTATTGAGAGCTTAAAATTTTACCCTGTATGTGGCGGGGATTGTTGGGGTTCACGAAGATGTTTTCTGTTAAAGCTTCATCAGATATGCAGTTTTGTTAGTTTTATTAGCAGCCATTTTAACACCAACTTTGTCACTACTTATTGCCACACTGCTAAATACTTCGTTCTTTACGAGGTCTTTCGGTGTCTCCACCATCTTCAGGCCTTAAACGACCAAAGTCGGTCTTAACCAGACATGAAAGCTGAAACTTGTTTGAAAGTGAATTTTACACCTCTTCCTCTCTTTGCGTTCGTTCTGAATGAACTAAAGAATTCAGTAAAGAACCTGCAGTACTGGTACTGTCTGGCTTCGGGTCTGTCTTCGACGGATTTCACAATTTCACGATGTCTGCGGTGCCTGTAAAACGAAAACACTCGCCGACAGTTGTACATTCTGATACTGCAGTATACGAGGTCTGTAAATTAAGTACTGAGACTAATTCAGTAAAACCTTTTATTTACAATCAAACTATGCCTAGACTCTATCGCCTTGAAAATAGTTCCCTTGGAAAGTCACACAGCGCTTCGGACGGGGTTTCCACTCTTCATAGAAGTGCTGTAACTCAGAAACTGGTATCTCCTCCAACTGGTCGGTTACCTTTTTTTTAATGTTGTCTGTCGTCCCAAAATGGTGCCCTTTGAGTAGTTTATTCAACTAATTGAGCAAGGGCATTCATTCAGGTGCCTTGGATAGATGATGGTGAGATAGATGTGGAAAAAACAGAGTTTAATCATATGTGCGGAACGATAAAAAGAAAACTGAATAGAAAGGTTAGAAGAGATACTCTTTTGAAATTTTATAAAGTGATGGCAGTGCCATGCGGCCTTTATGGTAGTGAGACTCGGACACTGAACGCAAAGACCCAAAGCCGTATACAGGCTAGTTAAATGCAATTTTACGATCAGCACTTTAGGAGTGTCACGGAGGGACCGGCTAAGAAATGATGATATCAGAAACATCCTTGGAATATACAACCTAAACAAAAAGATAAAGCAATACAGACAGGATTAGGCAGACCATGTTGAAAGGATGCGTAAGAACAGGATACAAAAACGACGGAATATTGAAAGACCAAAGAAAAGATGGTCGGACCAAGGCGTTCGCAACGGATCGTAAGCTCCACAGTCTAAAAAAGAAGAAGAGAAGAAAAGAAGAAGAAGAAGAAGAAGAATAGGAGGAGGAGGAGGAGGAGGAGGAGGAGGAGGAGGAGGAGAAGAAGAAGGAGAAGAAGGAGAAGAAGGAGAAGGAGAAGGAGAAGGAGAAGGAGAAGGAGAAGGAGAAGGAGAAGGAGAAGGAGAAGGAGAAGGAGGAGAAGAAGAAGAAGAAGAAGAAGAAGAAGAAGAAGAAGAAGAAGAAGAAGAAGAAGAAGAAGAAGAAGAAGAAGAAGAAGAAGAAGAAGAAGAAGAAGAAGAAGAACTCTCTCGTGAGGGCGATAGTGGTTGAGCTACTCGAAGGTGTTTACTATAAACGTGAAGAATATGGGATGAAAACGAATAAGGAAATAGCCAAGAATGTGGCAATAATCACGGTCGAAGACAGGCTGAACACTGGTACTGGACGGCGAGGAGATGGGGCAGGTGAGACACTAAAGTATCTGTGATGTACTTTGATTTAAAGTATGCGTTGCACGGAATAAATTGAGATTAGACTAACATTGAGAAAGAAAGAGTTTAATTTCAGAGGGTTCTGTGGGGAGCATAGACTAAGGTGTTAGATACGAGGCCAGCGAAGTGTTTTTTGGAGTAGAGGGGGATTGTAAACGGATACACAGAGAAATGTATAACATATTAGGAATAACACATAAAAATACACTACAAAATAATGTAAAAAAATAACCATTTCTTTTGACCTGTGAGTGGCTGTTAAAACACCTAATACCGGCTGGACACCTGTCTTCATTTGTATTTATATCCTCGCCTACCTGCTAAAGACCATGTCTCCTCTCCTTCTGCTCACTCCTACATGAAATAAAAATTCCAACACACACCGAAAATTTTCAACGCCCTAACGAAAATTACCGGCCTACTAACTCACCGTCACGGCCTTTCATCGCATTCCTCAAAACATTAAATCACACTTGTGGAATGTCCTTGCTTGCTTGGCTCAAACACTTCTCGTTAGCCATGATGATAAACGGCTCCCTCAATTTTCGTCGTCCAACTTTTGACTCCTTATCTACTACAGACCCAGCGTCTCACAGTATCCAAGCATGTTGCGCCAATCCCGAGGTTTTCGTTTTATCTAACTGGAAGTTCAGACACGCGAACATACAGAGGCCTGCCCGTTTCGTTGAAGTATTGTGTCCCACAAAGACGGTATACTAGGTTCTTATCGTCTAGTGTAGAAATATTTGGTGAGGTTTTACTCACTAAGTTGCCTATGGTTTACGGGAACTTCCGAGTATAGGGTTCCGAGGCATACCGAGTAGACCATTCACCTGTCCAAAATCACCCATCGCTTAGGACTTTACAAAAAAAAAAAAGGTTATCATACGAGAACCTGCCTGGGGAAAACAGAATCCAACAGAGAATCGACCTAAATAAAAAGATCTGCACACACATATCTATGCGGTGAAGAGGTTTAAACGTAAGGTATGATAAAAGTAGTGAGAGATTCTAGATCGTTGGGGAAACGGAATCCAGTGGCCGACACAGAAGAGATGGACGGGGACTTGGATTCGACCTCTAGTGAATCCCCTTGATGCCTGAAGAAAAATAATCGATTAAGCGTCCATAAATGAAGGAGAAGAAGAAGAAGAAGAAGAAGAAGAAGAAGAAGAAGAAGAAGAAGAAGAAGAAGAAGAAGAAGAAGAAGAAGAAGAAGAAGAAGAAGAAGATTTTTCATTTACGAGTTACCTTCCAATCGAATAAAAAATTTTAATATTACTCTGAATAAAATAATAAATATAAAGAACCGCGTCACCACTCGTATATTACTTTATTACTAAAAAAAGACAGCTCTAACTGTTATCTTTGTTAGCAGCTGTTAAAACACGTTGTTTTATATAAATTGTCTGTAGATTCCTTGTTGTCGATTTGTTGTCTCTTCCTTTTCTCATAGTCTTAAATAAGAAAATAAGTAGGGCGGAGAAATACGCCACTACCTTCATTATATTAATTGTCTTTTAAATCTATTGCTGGTTAGTTACTTTTTCTTCTTCTTCTACCCATATTTTTCTCGTTTATACGACCCAGTTTGAGCCACTGTGACGAAACAAATGTATTAATTAGGTTGCATTTAATGTTTACACTGACATGAATGCCGTAGGGAGGGGGAGACTATATTTTAAGTAAAATAAATTCTATGTTATTAAATTTTAAAATTTTGTTATACTGTTGCTGGTACTTTTGGCAAAAGAAGTATTCTTTATTATCTTGTTACTAGACTTCTTATACACGTATAACAAACGTAATTATATAAATACGTCTCAAACTTGCGTCTTTGTTGTGTAGATTTATTAAATAGATAGCTTTTTAAAGAATATACAATATACATGCGTGCGTGCGTGCGTGTGTGTGTGTGTGTGTGTGTGTGTGTGTGTGTGTGTGTGTGTGTGTGTGTGCTCGCGCGCGTGTATATAATCAGTAAATATTGTAACAAGACGTCCTTTCGTTGGCTGTAATCTGTCTTAGTGCCCCGTGTTGGATTCGTCACTTTGTAAGAAGACCCTATATATGGCTGTAATCTGATCAAATCCCACTGTTTGGGCTAGCCACTTGGTCACCAGACCGCTGTATGCCGGTCGTTACAAAAGAATAAAAATAAAATGGAAATTTCAATAATAACAGAATTTCCAAACAATAAAATAATTTTGTTTATCTTTATAGAGGTATGTATACTAGATAAATCTGTTTTTTAAAGGGTTCTGTGAAAATTTTAATAACAGGTAAGTATTTATTGACCGTCGATCACTTCTTGAAGATTTGCACCAAGTCTGGAGTTAAATAGATTAACTCCAGGTAATAATCGATTGGTGACTTTCCTTACTGGTCCAATATCTTGTTCAAAATAGAGTATATTCTTTTCATTTAATACCTTCAGCCTTATAAATACCCTTAAATTACCCTGTGAAATAAGTACAGATACAAAATAATAGAAATATAAAGATTTATTGACAATTTTAGATAAATAATCGATATTTTATCGATGGAGAGCAATTATCGACTCTGTCTCAGGAATTATCGATTGTCATACAGAACAAAATTTTATGTTATATTATATTAAAGACAGGTTCTTTGAGCGATTAGGAATTAATAGTCAGAGAAGGGTGACGAGAAAGTATAACATTAACAGTTAACACATATAAATACAATAATTACTATTCAATAGTATTTAAATAATTCAGGTTATGATATAAGAATAAATGTTTTGTAGAACCAATGAAGACTGATGTGACGTCAGTAACTATGATGTAGTAGGCAGGTTTCGTTTTCAAGATGGCCGCTCCTTGGGTTGGTCTCGGCTATTGTATATGCGTCGAGTCAGAAAATTATTATAAAATTACCTTCATCAAGGTCTAAAATGTCCCCGCACTGGTGTAATAAGTCTGTTAATCTATTTAGTGTATTCTGGTGAAGTGTTCTGTGTAAACTTGGGTTAGTTAGGTTATTTTCTATTTGTTCAACTATTACGGTTAAGCTTTCAAGTTGCGGTTAGGTTTGTAGAGTAAATCAGTTGTAATATAATGTTTTACCGTTTACTGTCACTCGTTTAGTGAAGTTAAAGGTTTGTTTTCACTATTGTCGTGAATGTTTTTATAGTATTGGCTTCAAAAAGTGTTTAATTTGTCTAACTCTCGTTCACTGATTTCAGTGGCTAAAACGTTAGCTTCATGTTCGACTCGGTTTAAAGAACGTTTTTGTCACACACCTATTCAGCTTGATATTCAACAAAAGACTAATTAACTTGGTCATAAATCTTGCCCAGTTAATCCTTGAAAAAGTATTGTTAACATTTTTCGACTTCATACACATTAGAAAATATTACATTATATATGGAATTTTTCTATTTTATTCCTTACTTTTATGAATTATTAATCTTATTATTAGTTTAATCATCTTATTCCCTTTAAATTGATGTATTATAGTCCATATCTGTAGACATTTTGTGGAAATTAACAAATTTTGTTCACACTTTGGAAATATAGGCTCAAAATTGGATTTCCGTTTTTATATAAAATTCCTTCCATTTTAAATATTATTAATACTATTATAATAAATTTTAATTAGTCATATTTCTCTTCCTTTCCTTAAATACATATAACTTACACCTTTGAACTGGTTTTTTGTGTTAATTTGTAGATTTGACATTGCTCTTTAAAATTAATTAATTTATATATTTTGACAATTTACAAAATGTTAAGGTATATTTCCTTATTGTCATTTTAAATTATAGGATCATTCCTAGTAGTAGTTAATTGTGTTATCTTATATAAATCTGGGTAGTTTACAGGATTTATTAGTGAATTATACTATTTTATATTGGTTCTCTGATTTTACCAAATGGCCTAGATTTTAGAATTTTATATTTCTTTCTTTCTCAATAATTTAAACTTAATTCCTCCTCTGACTTTACATAACTACAATTATATGAAAATAACATGATCTATAACTTATTGTTTTGTGTAGTAGTTAATTAACACTACAGTTATTAAAATAATTAATTATGAACATTGTTTATTAATCTGCACAATTTAACATATTGCAGATACAGCTTAAACATATCTCTTTTGACTATTTTTAATCTAACATAGCATACCTTTTAGTACATTATTACTGGTATGTAGGTTATTATTTATCAAACATAATTCTTTTTTAAAACACATAACATAAATCTTATTTTCTAATAAACCTTACAAATACATTTATTTAATACATTGATTTTAGGACTGTGAAATAATAGTCTATTTAAACATGTTACACTTATTCATACTATATTAGTACCAGTCCTTTTTGGTTTAAATCATTATTATTGTGATTCCCCACATCAGCAAACATTAATTCCCATACTCTATTTATTATAATCCTTTTTTACAAAGGTCTTTTAAATAAGGATTTACATAAAAATAATAAAATACTGGAAACCTTCCATTTTATTATTTTATCATGCTGGTTATTATTAGACTTTAAAGTTGTGATATAGCATACTACTAAGTTATAGTATCACCAACTTTAAGTTTATTGCATTTTTTAAAAAAAAACACTTATACAAATTCACTTTCACTGTTGGTTCTGATATTCTGAGTCTTATTATCTCAGACCAGACCTTTAGTCATCATGGACCGTTAAGACTAGTTTATTTTCTTTATTACACAATAGCTTTAGCCGGTGCACTTCTTATAACGCTATACAACACTTTAGTTTTCTCAATAATTACATTTTTATAAGATTTTGGGGATGTTATACTTTCTTTGACATAGTTTTTGTGGGTTTGGGATTGATAGTAGTTTATATAATAATAGGCTTTACTACGGTGTTTCTTTCATACTATGTCTTCCTCTCCTCCTGTCTTCCTTCTTGTCCTTCTTCCTATCTTCCTTCTGGTATTCATTCTTGTCCCTCTTCTAGTTTTCATTCTTGTCCCTCGTCTAGTCTTCACTCTTCTGTTCTTCTTTCCTCATTCTTGGGTAGACCAAGGTACTTGGTGTTATCACGACTGAGGTTTAGTTTGGATTATTGAATTTCTTCACTGAACTGACTTTATTCTTCTATTTGTTTTTAGAGTATTCTGGTATTCACCACTCTTTGAGTGAGTCTCTTTTTTCGGGATATTGTCTTATGTAACTGGTTTACTGCTCTGAGCTTCCTGGGTAACTTACTGGTATTATTTATGAGTTGATGAGTTGCTTCAATACTTTCTTTGGTTTCTTTTAACAGTGGTTTTTATATATTATGTAGTGAGGATTTTTATCTTATTGTGTTGCATTCCTCTGATTTATTTAAATGTCATTTAATATTATTATAACATTTGTTGATGTAATTAAATTTTATCATTTCATATGATTTACAATGTAGTGGATTTTCTGTCACGCTACAGAATATATGAATCTGTCCTTTATAAACTACCAAAATATGTTCGAAAACTGGCCAAGTATTATTTTCAGAATCAAAAAATTTTAAATAAAACGTATAACTTTCTAAAATATAATACTTTGTGAGTGTAAATAATTTTGACTTTCTACTTTTGTATAAAAAATGTATTTTTTTAAGGAAAAGTTAACAAAAGTTACTGATAGAAGACTTTACATTTATGTAGTCACAGTTTTCAATAGATTTACAACGAATAATGCCATGCATTTTAAAATTTGAAGGATCTCTGGTTGTTTGGCAGTTTATTTGTTTATTTATTTTTTTTAATGTCAAGAAACTCCGTACGTGATGTTAGAAGCACGATTTGTTATAAAGAGGAGGACATTCTCTCTATCTGGCCACAACAATTACATCATTATCAAAAGGAAAGTTGTGGATGGACTGCTTCCTAGGTTCTGCACCATATAGTCCTGTCCAGTAATATTCAAGCTTAGGCATCAATACATTTTTATTACTGTTATTATTAGTGCATTGAGATAAAAAGATAAAAGCTAATAATACTCCCTCGAGCACTAGGATAACAATTGCCATCAAAACAAACGTTATCAGTTGTAATTAATCGCATCAGTGTAGTGACGTTATTGAAATGTTTCTGAACAACGGTTACACCGACAGCAGAGTGACAACGAACTATGGGTTGGGTTCACTGAAGTTGGAAAGCTGCGGTTGATGAACAACAATTGTGGCAACGCCGCGTCAACGTGGACTCAAAACGGTAATCATTTTACTACTAACGGTGCAATCTGATTGGTGCCTCGCAATTCAGTAGACATTATCACATCAAATGCTTCCGACGTTTGACCGAGGCAGGATTATCAGTACGGTACTATTTTTGCAATATAAATAATAAATAGGGCACTGTATCCAGCGGAACACAATAAAACAGCGAATTGTCCAAAATTTGCTTTTATAGGCGATTAGAATAAAATATATCTCAACCTTTAAAAAAGTTAAAATACTGTGCACTTTAAGTGTTCTATCTTGCAGTATAAATAATAAATAGGAATAATAAATATATAAATAAACACATAAGTAAATATATAAATATAAATATATTCATAAATTCTCAATTTTTTTTGTTATATATTTAATATTATTATTAATAATTAAACTTTTTACAAGAATATATTTTATTTTGTAAATTACAGTGTTTCAGTAGCATTCAGCTATCATCATCAGATATAATTAATAAATACGGTAATTAATAAATTTATTAATTGTATCTGATGATGATAACTGAATGCTATTGAACAATCTAATTTACAAAATAAAATATATTTAATATATTTATTTTTAAATAGTAAAAAGGTTTATTATTAATAATAATATAAAATATGACAGGAGTGAGACAGGGCGATGGCTTATCGCCACTCCTATTCAACTGTGTCCTAGAGAAGATAGTGAGAATTTGGAACTTGGAACTGGAGAGTCGAGGAATAAACCCAATATGACTCGGAAGAAAGTCGGGAGAAATTAAAGTCAACTGCCTGGCGTTTGCAAATGACTTTGCGGTACTATCAGAAAACCCAGAAGAAGCAACCGTACAAATCAATCTCTTGGAAAAGATAGCCAGCCAAACAGGACTAAGGATCTCAGTTGAAAAGACCAAATTTATGACAAATGACAAACATGGACCAAAATTCCTTGAAACGGAGATAGGACGAATTGAAAGAGTCAAAAAGTTCAAGTACCTAGGTGAGACTATACAGGAGAATGGGTTGGAAAAAGCAGCTATTGGAGATCGAATTCTAAAAATGGAAAGAGCATATGGATTAACAAAAAATATCTACAACAAGAAATGCATCTCCTGGAATGCCAAAATAAGGCATTACAACACCGTCGTAAAAACGGAATGTCTCTACGCCAGTGAATGCCTCTCGATGAACTATAACCTCGACAAACTAGAAGTCTTGGAAAGGAGAATTCTAAGAAAAATCATGGGTGCAGTTCGGACTGAAGATGGATGGAAGCTGCGGAGCAATAGGGAAGTCTACCAGAACGTGGAAAGAATCTCGGAGACTATGCAGAAGAGGAGGCTGACATTTCTCGGACACCTATACAGAATGGACAAAAATCGATTAACCAAACAAATATTCGACTACCTCTGGAAGAAGAAGACCACTACAAAGTGGATTAAGGAAGTTAGAAAAGATTTAGAAAAGTCGAATATCACAGAGTCGCAAATGTTAGAAAGAAGTGAATTTAGGAGTACAGTGAAAAATCTGGAATTGTTTCAAGATGAAGGAAGACCTAATAGAAGTGGACGAACATGGACAGAGGATCAAAGGAAACAAGCCAGTGAGCGTATGAAGGAGTATTGGAGACAGAGGAAACTCCAGGCAAAGAAAAAGAAATGAAGTTGTAGCGTGATCCGAAGTGGTCAATTCGCTTATAAAAAAAATATGTATATAAAATATGAATATATAAATCTAAATGAATATTATATAAATATTACTTATTTATTTATTAAAAAATAAATAATAAATATATAGCGAAACACAACAAACAGCGGACTATCCCCAAAATTTACTTTAGTAGACTTTTGGGATAAGAAGTACGCTTACCCTTATAAAAAAATAAAATATGCTTTATGTGAGTCATATAAATCTGTACCCTAAAGATGATGATGATGATGATGATATCACAGCTGAGTGTCAAGATGACATAACTACACCATGTTTCAATCTAAAATGTAAATTTAACATATCTAGTTTTAAAAAATGCCTGACCCTTTCCAGTAAATAAAATATTAAATACACACTGTCTTGCCGCCACTGCCACAAAACATTTTTATTTGTACATAAATTTCCGTTTTAAACGTTATCTCAGTGCACAGCCCTGTACACCAGTTTTATAAACATTTTCTGCGGGATATCAAAGCATCGTTTTCTTCTTCTGCTTCCCCTTGTAGTATTAAATAAGGAAATAAGTAGGGCGGTGAAAAGCACCACTGCCTTCACAATATTAATTGTGTTTCAAAGCTATTACTCTTTGTATACTTCTTCTTCTCCTTCTTCTTCGTCATCCCGTATTTTTCTTGCTCACATGACCCAGTTTACGTTCGTTATCTAACAATAAGCTTCTTAATTGGAGTTCAATGTTCACACTTACAGAAAATTTATAATATGTTAAAGACAGAAGTGTAAGCAATATTTAATAAATTCTAATAGTTTCGTAATGCCATTGTTAGTCTTGTTTGAAGATGATTTTGCCATGGATATATATTTTTCTATTTATTCATTCATTTATTTATTTGTTCACAGATTTAAATAAAATTGTAAAATCAGTGATGTTCCCAAAAGTGCAACCGCGAAACATGGTTTTGTTAAATGCAAATAAATCTCTTAAAGATGAAATTTGACAGCAGAAACACACACACACACACACACACACACACACACACACACACACATATATATATATATTCAATCACTTTCTGCTACAGTTAGTTTCTTGATATATATAAAGTAATTTTATACACTTCAGATGAGAGCACGGGAGCTCTCGAAACATGTTCCGAATAGGAAAAATATAACATCTTGAGGTAATATAAACATCACCGATATAGTTTATCTCATTTATCTCAGATTTCGATAATGGGTTTAACTATTACTAATTCAATTTCGGTGAGTTTTACGTACACTTTCCGATGTCTTGATGTGTCCTCGCGTTCACCCAGGTGTATTTCGGCAAATACACTGATTCCTGTGCAGAAAATCTTGACTGTCACGAGATAGTACTATTTAATTTATAATTAAATTATTTTGAGTTCTAATACCCAATCGATCTAGCAAACGGGCAACTCGTTGCTAACACCAAGTACTCTCGTAACCCTTATGAAGAACGTATACTGATACGACAAACTCGCACAGAGACAACGTCTGTTAAGGCCGAGCTGTTAGGTAGAACTGAGCAAAACTTCTTCCGCAAAAGACAAAACTGAATGAAAATTGGAGCTTCTGATTGGCTAAAACCCATAGCACGTGATACATGGGTTAGATAGATAGACATATGTCCTGCTCAATTTTGCTGAAGACTGCAAAAGCATGTATAGATTTTATCTAAAAGTTTTATGACTTTCAGAAGATAAGGATTCTTTAGAAACGTGAATTCTGTTAAAAAATACATATTAAAATAATATGTTTTGAGTATTTGTCATATGAAAAATGTAGCGTATGACATATGAAAACAACTTCTTCATACCCCCACTTGCCCTACCACCCGTACACATTTTTGTAAACAAGCTATAAGTTAAATGCTCTTTCTGGCTATTACTAATTAGCGAGTTCAGTCACCCATGACTGTACTGTTACATATCTTTCTAGTACATTCTGTGTGTGTGTGTGTGTGTGTGTGTGTGTGTGTGTGTGTGTGTGTGTGTGTGTGTGTGTGTGTGTGTGTGTGTGTGTGTGTGTGTGTGTGTGTGTGTGTGTGTGTGTGCATTATTTTCAAAACCTAACGTTGTAAAACCTTTACAACCTTTACCTCACCTTTACCTAAGGGTTTTACAACGTTAGGTATTAAAAATAATGTACACACACAAAACACATCCACACAGAATGCACTAGAAAGATATGTAACGGTACATACATGGGTTAACTGGACTCGTTGGGGGTATGAAGAAGTTGTTTGGTCCTATTATTGTTATTTCCGTTCTGACGATGAGCTGAGAAGCTTGGAAGCGCTAATCGGAACAATTTTTCTATAGTGGTGTGGAACAGTGATAATTCTATTTGCAATACACAATTGTTGCTTAATACTTTCTTCTTCCTGGATCTATTAGGGTGACATAGCCTAGTCTAAATCTGGAAGCAGCGTAGCACAATTTAAAATATTTGCAAACTAATTTATTTATATGAATATTTATTTGACTTTTGTTATGGACATATGTGATGAGAATCACACAGCAATAAGAACCAGTAAGGCTACATGTTAGCACGATGCTCGTATGGGCTTGAAGATGCGAGCGTGTGTGGGTGCGTGTAAATGCGTATTGGAAGACAGTTTGTACTAATATTTTCTTTTTTGTGAAAGCAATTTGGCGAAGTACCGTGAGATCGTTTTCCCAAATAGAGACAAAGAGAAAGGATACCTCCAACTCTCATGAAAATGGGTTCAGTTGTAGAGAAAGCCTTTAGAAAACAAACAAAAGTAATAGAGTTGGTAGGGAGGGGAGGGGGAGGGACAACGCACAGCGTCGGAAATATGTTGGCGTACTTTGTAGTGATTGAAACGTCGCGGCGCTCCACCTCTGCGCCCACACACACAACTCCGTAACGACACACGTTTCAAAGTCTTCCCAAGGTTTTCCGTTTCAAGTGATGAATCATATTCATATCGTTTAATGTATTATTGTGTGTTTGACCTGGTTAATTAGAAACTCCTGTTTAGTCAATAAAAGAAGTGGACAGTTGAAATAGATCAATAAAAGTTGTTAGCTGTGATTTTTTTTAAAAGGTAGGAGATTGATTTCCAACTACATCAAAATTAAAGCCTTTTCTTCTTCCTTCTCTTGTTGTGCTGTTGTTGTTGTTGTTCTCGTTCTTCTTCTTCTGCTTCATCTTCTTCTTCTTCCTCCCATACTTTTCTCGTTTAGGCTATATGTCCCAGTTGTTGTTGTTGTTGTTGTTGTTGTTGTTGTTGTTGTTGTTCTTCTTCTTCTTCTTCTTCTTCTTCTTCTTCCTCCTCCCATACTTTTCTCGTTTATATGACTCAGATGTTGTTGTTGTTGTTGTTGTTGTTGTTGTTGCTCTTCTTCTTCTTCTTCTTCTTCTTCTTCTTCTTCTTCTTCCAATACTGTTCTCGTGTATATGATTCTGTTGTTGTTGTTGTTTTCTTCTTCTTCATCCTCCCATACTTTTCCAGCTTATATGGCTCTGTTGTTTTTGTTGTTGTTGTTGTTGTTGTTGTTGTTGTTGTTGTTGTTGTTGTTGTTGTTGTTGTTGTTGTTGTTGTTGTTGTTGTTGTTGTTGTTCTTCTTCTTCTTCTTCTTCTTCTTCTACTTCTTCTCATACTTTTCTCGTTTAGTTTATATGACTCAGATGTTGTTGTTGTTGTTGTTGTTGTTGTTGTTGTTGTTGTTGTTGCTCTTCTTCTTCTTCTTCTTCTTCTTCTTCTTCTTCTTCTTCTTCTTCTTCTTCTTCTTCTTCTTCTTCTTCTTCCAATACTGTTCTCGTGTATATGATTCTGTTGTTGTTGTTGTTTTCTTCTTCTTCATCCTCCCATACTTTTCCAGCTTATATGACTCTGTTGTTTTTGTTGTTGTTGTTGTTGTTGTTGTTGTTCTTCTTCTTCTTCTTCTTCTTCTTCTTCTTCTTCTTCTTCTTCTTCTTCTTCTTCTTCCCATACTTTTCTCGTTTAGTTTATATGACTCAGATGTTGTTGTTGTTGTTGTTGTTGTTCTTCTTCTTCTTCTTCTTCTTCTTCTTCTTCTTCTTCTTCTTCTTCCCATACTTTTCTCGTTTAAATGAGTCAGTTGTTGTTGTGGTTGTCGATGTTTGAATGTGGAAGGTCTGAATGTTGGCATTTACGTTATTAGTCCGAAACCAATCCACCATTTTACCTGATAATCTGTCGGATTAGAGACAAGTTTAATGCAGCTGTTTCAGTGGCCAAAGTCCGGACGTTCTAGGACGTCTATGAGAGAGTAAAAACAGACGAAAGTCACTATGACGTTTGTTAACAGTCCAGAAAAGTCTACACAACGTGCGATTCAGAAAGTATAATTGCTAGGAACATCACGCTTAATGCATAAATTTAATTTAAAGCCGTACCTCCCAAATCTATTACAGGCTCTTCTTAAGGACGACAACGCAATCTGGCGTTTGCAATTATGTGAAATTATTTTTAGCCAAAAGTCTCAGAATGTTTTGGATAGATTGTATTGTTGATGGAGGACATTTCGAGCACTTAAGCGATTGAAACAGCGTCAAACAACTGAGTACTAGCGTCCCACAATTCCAATATCTGGGAGGATGCTTCAATGAAATTAATATAAAATCAATTTAAATATTACAAATAATAATAAAGCAAGCCATTATTTTATACTTTTATTTCATTACTTATTGTTATTGTCATTGTTATTGTCATCTGGCTACTAATCTAGAGGTCCCGGGTTCGATTCCCGGTCCCGCGCCATAAAATCATGGTGCGTTTTTCAGCACCCAGGTCGACTAAGCCTGTTGAAAATGAGTACCTAGGATAACATCCTGGGGATAATAATGGGCGGCTGAAGCGTAGTGCTGGCCACACTGCCTTCCTTGTATGGCGTACGGCTCACATAAGGCAGCCTACCCTGCCTTCTCCTAAGCTACTTCGGTGGTACACATGGGAGCCATTATTATTATTATTTACTTATTGTCATTAATCTATTAAAAATATACTATATAATGTATGCCTATTTTTGTCGACCCTTAAAAATTTGCCCATAAAATTTAATGTTTTCTCCTCCCAGTCAAAACCCTATCAGCCCCCATTACTTAGCTGAGGGGGCCGCGGTTTTAAGAGCTATATATTCACTTTCATAGTTCTGGCAACGAAATATAATTTGGTGGGTCTTGGATCTGTCGGATAGACGCTGAACGCTTCTTTGTACAGAAAGTGTACTAGGACGCTTTTCAGTACTTAGTACTTATACTTTTCGACCGCGATCTGTCCTGTGTTGGGTCTTCGTTTCTCTCCGCCATTTATTTAATGTTTCGTACTCTTATTGTTAGATGAGTTGTAACCAACGCCGTAACGAACGATCAGAAAATGCTTCGAAGTACTCTGTCTTTCGACGTCAATTGTAAAAACGTTATTCATTGTAAGCCTTAAGAAGACTTTAAGGTCAAACGCACCTGCAAAGTTAACATTTGCCTCCTGCCGTAAGGTAATCGTTACGTTCACTTATATCTGTTCATGGAGTTATAAAACAACTTTTACAACATTTATCTGTGTGTTATCAGGGCATCGTTGTTGGTTTATTTTTCTTCTTATTTTAATTTTAATTGAGGAAATAAGTAGAGCAGTGAAAAGTGCCACTGCCACCACAATATTAATAGTACATTGAAACTGTAACTGTTTGTTTCCTTGTTTTATTCTTCGGTTCTTTTTTTTCACATCTGCATGACCCAGTTTAGGTACGTGAGACAAACAAATTAATTAATTTCATTAATATTGCATTCAACGCTTACTCTCTTGAAAAGTGTGTTTGAATTTGAATATACTTTTAACGAAACTCCAATGCGGGTTGTAATATTGACAAATCCCCATTTCCATCATTTTACCAGGCATAAGGGTGATGTGACTGTGAAATATGTTGTTACGTAATGCGGAAAACGTGTACCCCATTACAGAACATTCTACGTGTCTAGGCTATTCCAGCTGTAATGTGTGTGTGCGCGCGTACATATTGCTGCTACTTTGAGATGAAGGACAATTACGTGACACTTGTCACGCCTCCGCAACGAGACTATTCCAGACCATACCGGTCCGCGAGCGGCGTGTTCAAGGCCGCAATCAATTACGCTCTAGTGTTTTCTAGTAGACGCAAATTATGGACTATTCTGGAATCTGAGCGGGGTATAAATACAAGACTTTCAGCGACGATTAGTTTCAGTTTTGAGTGGCGATTAATTCCAGTGCGGTTCGAAGTGTTGTGGCAAAATGTTATGTTTTTTATAATCGTGCGGGACTCTGTTAGTTGGCATTTTTATCGCGTGTGAACAATTTTTATTTACTTTGTTGTAAGAGACTATATTGTAGATTACAAACTGTTTAATTGTGATAATTAGATCTGGTGATTAGTGACTTAATTGGTGCCTTGTATTCTGTTTCCACTGTACCACATGACGATCAGTAGACCGTCGTAACAATATGTCTGTATGTTCATGTTTCTCGTATCACTCAGACGGGTCTCTGATGATCAAAAATGGCAACTCTGAACTCACACGAACTGCAATTTGTTCAACTTGTCTACATTACTTTAGGCTAATGTCAAACAAATTTTGACAGAAATCAATCAGCGAAACACTGTCTGTTTAACAAACGTCATAGTACTTCTCTTCAAACCAAACGTTTCGTCCTTACTGCGATCACGTAACTTTAGTGGCTAAAGCTAAACCAGAGGGAGTGGACTGAGTCGAGGCATTGAGGACACCTCATCATACTTTGGTTTAAAGAGAAATAAAACGATTCGTTTTACACAAAAAATCAGTACGAAAACCACAAAAGCGGCGAGCTAGAACAACTTGCCTCAAAATTTTCCGCGACGTTGTAATACTGAGTTGCCAATCTTCTGTGATACAAGCATTAGCGTCAGTGCACTCGCACTAGTCAACTAGTGGTGATGCGGCTTAGAGGGTAATCGAGAGTCAGTGGCTTCCTCCGCATAGGAAAAGTAGCGGCAACGAAAAATCAAACACTAATTAAATCTTCTTCTTCTTCTTCTTCTTCTTCTTCTTCTTCTTCTTCTTCTTCTTCTTCTTCTTCTTCTTCTTCTTCTTCTTCTTCTTCTTCTTCTTCTTCTTCTTCCTCCTCCTCCTCCTCCTCCTCCTCCTCCTCCTCCTCCTCCTCCTCCTCCTCCTCCTCCTCTTCTTCTTCTTCTCTATCGGGGACTAGGCGAATCATTTATTCCAGTCCCAAATGTTCTTCCTATCCTGTTCCAGTTCTATTCATTCCATTTACTCGGATACCATTGTAAACGTTCATGCTAAATTATTTGGCTTCTTCTTCTTCTTCTTCTTCTTCTTCTTCTTCTTCTTCTTCTTCTTCTTCTTCTTCTTCTTCTTCTTCTTCTTCTTCTTCTTCTTCTTCTTCTTCTTCTTCCCATACTTTTCCCGTTTATATGACTCAGTTGTTGTTGCTGTTGTTGCTGCTGCTGCTGCTGCTGCTGTTGTTGCTGTTGTTGTTGTTGTTGTTGTTGTTGTTGTTGTTGTTGTTCTTCTTCTTCTTCTTCTTCTTCTTCTTCTTCTTCTTCTTCTTCTTCTTCTTCTTCTTCTTCTCCTTCTTCTTCTTCTTCTTTTTCATCCCATATTTTTCCCGTTTATATGATACTGTTGTTGTTGTTGTTCTGTTTCTTCTTCCTCCCTTACATTTCTCGTTTATATGACTCAGTTTTTCAGTCAGTCCATAGTAGACCGAGTCGAGTCATTGAGGACGCCTCATCATACTGTCGGCGAAACGTTTGATTTAAAGAGAAATAAAACGATTCGTTTTACACAAAAAATCAGTACGAAAACCACAAAAGCGGCGAGCTAGAACAACTTGCCTCAAAATTTTCCGCGACTTTGTAATACTGAGTTGCCAATCTTCTGTGATACAACCATTAGCGTCAGTGCACTCGCACTAGTCAACTAGAGATGGTGTGGCTTAGAGGGTAATCGAGAGTCAGTGGCTTCCTCCGCATAGGAAAAGTAGTGTAACGAAAAATCAAACACTAATTGAATCTTCTTCTTCTTCTTCTTCTTCTTCTTCTTCTTCTTCTTCTTCTTCTTCTTCTTCTTCTTCTTCTTCTTCTTCTTCTTCTTCTTCTTCTTCTCCTCCTCCTCTCCTTCTCCTTCTCCTTCTCCTTCTCCTTCTCCTTCTCCTTCTCCTTCTCCTTCTCTCGGGGAATAGGCGAATCATTTGTTCCAGTCCCAATTGTTCTTCCTGTCCTGTTCCAGTTCTATTCATTCAATTTACTCGGATACCATTGTAAACGTGCATGCTAAATTATTTGCCTTTTTCTTCTTCCTCTTCTTTTTCTGCTTCCTCCTCTTCTCCTTCTTCCTCCCATACTTTTCTAGTTTATATGACTCTATTGTTGTTGTTGTTGTTGTTGTTGTTCTTCTTCTTCTTCTTCTTCTTCTTCTTCTTCTTCTTCTTCTTCTTCTTCTTCTTCTTCTTCTTCTTCTTCTTCTTCTTCTTATTCCTCCCATACTTTTCTAGTTTAAATGACTCAGTTGTTGTTGTCGTCGTCGTCGTCGTCGTTGTTGTTGTTGTTGTTGTTGATCTTCTTCTTCTTCTTCTTCTTCTTCTTCTTCTTCTTCTTCTTCTTCTTCTTCTACACTTCAAGGATTAGGCAATGTGCCTATTCCGACTTCACATTATCAGATCCATTTCTTTCTTAGCCTTCCTACATCCCTTCTTCCAGAAAGCATGTACTTGTTTACAATTACTGGAATTCTATCTTCAGCCATGCTATTTCAGCGCTGTTTCCATTTTCTCCTGTAGTCTTCAATTTTCTCATTTAGAAGTATGTGTGTGTGTGTGTATGTGTTTTTAATTCTTCCCGCACATCTTTATTTCTTATATAATGCCTTCTTGTGCATTCTTTAACCCTTCTTAAAAATCTCAACTCTGCTGGTTGTATGTTGCTTGTATCTATTTGTTTTGCACTCCAGGATTCACTGCCATATAATAGCACCGGAACAGTTATTGTTTTGTTAATCCCCTGATTAATTATGAACTAAAACAAACAAACAAAAATTCAGTGAAGATCCTTTCCGAAAGGTCGTTTTTAGTCCTGGAGCTGAATGGTGGGCTCTCAGGTGACATTCCAATAATAAACAAGGTGGTTAGCCAGGGCTGCTGTTTTTCCCCAACCTTGTCTGATATCGTTACGACTGTCTCACTGATCGTCGTATGGTACACTGGAAAACAAAATAAAGACATCAGTTAAGTCACTTATCACCAGCTTTAATCAATCACAATTAACAGTTTGAAATCAACAAGTTATTCAACAAGATTATACTCATGCAGTAATTCAGTTAAATTTCTCCACAATAATAATGTCAACTAATAGAGTCCCGCACAATTATAACACAATAACACTTCGCCACAATACTTCTAACATCACTTGAATAAATCGCCACTTAAACGAACTGAGTAATCGCCCGACGTCAACTGACTGGCCGTCGCTGGATGCTTATACCCCGCTGAAATGCCAGAATAATCGGTAACTTTATGGAGAACGTGTCAAGCAAGCTGCGTATTACAGGTGCTCTAGAATCCACTAGAAACAGTGCAAAGTGTCTGGCCTTGAACACAGTGCGCCGGCCGGTACGGTCTGAAATAGGCTCGATTGTTGACGCATGATAAGTGTCGCGTAATTGTCATTCATCTCAAAGTAGCAGCAATATGTACCCACACACACACATTACAGCTGGGCTCTGCTGGGATAGCCGAGATACTTGTAGAACGTTCCGTATTACGTAACAATATGTATATTGACGACATATTGAGAGCATGGAAATCCATAGTGACTTTGGGAATACAGCTTAACGAATCAATTTGTACGGGTTCCCTGCTATATGCAGATGACATAGTTCTTATTAAAATAATAAAATAAATAAAACGAGGATGATTTACAAAGAACTGTGTTTACAAGAATTAGAGCTACAAGAATTACAAGAAATAGCACTCACTGACAATTTCAGTGGAAAAGACTAAAACCATGGTCTTTAAAGCTAAATGTCCAGTGAGGACTAAGATAATTATAAACAACAGCACATTGGAAAAAGTGAGCCGTTTAAAATGCTTAAGATGTGCTGTAAGCTATGAGTCTGAATAAGATAATTTAAATATAAATATTTATATATATAAATATATTTTAAATAAATATAATTCTGTTATAAAAGAGTAGATAAATACATTTAGGAATATTTGTGGTACGATTCATAGAAATCTTAGAAATAAAACAAGACACAGCACAAGGTTTGAATTTTATAAGATAATTGCAATAACCACATTGACATATGCGACCGAGTCGTGGGTCATGACAAAAAAGAAATACGGCAAGATTCAGAGTGCTGAAATGAAGTTTCTTCGAATGATTTTTAACTATACATTGCAAGATGGAATAAGGAATGAGGATGTCAGAGCAGAACTGGAAGTAGAGAAAATACATGAAATTATTGTAGCTTACTAAAAACAATTGTGGGATCATCTGCAAAAGATGACAGAGGATCGATTGGCGAAAGCGGCACTGAACGTAGAAAGCCATTGGTAGAAGAGACGCCCGAGGATGAGGTGGATGCCGGAATAGGTTTACATAACCTAATCCTTTAAGTGAAGAAGAAGAAGAAGAAGAAGAAGAAGAAGAAGAAGAAGAAGAAGAAGAAGAAGAAGAAGAAGAAGAAGAAGAAGAAGAAGAAGAAGAAGAAGAAGAAGAAGAAGAAGAAGAAGAAGAAGAAGAAGAAGAAGAACAACAACAACAACAAACAAAACTCTCTTAGAAGACATAAATTTAATTAAAAATATTATTGTATTCTTAGTATTATAATTGTAAAATCTATTATAAAAAGTCTTATCGTGTCATCGTAGTGATTTAACCTGCAGTTTCCAACTGGCAGGTACCGGCCAGCGACCGGCGACTTTAATGCGAAAACACAACTTAGTATCCATTTTATTTATTTTCATAAGTAAATGAGCAATAAAGTATTTTTATGACGGACGCACGGATCGTCTTGTGGTATAGTGGAACCAGAATAACTGACACCAAATAAAATCACTAATTAAAAAATTAATTACACTTAAAAATAAAAACGATAGTCTTATCCTTTTTATGACGATGACCATGGCAAAATGTTAGTACCTGATAGTGGGCAACGAAGAAGTAAAGGACTTAAAATTGGATGTGCCCAGGATAAGAGGTGTTGAAAAAAGTAAATACTTAGGCGTTATTTTCAACAAACAGGGAAGCAGCAAAGATGAAATTCAAGAACGTGTTAACAAGGGGCGAACCGTTATAAGAACGCTGTCTCTTCTATGGGAAAGGAGTAGAACAAGAAATATAAAGAAACATATATATATTATAACGATTCATTATAGCGTCCTATCAGAGCGTTATATGAAAGCTATAGACAGTACGAGCGTAACGCCGTAAGATAGAGAGAGAGCGTATAATCGCAGCCATCTCACTCTAACCACGTCACCGCTACAGTAGAATCAAGTTCAAACAGGTAATTTTACTCAAAGCGAATTATCAGTTCAACCTGCGATAACTTCAAAAGTTGTAAATATACGGCCATTCTGAAAACAGCGTTGTATTCAGCAAGAAAAGCTTTATAAGTAGCCGCAAGCTCAGTTAATATAATTAACAAATAAAGAAGTTATACGGATGACGCACGCCAACAGGAATAACGAGAGAATTATGCTACGTAGGAATAAGGTGTTTTCACACACACACAGATAAAGACCTAAGCAACAATATTCTGTGGTCAGATCTTCGGAAACACATTTGCAAATACCTGTAATCAATCGATTTGCAAATACAGGAAGTACGATTTTGACAAGAATTTCTCTGTCGTTTGAAACCTGTCACAGTGTGTTTGACCGACTTGTTCGAGATTGTCCAAACTGGAAAACGCATGATTTATTTGTACAACCAATCAGCAGCCCGTATTTAAAAGAAACGCCAGCTAAAATCGAGGGGTAACATCACTCTTCGTTCGGTACTTAAACACACTAGACGTGTATAATTCACATACAGAAATTTTAAATTACAAACAGTGCAAATAAGTTCTAAATCGAGAAGTAGTCCGCAGTGTAGATGAATTAACAACATTCAATAACACTAGCTGCGTAAAACAACCGTTAATTAATTAATTAATCAGCCGTGAAGGACCTGTGCTACAGAAGGCTACAGCATCTGTAATTGCCAGGTCATCTTCCACAACATTGATCAATCCATTCTTCTGTGCAACACCATCGAAAGGAGGACCTCTACAGATTCCTATCTTCGGTCAACGCATCAAACAGTAAGAAATAGATTCATTGATCAATGATATAAGCGCTAAACAAATTAATAAAACAATAAACAATTTTAAAAAGACACTAAGAAAAGCACACATTGTATTTTAACTATAAGATTAGTTCTAATATAGGATAGGAGTGTTGAATGGAAAGTGGTGTGTAGTATTGGACGTGCAAATTATTGCAGACCTGTTCTTTAGCACTGGTTTGGGACATAGAAATCTCTTAATCAAACCAGATAAGAGCTATAGGTCGTTTGAGCGTCTTAATCATTACTTTCCACACTCACTCAATAATTATAAGGTAAGGGTAGAATTAAGTCCTACCATTAAAATTTTAAAGTTTAAAAATAATTAAATAAAAGTTAATTAAATAATCAACCAAATCTTAAAGTGTTATTTGTAACGATTCCCCTTGAAAACCACAATCACTGAACGAATCCTGAGAAAGAGTGTCTTCATGCGCTGAGCTAAGCTGAAACCGTGTCATTTGTATCTGGGATTTGTTCTGGCGCCCAGATAAAGTAATATCACGGGTAAGTAACTTTTATCTAACATCACAAATATTAGATAATTGTGTAAGAAGAAAGGGAGCGTTGTAATATATATATATTCAATCACTTTCTGCTACAGTCCGTTTCTTGATGTATATAATACATTTAATATTTATAACTAAATTTACCTCAACATTCTCATACATAAATAATAAAATGACAAAACTAACAAAACTATTTAAAAACACAGATATTAAAATAGCATACAAAACTAATAAAAATAAATTACAAAATCTAAATAGCTCACACAACAAAGATAATACAACAACTAACGGTATATACAAAATTGATTGCCAAGATTGCAAAATAAATGTTACATAGGACAAACAAAAAAAAGGTGCAAAAACGTTATTTTGAACACCTAAACGCATACAAAAAACCAGAAATATATAAATCCAATTTAGCCACACATGCAATAAACACAGGACATGAATTCCCAGACATAACCAATGTGTCACTAATAAAACATATACCACACAAAGGCACCATAATGAACATTTGGGAAAATTTACAAATATACAAACATAAAACACAAAACAAACTAATACCAGAACAAATACAAATCAATACAAAGCATGACACAATATTCAAAGCACTCAACATCGAAAATACACAAAATACAAATACATATACCACAATCACACACAATAATACAACTTTAAAATACCAAAGACGAACAAACAACCTTAGTAGCATCCAGCAGCCAACACACAAATACTTCACCAGACACAAGATCGGGAAGGCTGAAGATGAGAGCACGGGAGATCTCGAAACATTTTCCAAATAAGGAAAAATAATATCTTGAGGAAAATTTAGTTATAAATATTAAATGTTTTATATATATATATATATATATATATATATATATATATATTGTAGCGTGACAGATGTAAGCATAATATTGAATGGCAATTGATCATTAGAATAATGAAGTTATAATATTTAAATTTGGAAGAAAGCACTAAGTTTAATATAAAAAGATTAATTCATAGCAACTGTGGAAAGAAATCATTATTATAAAGAAAATACAAGTTCAAATAAAAGGAGTTACTAGTGATGAGTCATCCAAAACCAGTCTCATAACCAAAGGTTTTCAAGGTATAACCCAGGAAGGTAAAATAGTAAATAACAAAGCAGTACAGAATATGACCAAACCCACGACGAGGGAGAATAAATAGAAGAGAAACCCTAAAATAAGCCAAGATCAACCAATACAGGTGGTGTATTTCTGAAATCAAGAAGAAGATGGAGAAGATCCCAAGAAACCTGATGGCAACAAGAAGAAGATGGAGAAGATACCAGTCCCAGAAGGCAGGAGAAAAGAAGACTGAAGAAAGAAGAAGAGGGCAGCATCCTGAAGAAGATGTCATGCTCTTATAAAAGACACCCAAATCCAAATATCCCCAAAATAAATATCTAAAAATAAAAGTATAACGAAATAAAAACCACATGTATATAAATTTAAGAGAGAGGAGTGTATAAAGTAAAAGTTTCCTGTGAACTAAGATGAAACAATAATATAGTACCCATGGAACAAATCTCCATTGAAAAAACGCTAACCAATTTATTATGTTGATAAGACTATACGACCATTTAGCATTAACATAATATATAAGTGAAAGTGAACCAGTGATAGTTTTGGGTATTATAAAAAATGAACCTTGTGTTTCATTCTTGGCAATCACAAACATTGGATGCAATGAAATATGCATTTTTCAATGACTTAAAATGTGTACGGTGACAATATGTTGTTCATAAGACATGAATCTGTTTAAAATAACATTTTTGTTTTACATGAAAAAAGAAAAACAGATTTCATAGTGCTTTTTGAACGGTTCATACTATTTATTTGTTAATGACAGGGTACAATTCCCCAAAGACAAGGTATAAAAGACTGTATAAAAACTGTAGAATCCTACTTATAATAATAGTTAGAAATAAGAATATAAATATAAGGTTTTAATGTATATAGTACAAGAATGTTTAAAAATGTTTTAGATATAAGGCCATTTGTTTGGGTCTGAAACAACTAACATCAGAACTATAAAAATAAGTACCACTTGTAAATAGTAGAGAGTAATTAAGATGTTAGTTAGTACAAAACCTTTGTTGTAAACCATATTTCCATGTTGGAAATGGGAATGTTGTTGCAAAATGTCTGATTTGAAGACAACCATTTATTTAAAAAAAAAAATATTCTTTATTTCTGTTTGACTATTGTTTGTATTGTGGCCAATACTAATTGTTTTTGTGTAATTTGAAAACATGTTTAATTTATAATACTATTTGTAAAAAGTCAGAGAGGGTATCACACATCATATATTGTTTGTAAATTATTTTGTAAGAAAAATTGTTAAAAAATCATAGGCCAAAAGAATGGAAACCAAACTTCATCAAAACAGAGAAATTACTCATTTAAAAGCAAATAAACAAAAGGGGTTTAGACAAAATAAACTTGAGATCATGCCATATAATTGCACATACCATTTAGAGAGATTTTAATAAATTATATTCAGAATTATAAATAAAAATGAGAATGACTAGACTCAGAAGTTTAGACATGGGAGTCATATATTTCAGAATAATGTTTCAGAATACAACTAATTCAATTAATTACCAGAAAATAAGGGAATAGGAACCTTTTAATACAATATAGGATTATTAATATTAAATATAACTGATAAAATGGCTGAATTTATATAATGACAGGAAGTAAATTTTGATGTTTTGACTCTTCACAGTATACCAAACTGAAAGTGAAATTACTATTTTTTTTTGGACAGAAAACACTATAAAATGGCATTATTTAATCTGAAAATAACCAGAATGAACTGAAAGATTAATTTAAATCAAATCTAGTGAATAAAATTGACAAATAACCAAAGTTTAGGCATTCATATAGTGAAATAGTAAAATGTACACAGGATGTGAAAATATTTTTGAACAATGTTAAGGATAATATTATATGGGCTAAGAGTTTAATTGAAATTGAAGGAAAGAGTTAGTTAATTATTGGTAGTTGAACGGTTAACATGACATACGTCTGATAACGTGGATAACCTAACCTATAATCGTCATACAAAGCGAGTGTATAGTGAGTTATTGTGAAATCGCGAGTGACTTGTAAAATACTTCTGAAACTATCATATTATAACAGAAACGATCAAGTAACACTCCATAACACAGAACAATATAAATCTACTCCGAAAAACACCATAAAACACTAGAAAACTGTATAATACATTAAACCAAATTAGTGACGGAATCGGAGAAAGTGTTTGACTTATAATTACACAGACATACTAAATACAACCCAGAATCACTACACCAGTCACTACACAACATATAACAAGAGATTTGCGGACACGAGAACAGAAATATTGCGTCAAAATACATTATTTGGAATGCAGCAGCAACGAGCAACATTTTCATCGACTTGACGGCGGCCATTTGCTTTGACAATTCCAGTGCCTCTTCTTGGTTCAGCACAGCTGTTTGGTGAAAACAATTATTATATTTACAATTTATTATTCAATGTCTGTGTTTATTAATAACTATTAATTTGATTGTAACGTTATACTTTTTAAATATTAGCCCGATTTCTCTGACTTTGGTAATAACTGGCTGTTTAAAGAACCCTATATAATTTTTATAACATATACTTGTAACTTTTTTCGATATCCTGAGAATCGATACTAATCGATAAGAGTCAATATTGCTGTTACTTAATAAAACATTAATACTTTTCAATACTTAATAGTTCTTTATTTCTTCAATAATACTAATTACCAATAATATAATTCTAATTGATAATCTACAAGGACTTTACCACCCATAAGTGAAGATAACCTAAAAAATAGAAAGGTAAACAAATATCGATTGGTTTACAGACAGTCTTATGAGTGGTGATAGATTATTTAAATTATACTAAAACTTTAATAAAAATTTTCAGAAGAGCATTACACTGTTTAAAACTTCACAGCCCTATATTAATTAATTGATCCTAATTAATTAATTAATAAAATTAAAATTTTTTTTTATTATTTTTTTTTTATAAACATAATTTTTTTTTTTTTTTTCTTCAAAACAATAATTTTTGTTTTGAAACTTTCGGTGAAGCTGAGCATATATATTTCTTCATCAACTTTACGCTACTCGACCGGTCTTGCTACCATTGGGACTCGACCAGCTGGGAAACTTAAGGAAGTGTTTCAGGCCAGTAAGACGTCGAGAGCCACACCAATTACACACCAATTAAACACATCACAACTTACAACTTATTTATTTATTTTATTACAAATTGGCTAGCCCAAACAGAGGGGCTTGATTACATCGGAGTCACATACTCCACGATAGCAGTATATCATCAGCACACAATATACACATCTTATTATCAGTATTATTACAAATTGGCGCACAACTTTAGGGGCTTTAATTAGCGATTGGAAGGCCAATAAATTCTGCCCAATCACTAGTTGGAGCGAGGCAACAGCTACAAAGCCAGAGAAAAGGGAACAACGACAAGCAAAATGGCAGAACTTACACCAAAAGAAGTGGAGATGATGGAGAAGATGTTGGAAATGATGAGAGGGTTGAAAAAAGAAAGGAAGGAAATGATGGACGAGGAAAGAAGGGATAGGAAGGAGCGCCACAAATTCATAATGGGGAAACTGGGTGAGATGAACAAGAAACTAGATGACGAGAATAAGGAAGTGAGAGAGGACAGATTAAAAAGGGAAGAATTAAGAAAGGAGAAGACCGAAGAAATAAAAAATGATAGCCAACCAGAAACAGGAGAAGTACCAAATGATAAGATGCAGGAACTAGTAACGGTGGTACCTGAAATTGAAACTAGCCGAAACCAGGAAAATATTGAACAAAGGAAAAGGAGAATGTATCCAAGAAATGTAATAAAAACTAAGGAAGAGTTGGAGATGATGAACCATGGATTAATTGATGGCAATAATATCCCAATTACCAATGACAAAGACATCATGTATTCCAGGAATTATAGGAGGAGAATTGAAGTAATTTCCAAAATAATTTACCACAAGACAGTAGTGTACCAATGGGAAAGGACCAGAGGTAAACAGAATACGACATGTGGACAAGATCAATATCAGCGCAGAACTGGACAGTGGATTTCAGAAAGATGGAAATGTGATATCGTACCAGACTGTAATGACGGCACAGGTGAATCACCAGAATGTATTCCATTAGCGTGCCATCTAGGACAGTTCCAGGGTACGGTTAGACTAAAATATATTCCTTCAGAGTGGATATGTGATGGTAAACCAGCTTATGGTGTTTCAGATAAACAAATAATAAGTGATAACCCAGATGAAGATCCTCACAGATATTTGTCAAGTAACACAAAACATGGACCAGAAAAGTATTGGTGTATACAATATGATGATAGAGGGAACCAACCCAGTAATTACGACGGCCCTAACAACCCGCCGTGTAATAACCAGTGTATCGGTAATTCTAACGGCGTTAGGGATAACAACCCCTATCCATACAATAGAAACAATTTATACCAACATAATAATGTCCCATACAGTCAGAGAAATCCATATCCCAACAATAATGGTGACAAACCTTACCAACCTAACCGAAATTATTATTATGATAAATTTAGTAATAAAAACAATAACAGTAATAATAACCGAGTGTCGCGCCCTAGGGTAAATTTTATAAGAGCAACTGAGATGATGGACCCTGGTTGACACAAATACCACACGACATCAAGAAAAGGGACGGATCATGATAACCGACTACGGCGAAAAACAATGTTGAAGGAGACGAAATAAATATCATTGAAAGGAAATGATACGAAGAATAAACATAGAAACAAAACTGGGTTTTATGAGTGAAGACTATGTAAGAAAATGAACATGACCAATAAAAATATGAGCAATGCAGTGACATACAGAAAATCGTCCATTTTCCTGGGTATATAAAAGAAAAGAAAATTTATAAGGAAAGAAAAAGAGAAGATCAACTTACAAAAGTATAAATAAAATGGGCCAGTGTAGAGTACAATATATGCCCATATGTTGTGGTAAATGATAAGCATAACAATACATATGAGTTGAGGGAAATCGTTTCAGGAAAAATCAAAGGAGTGTACAATCAAGCTTCTATGAAGAAATATTATGAAGAATGAGTGGTGAGATTTAGAATTTTTAATTTTATATTTTAAAAAATCCTAAAATAATGTAAGTACATCTTACAACCTAATATTTTGAGAAGAACATTCTGGAGAATTAAAAAAAAAAAAGAATTTTTTAATTTAATAATTTTATAAAAATTCAAAAATAATGTAAGTACATCTTACAACCTAATATTTTGAAAAGAACATTTTGGAGAATTATAAGAAGAAGGAATTTAGAATTTTTATTTAAAAAATTTTAAAATAATGTAAGTACATCTTACAACCTAATATTTTGAGAAGAACATTCTGGAGAATTATAAGAAGAAGAATTTTTCAATTTAATATTTTAAAAAAATTCAAAAATAATGTAAGTACATCTTACAACCTAATATTTTGAAAAGAACATTCTGGAGAATTATAAGAAGAAGAATTTTTTTAATTTAATTTAAAAAATTTTAAAATAATGTAAGTACATCTTACAACCTAATATTTTGAAAAGAACATTTTGGAGAATTATAAAAAGAAGGAATTTAGAATTTTTATTTTTAAAATTCAAAAATATTGTAAGTACATCTTACAACCTAATATTTTGAGAAGAACATTTTGGAGAATTATAAGAAGAAGGAATTTAGAATTTTTATTTTATAAAAATTTTAAAATAATGTAAGTACATCTTACAACCTAATATTTTGAAAAGAACATTCTGGAGAATTATAAGAAAAAGGAATTTAGAATTTTTATTTTAAAAATCCTAAAATAATGTAAGTACATCTTACAACCTAATATTTTGAAAAGAACATTCTGGAGAATTAAAAGAAAAAGAATTTTTAATAATTTGAAAAAAAAGTCTAAAATATGTAAGTACGTCTTATTACAACCTAATAATTTTGGAACAAACTTTATGGAAGAAAGGAAAAGAAAAACTTTTGAATTGAAATATAATTATAAAAATTTTAAATTGAGTAAGTACTTCTTACTACAACCTGATAATTTAGAACAAAACTTTATGGAAGAAAGAGAAAGAGAGAGAATTTTGAACTTAATTTTAAAAAAGTTTAAAATTAAGTAAGCACAGCTTAATACCACTGAATTATGAGAAAACTTTATGGTAAATAATCAAGAAGAATTTGAATTTGGAGAAATACCAAAACATTCAGAAATAATAGTAAGATCACAGTACTATAAACAATTCTGAATGAAACAATTCTGGGAATAAATGAATTAAACAGAATTTGTATGTTGATAGAACGTCAGTACTTTGAAACAAGATAAGATCAACATATTACAAGGATTTATAAGAAATATTTTTCAATTAAATAAAAAGAATAGTTTGAATTTTATATTAAAACTAACCAAGTTCCAAAAAATAATTATGTGTCAATTATGATTGAATTGAGAAGAAAATAAAGTGATTAATTCAGAAAAAAGAATTAATTTTAATCTAGAATAAATGCTAGACATTCACAATAGCATTTGAAGGAGTAGAGAAGAATAACAAGAAAGAGTGTAATATGCCAGAGAAGGAAAAAATTTGGAAGCAAAGAGACTAATTACCTATGAAACGATAATGAAAACAGTTAATTAAGAGTAAAGAAGAACAACTCATACCAAGAAGATGGAGAAGATGATTTTGAACCAATGATAATAATAAGACCTATATGAAATGCAAAGAGAAGAAATACCACATGAAATATAATATAAATGAATTAATGTTAATGAATGCGAAGGCAGATTAATAACTTTCTAAGAGAAAGGAAAGAACCAAAATGCTTAAATAAAATGATCAATATAACAACCTGTATATCTAATGTAAAGATACGATGTTAAAAAATTAAATATAATATATTAAGACCATTCAAATAATGAATACGAAAGACTATTTATAAAGACCATGCTAATACTATGAATAACCAGAAGAAAGTATAAAGAGAATTCAGATGGAGAAGAAAGAGAGTTACACTGTAAACAGTAACCAGAATTATTAAAAGAAAGGTTTTCAACCATAATTAAAATAAATATATCAGACAAGTTAAGAGTTTTGAAAAAATATATATGTAATGAGTATAATAATGATTATGAAGATTTATTAAGATAGAAAATGTGAGATAATCTGAGAGACTACGAAGTGGAGAATCCAAAGATATTTTTATTAGTCGAAAATGAGACTTTTTATTTATTTATTCGATGACTGACTGAAGATAATTCCAGCAGCATTATGTTTTTTGAGCAGGGATGGATATGCCCCTGTACTCAATTTATAGAAGTGGTGTATGGCCAGCAGAGAAGTAGCGTACAGTGCCCCTCTGATCTGCCCCAGCCCACGTGATAGGGAATGTTAGGGAATTAATATCCCAAGGATACAACACGAAGTTGATATAGAAAGAAAATGTATTACAATTATAATATATCTCAGAAGACACTAACTATCCGAAAAGGATCAGTAGTAAGACAAGTAACCATATATATAAAATTAATAAAACTCTATTATAAAAAAGTCGATATAAAGATGGAGAAGAAAATGAATTATAAGAAATGATGAAATTATCATAAGAAATTATTTCATCCATAAACATGTCTGAAATAATTACTTCTGGAGGGGAGCAATCTGTAGCGTGACAGATGTAAGCATAATATTGAATGGCAATTGATCATTAGAATAATGAAGTTATAATATTTAAATTTGGAAGAAAGCACTAAGTTTAATATAAAAAGATTAATTCATAGCAACTGTGGAAAGAAATCATTATTATAAAGAAAATACAAGTTCAAATAAAAGGAGTTACTAGTGATGAGTCATCCAAAACCAGTCTCATAACCAAAGGTTTTCAAGGTATAACCCAGGAAGGTAAAATAGTAAATAACAAAGCAGTACAGAATATGACCAAACCCACGACGAGGGAGAATAAATAGAAGAGAAACCCTAAAATAAGCCAAGATCAACCAATACAGGTGGTGTATTTCTGAAATCAAGAAGAAGATGGAGAAGATCCCAAGAAACCTGATGGCAACAAGAAGAAGATGGAGAAGATACCAGTCCCAGAAGGCAGGAGAAAAGAAGACTGAAGAAAGAAGAAGAGGGCAGCATCCTGAAGAAGATGTCATGCTCTTATAAAAGACACCCAAATCCAAATATCCCCAAAATAAATATCTAAAAATAAAAGTATAACGAAATAAAAACCACATGTATATAAATTTAAGAGAGAGGAGTGTATAAAGTAAAAGTTTCCTGTGAACTAAGATGAAACAATAATATAGTACCCATGGAACAAATCTCCATTGAAAAAACGCTAACCAATTTATTATGTTGATAAGACTATACGACCATTTAGCATTAACATAATATATAAGTGAAAGTGAACCAGTGATAGTTTTGGGTATTATAAAAAATGAACCTTGTGTTTCATTCTTGGCAATCACAAACATTGGATGCAATGAAATATGCATTTTTCAATGACTTAAAATGTGTACGGTGACAATATGTTGTTCATAAGACATGAATCTGTTTAAAATAACATTTTTGTTTTACATGAAAAAAGAAAAACAGATTTCATAGTGCTTTTTGAACGGTTCATACTATTTATTTGTTAATGACAGGGTACAATTCCCCAAAGACAAGGTATAAAAGACTGTATAAAAACTGTAGAATCCTACTTATAATAATAGTTAGAAATAAGAATATAAATATAAGGTTTTAATGTATATAGTACAAGAATGTTTAAAAATGTTTTAGATATAAGGCCATTTGTTTGGGTCTGAAACAACTAACATCAGAACTATAAAAATAAGTACCACTTGTAAATAGTAGAGAGTAATTAAGATGTTAGTTAGTACAAAACCTTTGTTGTAAACCATATTTCCATGTTGGAAATGGGAATGTTGTTGCAAAATGTCTGATTTGAAGACAACCATTTATTTAAAAAAAAAAATATTCTTTATTTCTGTTTGACTATTGTTTGTATTGTGGCCAATACTAATTGTTTTTGTGTAATTTGAAAACATGTTTAATTTATAATACTATTTGTAAAAAGTCAGAGAGGGTATCACACATCATATATTGTTTGTAAATTATTTTGTAAGAAAAATTGTTAAAAAATCATAGGCCAAAAGAATGGAAACCAAACTTCATCAAAACAGAGAAATTACTCATTTAAAAGCAAATAAACAAAAGGGGTTTAGACAAAATAAACTTGAGATCATGCCATATAATTGCACATACCATTTAGAGAGATTTTAATAAATTATATTCAGAATTATAAATAAAAATGAGAATGACTAGACTCAGAAGTTTAGACATGGGAGTCATATATTTCAGAATAATGTTTCAGAATACAACTAATTCAATTAATTACCAGAAAATAAGGGAATAGGAACCTTTTAATACAATATAGGATTATTAATATTAAATATAACTGATAAAATGGCTGAATTTATATAATGACAGGAAGTAAATTTTGATGTTTTGACTCTTCACAGTATACCAAACTGAAAGTGAAATTACTATTTTTTTTTGGACAGAAAACACTATAAAATGGCATTATTTAATCTGAAAATAACCAGAATGAACTGAAAGATTAATTTAAATCAAATCTAGTGAATAAAATTGACAAATAACCAAAGTTTAGGCATTCATATAGTGAAATAGTAAAATGTACACAGGATGTGAAAATATTTTTGAACAATGTTAAGGATAATATTATATGGGCTAAGAGTTTAATTGAAATTGAAGGAAAGAGTTAGTTAATTATTGGTAGTTGAACGGTTAACATGACATACGTCTGATAACGTGGATAACCTAACCTATAATCGTCATACAAAGCGAGTGTATAGTGAGTTATTGTGAAATCGCGAGTGACTTGTAAAATACTTCTGAAACTATCATATTATAACAGAAACGATCAAGTAACACTCCATAACACAGAACAATATAAATCTACTCCGAAAAACACCATAAAACACTAGAAAACTGTATAATACATTAAACCAAATTAGTGACGGAATCGGAGAAAGTGTTTGACTTATAATTACACAGACATACTAAATACAACCCAGAATCACTACACCAGTCACTACACAACATATAACAAGAGATTTGCGGACACGAGAACAGAAATATTGCGTCAAAATACATTATTTGGAATGCAGCAGCAACGAGCAACATTTTCATCGACTTGACGGCGGCCATTTGCTTTGACAATTCCAGTGCCTCTTCTTGGTTCAGCACAGCTGTTTGGTGAAAACAATTATTATATTTACAATTTATTATTCAATGTCTGTGTTTATTAATAACTATTAATTTGATTGTAACGTTATACTTTTTAAATATTAGCCCGATTTCTCTGACTTTGGTAATAACTGGCTGTTTAAAGAACCCTATATAATTTTTATAACATATACTTGTAACTTTTTTCGATATCCTGAGAATCGATACTAATCGATAAGAGTCAATATTGCTGTTACTTAATAAAACATTAATACTTTTCAATACTTAATAGTTCTTTATTTCTTCAATAATACTAATTACCAATAATATAATTCTAATTGATAATCTACAAGGACTTTACCACCCATAAGTGAAGATAACCTAAAAAATAGAAAGGTAAACAAATATCGATTGGTTTACAGACAGTCTTATGAGTGGTGATAGATTATTTAAATTATACTAAAACTTTAATAAAAATTTTCAGAAGAGCATTACACTGTTTAAAACTTCACAGCCCTATATTAATTAATTGATCGTAATTAATTAATTAATAAAATTAAAATTTTTTTTTATTATTTTTTTTTTTATAAACATAATTTTTTTTTTTTTTTTCTTCAAAACAATAATTTTTGTTTTGAAACTTTCGGTGAAGCTGAGCATATATATTTCTTCATCAACTTTACGCTACTCGACCGGTCTTGCTACCATTGGGACTCGACCAGCTGGGAAACTTAAGGAAGTGTTTCAGGCCAGTAAGACGTCGAGAGCCACACCAATTACACACCAATTAAACACATCACAACTTACAACTTATTTATTTATTTTATTACAAATTGGCTAGCCCAAACAGAGGGGCTTGATTACATCGGAGTCACATACTCCATAATAGCTTATCATCAACACAAACACATCAATTTTATTTATTATTATTACAATATATATATATATAATAGCATGGTGCAAAGTGTAATCTTTCATGGAGCAGAAGTTTGGAACGTTTCAAACGTAAATAAGAAAAAAACTAATGGCAGCGGAAATGGACTTCTTCAGGAGGAGTTGCAGAAGATCAAAATTAGACAGCGTTAGAAATAAGACTATTGGTGCCGAGATGAATATTGACAGGACAATAATAGATGAAATAAAAAGAAGACAATTGATTGGGTTTGGGCATGTGAAGAGAATGGAAGATGACAGATGGCCCCGCAAAATACTGGAATGGATACCACCGGTGAGGAGGAAAAGAGGACGTCCATGGAGGAGTTGGCAAGATGACGTAGCGGGAGCAATGGTTGCGAGAAATTTAGAAGAACTTACATGCTACGATAGGTTACAATGGAAGTTGGGGGACGGAGAAACGGCGACAGTTGTAAAGATCCGTTATGTATATATAAGATAGTCTTATACAATTCTTTCAGACATAAAGTATCCAACACACAACAATAAATGTCACCTTATTTCGCCGTCTCACTTGTGCTCTACCTCTGTCACTGTCACACACATGCTTGTAGCGTTCTCGCCAGGCTTGTTGCAGCCGATGTTCACACTATGAACCAGTGTACAACATTGTTGTACGCATGTGCGAAATGAATGACAATTTTGTTAGCAGCGCAACGAGGTGTACGTCCATTACGCATTCTCTCTCTCTCTCTCTCTCTCTCTCTCTCTCTCTCTCTCTCTCTCTCTCTCTCTCTGCATCTTGAATTCAGTGTTCAATTTCTATCGTCATGTCTCTAACAACTCTAACAAGGTCGAAGAATCTAATGATCGGAGAAAAACAGATGGAACTACCTTGCATGATGGCTAGTTTACGGCATAAGGAAGCGGACCTGTCACATCACCGTCTGCAAAGCTCTGGTAACTTTTAAATGTTAATTAACTACCCGACTTATTCACAGTCAAAGGCCGGATAGATTTAAGAAAGTTATGAAAGTGTCAACATTAAAATGAAACAATGAATTATGGTAGTGTAGGAGCTGAACTGAATGATCTGGACTGCAAAAGTAATTTCCAAATTCCAAGATGATTTACTTTACTGTTTAGAAATTAAAGTCACGTAAGGCTTTGGAAAAATAAACTCTTGAAGGCTACAAACATTGGAAATGGACTTCTCTATAAGTCCTGCGGATTGTCAAACGTACAGTGCGTTAGAATTGAAGATGTCCGGAGAAAAACTCGGGCGGACAAAACGTTTATAGACGCCGTAGATATTAAGTGGACTCGATGTCTGTAATTGTAAAAGTTAGCATGCTACAATAGGCTAATAAACTTCATGGGGCCGGATTACAATAGAGAGACTTCTCTCACACACCGTGTCACTCGGCACAAAATGCGAAAACATATTGTTCCTCTGGATATTGTCTTTTACAGTTTCCCGTTCTACTGCCTACTACAGTTACAGTTTCCCTTTCGTTTGTAAACGCTTTCTACGCTGGACCCGTTTTCACGAGAGTTGTAGGAATATTTATCCCCCTTCCCTTCCCACTCGGTCTGTCTGTCTGTCTCTCTCTGTCTCTCTCTCTCTCTCTCCTCTCTTTCTCTCTCTCTCTCTCTCTCTCTCTCTCTCTCTCTCTCTCTCTCTCTCTCTCTCTCTCTTTCTTTATTTAGGAAAATAGTTCAGAGTACTTCTGCAAATTGCTTCCAGCAGATAATATTCGCCTAAACTGTCTTTCAATACGCGCACACAAGCGGAACGCAATTCAGGAGCATTGTATTCCTAACCGACAAAATTTTATTCGTTTCAAGTGCAATCAACGTTACTAAGTACTGACTAACTGAAACACTTTCTCCTCCAATGGATAATAAACATTATACTGTATTATTGTTGTAATTAATTAAACCGATATTTTATATAGACTACCCTGTGGGCAGTTTAATGATATGTCGCACATTAGCTCTTTCTTCTTCTTCCATATATATTATCTTATAATACAGATAATATCACTTTTAATCAAACAAAACCTAAACCTTTAACATTCACAATAAAAATCTGATATAGGCCTACAGAATAGAATGTCCAGATTGCAATAAATTTTGCGTAGGCCTGACAAAGAAATAAATTCTTGGTAGATTCCTTCAACACCTCAATGTATTTTTAAAACCATATATTTATAAAGTCTAATTTAGCCCACACATTGATTAAATAATAAACACCAATTTTCAGGCGTTGGAAAATTAAAATTTATTAAAAACATACAAAAAAGCCAACAAATGAATATTTGGGGAAATCTTAATATTTAAACGACAATAACAGTAATTTATTAATTAAAAAAAGCTTAAATAAAAACAAAAGAAGATGTTCTATTTAAAATTATAAATTTATTAAAATAAATAAAATTTTATCATTAAATATTTTCAGTATAACCCATAAAACCGGTACTTAATTAAATAAACATTAAAACAATTGCTAACCAGTCGACTTAAATCGATTATCCGTTATTTTACATTAAAATCGAAACAAATTCGATTATTCGTTAGTTTCTACATTGTTACGACGGCCTACTTGATCGTCGTATGGTCAAGTGGAAAGCAAAATACAAGACACCAATTAAGTCACTAATCACCAGTTTTAATTATCACAGTTAAACAGTTAGTGATTAACAACACAGTCTCTTACAACAAATCAAATAAAAATTGTTCACACGCAATAAAATTTCAACTAATATAAAACACAATTGTTTTACAATTATACCGCCCGATTATAAAACACAACACTTCGCCACAATAACCACTTGAACGCACAGAGTAGTCAGTTGTAATCGCCCGACAATAAACTCCAACCGCACTGTAATATATCGCAACTATAACTGAAACTGAACGTCGTTGAATACTGGTATTTATACCCCCCCCCCGAAATGCTAGATTATTCCATACTGCGCGTTAACAATAAATGAAAATATTAGAGCGTAATTCATTGCGGTCTTGACGCTGTTCGCGCGGCTTCTGTTACAGTCTAGCTAATGCGTCGAGAATCACGTACGCCACACATATTCAGCTGGATTCCTCTGGAACATTCGATAAACACGTAGATTGTTCTGTGATGTCGTAACAATATTAACATAGAATTGTTTAGATTGTTATTGATTTACCTCCGATGATGCTGATATTTATCAGTGAAACGAGCGTCAGGTATTAAAACCACAAAAACGCAGTACACTACTTGCAGAAGAAAATATATTGAATAACATCACAATATTCGATATAAATGTCTGCAGTACTTCATTATGACAACGTTCACGGAAGACAATTCTGATTCACTCATACAGGCGGATCAACAAAATGAAAACACGTTACAAACTACGCAGCTTCTAAGCCTAATTTTCTATGGCATTACCACAGACTATTCAGTTGGTCGTTGAGATCAACAGTTTTTCGGTCAAAAGAACGAATTTCTCTTTATTGTCCCAAAAAATTCGTCATTTCATCCTGATGAAAGAAAATATATACTTTTATGAGGTTGTCTACATTAATGTGGCCATAAAAAATGAAATAAAACGTATTACACATTGCTTTCCGTCTTCCATTGTTTAGCTTTACGCGCGTTTTTCCGTAACCATGGATTTCAACAATTAGGTACACTTTTCTCAAAAATTATAAGTACTGTTGAGTTCAAATTTTTGGTGGTTAAAGAGCATAGTGCAACAGTCAAAGTGTACTAGAATTAATCTCTTCTTTAAAAAATTAATTTTGTCAAACATTTTTAAATTAAAAAAGTTTTTCCAACAAACTTTTAAAAAGTAATTATTTTTTATGTTGGTATATTTTTCTTAAACTGTTTCAAACTAGTACATCATGTTACAAATACATGAATTAATATATGGTAAACATTTCAAATACATAGGTTCAATAGGCATTAATTAATTGTACCAAACTAAACCCCTGTTCTGCCATTTAAAATGCATTGGACAAAATAAGTGCGGAACTCCCCGCAAAAAATTGCATAGTTTAACTTTAAGAAAATCATTTCGATCAATAAGATCTCTTTAAGGTCTTACGTGTAATAAATTTAAACTCTGTCAAAATTTAAAATATATGTAAGTTATGATGTTCGCGAATACTGAAACAAATCTTTTTCTTCTTTTTCTTCCATCGGAGAACTGGCGAATTCCCTGTTCCGGTACCATTTCGCTAACGCTACTTAGACCTTCCTATACATCGTTGTTCAATAGGCTTGTACACTTATTGCCAAATTTCCTTATGCAACCTAGCATCAGGCATCCTATTCAGGTGAGCAATGCTCCATCTCTCTTTGTTTTCTGCAATACGATCTTGGATATTAAAAATGTTCAACTCTTGGCGCATGTCTTCATCGTAGTCTGTCTCTTCGTATGCAGCCTTTAGGAGGTCGCAAGAATCTTAACTCTAATGTCTGTATCCAAATCGCATATTTCTACACCGGAACGAAAGTTTCAAAACCATATAACTAGACTGGCACAGCTATTCCCTTACAAAATACTAGTCGAGTTTCTTTCCTAGTTTTACTCGATAACGCTTAATGAATTGTGCAACATATTGCACTGAAACTTGTCCAACTTATGATCAACATTATAAGTGACGTCACAATCAATATAGCGGAAATGTAACACCTGCTCTACACTTTTATTGTCTAATCCACTCTTAGTTATTTTCCCTAAAATGCTACAGTTTTTGTTTTCTAAACTAAAATTTTTATCTCGTAGGCTAATTTGAACAGAAATTTTGTAACTGAAACGTCTTTTTCTGAAACTCGCGTTCATTGTTCTGGATGACTAGTTGATCGTCCGCAAACGGCATTGTATTCAATTATGTTTTATTATTTATTTTCACTCCTAGATTAACATTTTCACTTATATTTTTCAATCCGTTGGACAGAATTACTAATAGTATTTGGTTCTATGTCACTGAATATTTTCCAATCATATTTGGATTTTATATTTGAGAGTACGGAATCTATTTTTCAAGCAGAATGATCACTGTTGCACACCACTAAATAAAAATATCCCGATTATTTTTATGATTTTTAAATATCCCGATCGGGATATTTTTATATAGTGGTGTGCAACAGTGATCATTCTGCTCGTGATTTAAACCACTAACACAAATTTCTTCATTAAAAATCTATTTTCGATTTAAAATAGGTCCAGCAGGTTAGTTTTCATAACACTTGAAGACGAAATATTGTATTCGAAACCTGGTTCCTTAATATTGTAACGTTTAGATCTGTACGTGCTCTATTAATTTGTAATTTCGTGCGTTCGCCTCACACGTTGTAGTCATTACTTTAGGTTTATGCTGACGATGTCCGTCGCGATCTCACGAATTACCAGTACTCGCGAGTGGGAACCTTACCTGTTCTTTAATATGTGGTTGTATTTCCCGGGTGGCACCAAATTGTTTAATCTGACAACAATTAAAAAATAGGACTATCGAGCGTTCGTTCTATGACGGTATGGTGAATTCAAATTACTCCCGCCACGTGCGGATTTATTAATATTGCTAGTAGTTCGCAGAGTTTCCGATGCTTAGCGCTTACCGTCACTGTCGCTCATCGCTAATGTACACAAATCATATAATACAATTTATTATGAAATAAAGAACAGTGGTTACAACTCTGTACTAGTTTATTAACTTGTGATTAGTTGTTATTCAATATTATACAAAATTATATCTGGATTTTAAACAAATTTGCACCGGCAGTATTAAGACAATTAATTCCCAAGGTTTGGCGAATGCTTCAGAACGATTTAGTCAGACATGGCGTCTACAACAGTTTATTTTAATTTCGTTCAATTATTCTGGGTCTTTCTGGTTACGAAAAAAATATTGATATGATTACAATAAAGTACACTACCTTACATTACTGTTACTTATACACTATAAGGTTTAATTACAATTTGTTCCTGAAGTGTTAAAAAGTGTGTGTCACAATTCGGAATTTTTATACAGGTTATTTTCTAGTTTCATATAAATTTAGTGTTTTATTTTTAACTAATCCTTGAAAGAAATTTGATTATCAGTTCGTAGTGAGAGTTAAAAGTGTTGTGAGAAAAAGTTAAAAAGAATTTATTCCATAAATTCGGGGAATTCAGCAATACTTATCGAATCTGTTGAATTAAGGTGAAGGGTTCTTCTGTTGAAATAGGTTGGGTCCTTTTTTGCCATCAATCTTCCATCATTTTTGAATTTAGTTACGCCTGGCGTCTTTTTCGGATAAGTTGATCGAAATTTATTAATTTGGAATTTAATAATCTGGTCTGTGGCCTCGTTTGGATGGACTAATTCTTCATCATACTTCTTGTTTATTCATGTTATAAAATTTGGATTACTTTTTATTGTTTTAAATTAAAATTTGAGTCATTTGCGGCTTGGCGTCTCTTCGTCTTGAGCTTCAATAATGGACTCACTGTTTCTAACGGAATAATAATAAATAACGTTTGGTTGTTATGGCAACTGACTGCCTCTCATTGGCTATTCATAACTTAAGCCCATTGTTATAATATTTGAATTTTTATTCAAAATGACTAAATATTTTCTGATTTCTATTATTCTTCTGTCTTCTTATCAATGTATGAGATATTATCACAACAGTCCCTATTTTCTTTCAAAGATCATTTTGACATCCCTCAAAGCTGGGTTTGCTTATGTATTAATGTTTTGACAATTATGTTAATATTATGTAATTACATTTCTTTCTTATTTTATGTCCTTAATTTAATTTTTACATCTTAATCTGATTCACTAACTATCATTAACTAGTTACTTGCATTGGATTTTATAATACTATAGTTAATTTCTTATACTTTGTTGATTTTGGATTTATACAGTAGGCATTTCATAGGCCTAAGTAGTAATTGTCTATATTTTCTTATTTTACACAAATTAAATATTATTTTTTTATACATGTTTTGTTTTGTGTCACAAACGATTTGTTTACTCTTTGAATTGATTTGGATTGTTTTATAATAATTGTATTTTCTCATTATTTTACAATATCATGGCCTGTCTATGATTTTCTAACTGGCTTGTCCAGTATTATTAAGTTCGTAAGAATTTATCTCTTTACCTTATAACTTGCCTATTGTTTACTACTATTTATAAAACATAACACAACATTTCGGTTTATGGTCTGTATACCTTTTTCATACCTTCTCATAAACTTAATTGAACAATCTTTTAACAGTTACTATGCTAATCTTGTTTACATTTTGTTTACTCTTATTTATTTTTTGGTGATTAACATTATCACACCACTTACTTTATCTAACTAATTATCCCTTTGAACATAGGATGTTTCACTTATTTTGCTTTTCTATTCTTTAGTATATTTTTCTTTTCTAATCTTTACTATCTAACCATGGTAACACTAATATTTTGACTCCTCATGGGATTTTTCCCTGAATACCATTGTATTCCTAATCTACAATCACTCTTAATCCTAATAACAACAATATTCTTATATTCTAGCACTTTTCACCATTAAACTGTAGTGTTTATCACTGGTTTTTAGGTGTCTATACCTATCAGTAGGGATTTTCTATTTATTTTGAGGGATTACACTGGCACTTTGCAATTTCTTATAGTATTTGAGTGTTACTAGTGGGTGCTCCCTAACATTAAATTCTCTTTTCTCACTTAATCATGTTCTCTATCTATCTATCTCTCACTTCATAATGGTTAGTTATACTGTTAACAAGTTTCATATCATTATAGAGTTATTTATAACATTTAATCTCTATTTCTTTGGTTAGTGTACTTTGGTTGTCTTTATTTTATTTTATTTTAAAAATTATCATTTACATTTATTATTTATTTGATTCTAATAATTATCATTTGATTTTACTATTTCTCATTTCCTTTTCTATATCATTTGTTTGTGTCTTCTTATATCTTCTCATTTTTCATTTAATGTATTGTTTAATGAATTGTTTCCTTTTCATCTACCTTCTCATTTGATTTCATTTTATTTCATTTTATTGAGTCAATCACTTGGGTTGGGTCATAGTCATTTGTCTCGTCATAGTCATTTTATTTTCATTAGTTAAACATTTAATATAGTTGATTCATAGTTTTTTCCCTGGTATGGGGGTGGCTTTTTTGTGTTGTAACAATATTTAACAACTGTCCCACTTAATATTCCTACACATATCAAGCAGTTTTAAAAGGATTCGGATAATGTTTCTCACTAGATATACTACATAAAATTTGCATATTCTCTTTTCACTGCAAACAAAATAATACATAGATTTGATCAAGGAGTCAAAAGCATTGTGTGAAGCTAGATATAGTAATACATTTTATAATTTATAAATGAGTGTCAAATGTCAACAAAGTGTAAATTAGATAAAAATATGTGTATTCAAAATGTACAATGAACATAAAAAGCCGTTTTACAGGCAACAATTTTAATTTAAAAACATCATCATCATCACCATCCTCATCATTTTCAAGGAGTAAACCAAGTATGGTTTGTTCCGGTCTCAAACAGTCAAAGAGTCTCGAGCTGGTCATTCCAGCGCTTTTTCGGACGATGTCCCACACCTCTCCGTCCGGCTATTCCTTGTTTGAGACAATTTAGTAATGAATATGTCCCCTAGATATGTTACTAGCATATCGCAGGGTAAGACGTATGGTGGGGCTGCCACCTTCAGGCTTAACGTCCAGCCCGATTTTCTTCGTCTGGGTGTTCTGTCGTAAACTGGGTGTCTTACTAAAGAGACCAGTTTCCCCTGTTGAGATATGCATTAGGATCTTTAATGCGTTGGTTTCTCCTCCTCGCCTCCCACATCATACGTTGTTGATCAATAGAAGGTCATCCGTCTTTAGGGGCTATGAAAGAAATAGTTAATAATTAGTAATCAGTGTCAATCTAGGAGTTCAGTATAAAGAATAACAGTAATAGTGAATAATAGTAGTGTTAAGGAAAGCTCAAAAGAAAATCATTTCCAACAAAAGAACTAATTAACAACATACTCAGAAAATAATTTCAAGGCAAGTAAAACTAACCACGTACAACGTAAAGACTAGTCTTCTTCTTCTTCTTCTTCTTCTTCTTCTTCTTCTTCTTCTTCTTCTTCTTCTTCTTCTTCTTCTCCACTTCAGGGATTGGGCAATGTGCCTGTTCAAACCTCACATTATCAGATCCGTTTTCTTCTTGGTCTTCCTACATCCCTTGTATTTGATTACAATTACTGGTATTCTATGTTCATACATACAACTTAAATACTCTCCATTCCCCCCTGTATTCTTTTATTTTCTCATTTAGCCTATATTATATATAGCCTATAGGCCTATTTAATTCTTCCCGTATATCTTCATTTCTTTTATGATTCCTTCTTGTGCATCCTTTAACTATTCTTAAAAATCTCAACTCTGCTGATTGTGTATTGCTTTTATCTCTTTATTTTGTAATCCATGATTCACTACCATACACAACAATAGCACTGGAACACCCGTTATTTGTAGAATTTTTAATTTTGTCTCACGTCTTGTGAGAAATAAATAGCCTAGTGACAAATAAATAGTTAAATAATATTCTGAAGTATACATACCAGGTATAGAATAGCATAGGATAAAAATAGCGTTCCATTTAAAACACATTCATTCCAGATAACCTTTACTGCACAGCAAGACAAACATTCTGATATTAGTCTGAGTAACTTAGCTGAACATTCAAGCACTGTACGTTATTGTGTGACATTGCTAATTATAAAATAGAACAACTTAAAACAAAACCATACGAAATAAATATTCACGATTAGACTGTAATGTGAAAGATTTTTTGGCTTAGCGTCTCTTTTGATATCGGCCATTACATTGAATGTCCACAAGATGTCGGCTTCGATACAGATTGCTTACAAGATGGCGGCTCTGTTCGGCTACACTTAAAATATTATTATTTAAATAACTTTAAACAATAATAACTTTATTATTTATAGTAACTTTAAAAATATCAATGTTAATTACATTGCACTAATTGTTTGTAAAATTTCTTTTGAAATAAGCCTATATATGTGCTACATGCGATGAGGTTGAGAATCTGTATGTGCATACTTCAAAATAAAAAACTAATTATTGATTCAGAATTTTGTTTGACTTCCAGTATCACGGTGTTAACATTTATATTATTACGCAACGGAACATTTTAGAGCAATGGACTGAGTTGGTCTACTCTTTTCTCGGCTATCCCAGCAGAGCCCAGCTGTAATATTTGTGTGCGAACATATGGCTACTTTGAGATGAAAGACAATTACGTGACACTTATCATGCGTCAACAATCGAGGCTATTCCAGACAGCAGCGGTCGGGCACTGTGTTCAAGGCCAGACAGTGAGACCGTTTATAGTGGAGCCGAGAGCGCCTGTTTCTACACGCCATCGAAAAAAGTGACAGATTATTCTGGCACCTCAGCGGCGGGGTATAAGTATATAACCATCCAGCGACGGACAAATAAGTCAGTTTACGTCGGGCGATTACTCAGTGCGTTCAAGTGGTTATTAGTGAAAAGCGATTATTGTGCGGGACTCCATTAGATATTGTGTGTGGAAAAATTTAACTGAATAATTATTGCACGAGTACAATCTTGTTGAATAACTTGTTGATTTCAAACTTTTAATTGTGATTAATTAAAACTGGTGATCAGTGACTTAATTGGTGATTTCATTTTGTTTTCCACTGTATCATACGACGACTAGTGAGACCGTCGAACCAATATGTATCAATTATTTCTGAATTGTCCGTAAAAAGGGTTTAATAATGAAAATTGATTTAGTCAAAACTTAGCCACAGATGTTATAAAAATGTGTGTAATGAATTATCGAACGTCACAACACTTTTAATCGTCAGAAGTTATAAAAATGTATTTGTATGAAACGACAACACAGGGCTCATCGCACTTTGTATCTCTCTCCGAGCGTATCGACGAAACAGTCCATACGTTCGCTAGTGGGCCAAACATAATAGACTCTACACACGCACACGCTGTTCCTTCCTTTTGTCTCGCACAATTTTCCCTTCCTCCTTTGTGTCGTCGTTTGTAAATGCTTTCTACTTGGCGACCATCATCAGATGGGTGAGAGAACCCTCTCTCTGTTTATTTGGGAAAACGATCTCAGAGTACTTGGCGAAATTGCTTTCACAGAAATATTCGTATAAACTGCCTTTCAATACAACACACACACACACACACACACACACACACACACACACACACACACACACACAGTATTATGCGAGCACGTATAGCGCGGCGGGTCTTATGTAGTCGGCGAAAACTGTACGCACGGATGTTTGAACTCCCACATCGTCTGTATTTTCAGTGAACGTAATAAATTATTTTGCATACCAACCAGATATATATTCTTCTTTTCATCTATTTCGTCCTTCTCATCTTCTTTATACTTATTGTTCTACTTTTTCTACATCTAACCTTCTCTTACTTTATATTGTCATTATTGTTTTTGTTTTTCTTCTTCTTCTTCTTCTTCTTCTTCTTCTTCTTCTTCTTCTTCTTCTTCTTCTTCAAGTTATCCTTATTCTTCTTCTCCGTCTCCTCCTCTTCCTCCTTCTTATTAGGCCTATTAGGCGATTATATTCCTTTAAGTGTTTACTTTCAAGGCATTTTCTGGATTGTCTTCCTGTATCTTCTTTCGTCTTATGTCTGCATATATTCTTTGTATTTATGTTTTATATTCATTCTGTATATATTAAAATAGGCCTACAGCTTTCTTTTGCTGTAAATGTACGTGTCGTACCTGCCACGTAGAAACGATATATCAAGTGTTTTACGGGGAAAGGAGAGCATACGTGCGGAGTTCTTGTTATCTGGACAGAGAAAATTTCTGTAGGAAGGAAACCGGTTTGTGTATGTCTGGATATTGACGTCACTAATATAAATAAAATTAATAGTAATTTAGGAATCGACAAGCATAATGCACTAAGATCAATAACACGCGGCCCTGAAGGAGATAAAGAGGTATATCCGTACATCCCACAAGAGGATCTATGAAAGATGAAAGCGTGAACACCACACCCTGTAGACTCACTCATAGTAACAATGCAAATGATAATTATTAAATACCTTAAATATTTAATTAGGCTGCGTTCACCTTATTTAAAAGTTGAAAGAGAACTGTTAATAATCTTTAGTTAAAAACGAATTCTTTCTTTGTCTAATCAATTATCTGATTACAGGGAATTAACTTTGCCTATGGAACGTTCAAAGACAGGTTCTAAATGCTTCATTTTGAAGGCGGAAATCCTTCCTGTGTAAAAGTGGCGGAGACTTTAAAATTACGAAAGTTGACAGAGTTATAAATTAAAATATGTGGAAACATTTTGCATTGCAATCGAATTGTTTGGTACATCGTGAACACAAAACTATGTTACACAAAGATACACAAAGTTACAGTAACTCACTCTCTTCATTTACGACTTTTCCCCCCATTTTAATGAATCCTTCCCGTCGGTCTCTTTTTCATATTTCTACGAAACACAGTCAAATTTGTGAAAATCAGCTGTCTTATTGTACACGTTCTCAATCTATTACGTCAGTAATACACTATTCCTCCTCATTGTGCATGGCGTAGGATTGACACGTGACACATGATCGTTAACTGCGTTTGGATTTTATAAAAAATAATAAAACCCGCGTTGAATTACGCACTTTCAAGAAGAAAAAGAAAAACAAGCTGAACAACTCTGCGTTACCATGGCAACCAAAAGAACGAATTATGTAGTCAGCTGTTCTGAAATGAACATTATTATTACCTAATCATGGTAATGTTTTCCTTGTTTAGTAGGTTAGTAATTACTTTTCAATATTTGTTGTTGCTGCTGTTGTAATATGAAATAATATTCATAATGACAATAAAAATAATTTCATAATATATCTGCGAGCTGTTTATTAATATGAAAAGATGCCCAACTCAGCAGGTTAATCAACAATTTTACACAATATAATATGTAACGTCGTCCAATTTGCTTTTTCTACAATTTAATATTGTTACGACGGTAGAACTGATCATCGTATGGTACAGTGGAAAACAAAATACAAGACACCGATTAAGTCATTAATCACTAGCTTTAATTATCACAGTTAAACAGTTCGTAATTAACAACACAGTCTCTTACAACAAATCAATAAAAATTGTTCACATGCAATTAAAAAATGTCAACTGATATAAAACACAATAGTATTACAATCGTCCCGCACAATTATAAAACACGTAACACTTCCCCACAATTCTCAAACCGCACTGAGATATATCGCAACTCAAACTGAAAACTTAACGCCGCTGAGTACTTGTATTTATACCCCGCTGAGGTTCCAGAATATTCGCTGACTGCGCGTCAAGAATGCTACTAGGAAACACCAGAACATAATTGGTTACGGCCTTACACACAGCAGGCGCGGACCGGTAAGGTCTGGTATAGACCCGATAGTTGACGCCACAATGTAGCGGCATTATGTACGCGCACACACATTACAGCTGGATTCCACTGGAACATTCGATAAACTTGTAGAACGTTCTGTATTACGTAACACGTTTACCTCCTTACGTAACAATATCTTTGTTGATACTGCAAAAGTCAAGACAATTGTGATTCTTTCGCTCTTTTATCAAAACTGGTGTGCCCGTTTTACAGGTACAAGGTTCAAACTAACTAAACCTAGAAATGTTTCAAGCCTTGCATATTCAACAAGGTAACATCAAATATGGAATTACAGTTCATCACAGAAGTATATTCTTTTGAACAATATGTCGCTGAGCACGCCAAAAAGTCAAGTAGTGGTATATTAGTCACTTGAAATGACAAATTATTTCATATTACAACAATATATTGCTGAAATCATATTCTAATATTGGAAAAAATATTTGTTACTTATTGTTTGTGTATGTATGTTAAATTTAAATGATACGAAGTATGATAAGATTCTATTTATGGTCATTGTGGATATCGGTTTCTTATAATAAAATACACATTGTTACGACGGTCTACTCGATCGTCGTAGGTACAGTGGGAACAAAATAAGTACAAGACGCCAATTAAGTCACTAACCACCAGCTTTAATTGTTACAGTAAAACAGTTCGTAATTGAAAACACAGTCTACTACAACAAATCAAATAAAAAGTGTTCACACACAATAAAATGTCACTAATATTAAACACAATTGTATTACAATTATACCGCCCGATTATAAAACACAACACTTAACTAATAACCACCTGAACGCGCACAGTAATAACTATTGCTACTATAACTCTCGAACCGCACAGTCAAAAATTCGCCTAATACTGAACCGAACGTCGTTGAGTACCGGTATTTATAGCCAGTCGAATATCTAGACGATTCCTAATTGAATCTTAGCGTCCGCGTCCGTATGAACTACTTCACACAGTCCGCACGGCTGGCGGCATCGAGAACTTTCTCGTAGTGCGTCTACAAGCACTTACGCCACACTTACATTCTGGATCTCTCTGGAACGTTCGATAAACACGTAGATTGTTCTGTAATGCCATAACACTACTACGCTCCCGTCTTATTTAATAATCACCTTATTTTGAATCTTATTCCCTCATAGTAAAATCTCTCCTACTCATAATACATACGAGCAACCTTTTACACACAGCTGACACTGAAATTCTCACTTCTGGTGTGTGCCCCATGACCCACCAATTTTTATGACCTTATTTTAGCGTTTCATAACTAAGATATTAGCTCAAAATTGTCAGACGATGGGAAAGAAAGATTCTGAGGTGGATGTATGGAGGTGTACTAGTTACTGGAATGTGGCTTATGAGGACAAATGCCCCAAATTGTACGATCTGTACAAGGAACCGGACATCATCACACCAATAAAACAAGGCATAATTAGGTGGGCAGGTCACGTACAAAGAATGGCAGAGGAAAGAGCAGTGAAAAAAGTATTCATTGGAGGACCAGGAGGAAGAAAGCAAGAGGGTGGCCAAGAAGAAGATGGGTGGACGATATAGCTGAAGATATGAGAAGACTGGGGGTCGGAAGGTAGCGAAGAGTCGCACAGGACAGAGAGGAGTGGAGGCACTCATTTTGGAGGCTAGGGCTCTTCATGAGCTGTAGCGCCGTGGAGTAGTAGTAGTAGTAGTAGTAGTAGTAGTAGTAGTAGTAGTAGTAGTAGTAGTAGTGATAAGCAATGTCCACACTAGTACGCTTTTCGTGCATTTGAGGCATGCGCAGTAGGACCTTACTCTAGCGAACGTAACGCATGCACAAAATCAGTTGAAGGTCACCGTTTTTAGTAACGCATTCAGTAACGCACGTGCTTCCACCACCAGTGGATCTTCTTTCAACATTCCATGCAACTTCATAGTTTTACAGAAAGGTTTTGTTCTGTTTCGTGATTACTGTGACTGTGTTTATTGTTTACCATGTCGTCAGAACAAACGTTGGGCTTTATTGAAGATTATAGGTCACATTGTGCCTTATGGGACATTACGAAAAAAATTATACAAACAAAATAAAAAGAAATGATGCTTACGCTGTTTTGGCTACGAAGTATGGACTGACTGTGAAATAACTCCGGGAAGCATTGATGAAATGATTTGCGTGGATACTTTAAATAACTACATCAAAGAAGTAAATGAATCACCGGTACCCAAATACCTAAGTGTGATTGCTAAGTTCACTTCAGCTGGTATATGTTGGTATATTCACTTCTCTAAATCGAGTATTTTCTTTTGTGATCTTAGACTTCACCATTTGTAAAAGCATGTAAAAGTTCGTTCTAAACATTCGCGTAAAGTTCTTAAACAGAACATTATCATCCAGGTCTCTCATAATTCCATAATTCCGCGTTCTTAAATAATCTTTCAACCATATCGAGCGTTGATATTTTTTACGCTTTTCTTACTCTTTTCAGGACTAAAAAAATGCAGCACTTATACCCGCTAACATAGTAACGTCCATTTTCACGTTTACACTGGAGGAACATTGACAACTGTGACGCACAGGTGTAGACACTTTGTGGCATGCGATCAGTACTTTCGGCCTAAGGCATGCGCAAGAAATACTCGGTGTTGAAGGCAGAATTGAAAATTGATAGTGAAGTTTAAGTTGAAAGCGCACAACTGTGGACATAGCAATACGATTCTATTTGTGTTTATTCTAAACATCGGTTTCTTCTAATAAAATACATATAAACTCTACTACGCCCTCGTCTCATTTTATTATCTGTTAACTTTTTCTAATGAATCTTATTTCCATAAAGTAAAATCTCTCCTACTCGAAATACATACAAGCAATCTTTTACACCCACCTGACCCTGAAGTTCTCAATTCTGGTGTGTGACCCCATGACGCACCAATTTTTATGACGTTATTAAAGAGTTTCACATCTCGTTAACAAACTCCTGGGAACGGTCGTAGTTAATATGACCACTGTTAGTCGAACTCGCGGCACCTTTTCGAACTAATTCGTTATGAAATCGTTATTACGTTCTGCTAGACAAACGACCGCCTGCTCTGGATGACACTGAACAACACTGACAGAAAGGTGTGTATTTCAGAACGACTAAAGGAGTGCAGCCTATTCTGTGGGAATCGGAAAACAGATTGCAGATGGGTACACGTTTGTTAAATTAAATCTGCAAAGACTTTGGATTACAAATATCCACACCTAAGACCAAGGTGATGGCTTTTCGTGGAACTGACCCCGTACGAGCGAATATTGTTATAGATGGTACTGTACTGAAACAAGTTAGCACTTTTAAATACGTGGGCTTCAGCGTGTCTTATAATGCAAGCAACAGCGTTGTAAATAAGTTGCATAAGTTCAACCTTATTTGCGGGACCATTAGGTGAATTAGGTTAATTGAATTGTTAAGTCAGCAAGTAAAGAAACATGCCTGAAATTCTAGAAGGTGATGGCCCTTTCCACACTTCTATATTGGTCTGAGAATTGGACTTTAACGAAAGGCCAGACTAGTCGCATTCAAGCGGCTGAAATGAGATTTCTCAGGCACGTGGCAGGGTATACTCTCCATGATCATAGAAAAAACACAGATATACGGCAGGAACTGAATATTATGAGTATACTCGACAGGATTGTCCAGTATCGGCTGAATTGGTGGGAACATCTTTGTCGAATGGATGACTGCCGCATCCCCAAACAACTATGGAACTGTAAGCCAAAGGAACGAAGAGGTGTGGGATCTCCGAGGAAGCCCTGGAGTAACCAGCTCTCAGAGTTAAACAAAAAACTGTGAATCGTACCAATTGTTTATATATTTTTAAAAACCTTTATATTAATATGTGTCACCAAATCGCAACGAGTCATAAATTAATATCGTAAAAAGCTACTAATAATTACAAACAGAAAGTTATGAAAATGCAATAAAACATTTAAATCTCTTTGAAAGTCATGTCGCTTTGACATCACTCAATCTGTTCACTATTTATAGAACTAAACAATGTTTGAAAACCCGGTATTCCATTTTTCGGTGGGACAAAAAGAAATTTTTGTGAAATGGGATTCTGAAATGCCTCTGTCTGTACATCTGCTTCTGTTCGCGGATTGTCAAGTTGTGGCGACACTGAACGTAGAAAACGTTAACTCCATGAACAATAAAAATGTTGGCGCCTCGACGTAAACTTTGGAAAAGTTGGTTGTTTGTAGTGAAGGGGCCTAATGACATCAGATTTGGATGTGTGCTTTTTAACTTATCTTGATGTGACATTATCAAAAAATGGTAGAATTGATGAAAGTGATGAAGATAGCGATAAAATAGAACAAGGGAAACTGGTAATAGGGGCTGCTTAATTATGTGCTTTGGGGGTGGGCAAAAAGTCAAAACGATTTACTCCGCCTTCCTAAAAATCATGCTCATCTGCGGCTGTAAAACGTGGGTCATGAAACTAAGAAACTCCCGAAGGTCTCAAGTAATGGCAACAGACTTTTGGATACGGTCTTGTGGGGTGCCCAGACTCCAGTCCGTTATAAATGAGATATTAGGGAACAAATACGGGAAGACATTAAAAAGTAAAGTAAAAAGTTGTTAAACTATGTTCCGACGAGAGTACGGAAACAGAGTGGACCCAAGACATAGTTTGAAGAAGGAAGTATACGACCAGACGGAGAGAAGAGGCTGGAGCAGACTCAGACTAGAACAACAGAAACGAGTGTATCTGGGCAAGAAAGAGAGGTTAATAGTACCTGACTTTGTTTGCTGACGTGTGCGTATTGCTTTTTGTCTTTTTTTTTAGTGCCACAAACACGTTCGTTATTTACAAAGTGTTGAGTGATTGTCAGTATCGAGAAACTCTAACTTTATTTTATGAAGTTAGAAACGATGTAATTTCTATTCTTTCTACATTTTTGTATAAACCTTTTTTAAACGCATGCTACTGCTTTAGAAACAGGCCTACGTTATGTGGTTATAGAATTTTGTTGAAACTTTTAGTAGCTCTGAGAGGGGGGGTTAGATTAGATACCCTTGATAGGGGTTAGATACCCTTGATCCCCTTGCAGTTACGCCACTGATATGGGATGAATTGGGAAAAATTAAACATAACCAAAGGAACTGACTAATGTCCTTTGGAGGTGGAAAGTTCCCACTAATAGAAGATTGAAGTAAAACAAATAGAGAAAACATTCAATTGAAAATATAATAAACACAGGAAAAGAGCAAAACCAATAGCCAATTTTGCCACTGGACTGGTGTTAACGTCTGAAAACGAGAGTACTGAAATGTACCGCGAGGGGGGGAGGAGTAAGTGATTGTCGGGGTAGCTGATAAGGGTCAGACATTCGGTTGATGATACCAGCCACGTGGGTGGAATAACGGCCGCCCCCTCTACGCTCTCTGTCTTACAGCGGTAACCTAAGTCATGTGTGTGTGTGTGTGTGTGTGTGTGTGTGTGTGAGTTTGCGCGCGTGCACATAGACTCGTTTAACGTTATATACTGCACAGATGTTTATCGTACAGCGGGACAAACACACACAGGCCTATAAAACAATTAACCTGGTTCTCGTTACCTTTGCGTTGTGTACCTGAGTTCCACCCACAATGGGGATTGCTAACTGTACAGTATAAACGCGCGCGCGCGCGCGCACTCACACTAAACATCCCAATGTATAAACAAAGTGTTCGTTTTGTTTACTGCGTAGGCAGTCTATGTAATGGCGAATGTAACCTACTTATGAAATAAAGAATTAGGTCTACATCTCACGCAGATTTCCCGTTCTACTCATTGTTTCTGTGTTAGGCATGCAGTCGTTGTCGGCCGGCCAGTTCGTTATTGTTGTTTACTGTGCACACGTACGCATGTTCAAACCTGTTCATACGCATCCTCCTCCGCTCCTTTAGTCATCATCTTTTCACGGATTAAACCAAGGATGGTTTGTTGCGGTCTCAAACAGAATATAAATTAATTTTTATACAATAATATAATTTATTGAAGTGAAACTTCTTTATCGACGTATGAGAGAAATTTTATAGCAATGTAAAAAAAAATCGTCACGATTTTCGGTTACGCGCCATGTTGTTTTTTTTTATCAAAGTTCAGTATAGTGACGTAAAGAATAATATATTAGTTTGAAAGTGATAAAATAAAAAGACTTATTATTTGTTATGTGAGAGCAAATGAGAGTTTTCATAAAAATTCAAGTAAACGTCGGCCAATAGACTAGAGAGAGGTGAACCCATGGCCGATCCATCATCCTCAATGAAAAATTGGTTATTGAAAGCAAAGTAATTCAAATTCAAGTGAATTTATAGTAAAAGTGAGAGTGATTATATATTTCGTTTGATAAATCCAACACGTGAGCGTGATTTTAATATTTATTTGAGGTTAACCTCACTTTTTGATTGTAAGTATCAGTAAATGTATATAAATCTATTAAAATTAGCAAGTATTAAAAATCTAACACGTGAGCGTCATTTTAATATTTATTTGAGGTTAACCTCACTTTTTGATTGTAAGTATCAGTAAATGTATATAAATCTATTAAAATTAGCAAGTATTAATAAATATGACTGTAAATCTAGTAAACATTATTAATTCTAAAAACAATAAAAAAAACAAATTAAATAATAATTTAAAAATAAAACAAAACACAATTAGAAAATAAAAATATGTATACGTACATCTTTTTTAATTATTCGTTTTTAATGATTTATTTTTCTTAAGCTTTATCTACCCAATTTCTGTGAAGTTGTAAATAGTAGAAAAATGATATGTCATAAAGAAGTTTCACTTCTTACCTGTGTACTCTGGTACACACACATACTTTTATTATTTTTATATAGTAATAAAGTTAATTTTTATATTTTGCATTCAGATTATATTTAGTTTTTACAGACACTTGACCTTCCCTTAACTTCTCCAACCCCCCTCCATCATCACACCCCACGCATGTCCGAATACACGCCCTAAACATATGTTCACCACCGTAATATCCTTTGTTCAGTTTAGTTGTTCACTGAACTCTTTGACAATAGCTTCCAAAGCTGAAACAGCCGCCAGAGTTAAATAAAAATTGTGAAACGTACTAATTATTTATATATTTTTGAAAACCTTTGTAGCTTAGTAGACGTCAAACGAAAATCGATCTCCAACTACACAAGTACGACCAATCTGCAGTTAATTTGTTGATATTAATTTAAATCAACTTCTTCAAATAAGTAAATACTAACCCGGCATACGGTATTCAGAGAATCGTTGCACTATTTGTACTATTTGTACTTGGCTACCTGTCTTTTAGCTTCTGGTTACTTTGTTCATTCCTGCCGCTGTGCGTGCTACGCCGTTGACTGTTAAAATTATAAATTTATCAATATTGTGTGTGTTCAATATCAATATATACGTTCACTAACAACTCGTTTATCCGAATTTGATGGGACCGCGCCCGTTTTGGATAAACGAAATTTCGAATAAACCAAAACATCTATTTAAATAATAAGACAGTATATGAACATAATACTTTACGTTCGAAAGTCAGAACAAATCTATAATTTGGAGTACCACTTATCGCAATTAGTTCTGATTATTAACTTTCTACTTTATATCACGTGAAATCGCTTGTCTACGCTATTCAATATAGATTATAGAGACATGAAAATGCTTTTGTGTATTTTTAAAATTTACTAAAAATTGTTTCGGATAAACCGGATTTTTGCGAAAAACGCGATTCGGATAAACGAGTTTTTAGTGTACACGGTTTTTATTTAACAATTGTTAGGTTCACAAAACCGGAAGTTGTGCGGTTACGCAACAAACGTGTCCGCCCGCATTCCACGGTATTTGTCTTGTAATTAGGAACTCTTTAAATTACTGAAATTGTCTAATCAAGAGCGCAGCCGCTGTTCTCCCCCTTCTTGAGGGAACTGCAGCCAATAACCTTTATTTACGGACGACTTCTTCCTTTGTCTAATCAATTCAAATTAGAGACAGGGCTTTCATTTAATGCCGCATCTCTTTTGCTTTGAAGTCTTGCTAATCAATTTTACAGCGGCGCCGAAGACATTAGCCAATAGAATCAATAGATTTTTCAGATCTTTCAGATTTCTTCCATCTTCATATGGCAGAGCTTCGTGATCATCATCATCATCTTCACAACACGACATAGGCAAGGTGCTGCCTGTTCTTCAGCCATCTCTTCCTGGGTCCGCCCAGACACTTGTGTCCTATAGGTTTATTTTTCCAAACTTGTTTTGCCAGTCTAGAATCTGACATTCTTTCCAAGTGTTCTTTCCATCGTTCTTTATAATCTTTAATTTAAGTTAAAAACTTGTAATTCTTCTTTAGAACACCGAAGAAGAATTACAAGCTAAAATTGAAGTTAAAAAACTTGTAATTAGAACATGTTTTAACTTATTTTAAGAAAGCCATTTCCAAGATCTGTATTTTACTTTCATCTTTCTTAATTTTCGACCATAATTCACACCGCCATATCTTTGTAAAACTTTAATCTTGTATCTTTACGTACCTTGTTCATAAAAATATGATTGTTTAAAAGGAATAAATTCCAAATGTTTAGTACCAAGCCACGTGTTGTTCAATCAAATATATTGGACTTACCGTCTGCGGCTTCTGAAACAGCGTCTTTATAAAATTTACATGTTTCGGGACGCTTGTTCCATCATCAGAATTTAAAAATAATTGCGTATCATTTAAAGTTGATACACTTGTCAACACTTAAAACATTAAAATCCAATATAAAAACAAATAACTTAAAATAACATGATAATATAATATTTACAACGAGTGCGAAGGTTTACCGATGTACATCGTATGAAGACCGATCGCGTACTCATTACGTACTAATCAAAATATGATTGATTGTCCAAACGATTGTCTGAAACTGACCTTACTTAACATCACTATCATAAATTGTTATCATACACAATATTGCAAGTTCCTAAGCTTTCACGGCCGGCTTTAACATGTTGAGATTATTATCCTTACGACGGTCTACTTGATCGTCGTATGGTACAGTGGAAAACAAAATACAAGACACCCATTAAGTCATTAATTACCAGCTTTAATTTTCACAGTTCGTAATTAACAACAGTCTCCAACAACAGATGAAATAAAAATTGTTCACACGCAATAAAATGTCAACTAATATTAAAACACAATTGTATTACAATTATACCGCCCGATTATAAAACACGGCACTTCACTAATAACCACTTGAACGCACACAGTAATATCGCCCGATAATAACTCTCTAACCGCACAGTAATATATCGCGACTACAACTGAACTGAACGTCGTTGAGTACTGGTATTTATACCGCCCCAAATTACTAGATTATTCCATACTGCGTGTTAGCGCCAGTGTGTACGACGTAATTAACTGCGGCCTAGACACAGTTCGCCCGGCTTCTGACACAGTCTAGCTAATGCGTCGAGAGTCACGTACGCCACGGCATTACATTCCGGATCCTTCTGGAAGGTTCGATAAACACGTAGATTGTTCTGTGATGTCGTAACAATATTATTAGCCGGACTGTTAGCCGTGGTCTACAGTCGTTGCTATTGACAAACGTTTCGGCTCCACGGGTGTCCGAAGTGAATTGGCAGACACCGTGCCGCCAATCAAGACACTGATGATGGCCCCCGATGGTGGGGCCCAAACGTCAGCTGTGGACCAGGGCCTAACAGCCCGACTAATAATAATAATAATCTAAACAATAAACAATATTATTATGGTTAAAATTGCTCACCTGTTTTACACTTTGATCATTAATTATTATTTTTGTTCCCATTGGTTCCTTGCTTCAAAATGACATTACGCTTTGTTTCTATAGTGGAGATTTTCATATTGTATTGTCTGCAACAAATCTGATGCCGCTTAAAAACAGATTCTTGTAAAACAGAGTCTGTATTTTGAATTGTCGTAGGAAATGTCGTCAGGAAACAACAGCACATTCATATATCTGTCCCGTGATACCTTAATACCATGGTTCACTAGATGTTCCCATTCCCTTACTAGATCGTCGACGTAATTGTTAAAAAGTGTAGGTGTTATATTGCACCCTTCTGTAACACCTTGATTGACAAATCTTTGTTGAAATATCCTACAGTTATTTTTAATAGATATTTTTTTCCGTTACATAGTCCTTATATAATCAGAATGATCACAGTTGCACACCACTATATAAAAATTATCCCGGTTTTTTATATTATTTTTATATTATGTTGTCTCCAACAACATATCACACAAAAATTGTTCACACGCAATAAAATGTCAACTAATATTAAAACACAATTATATTACAATATACCGCCCGATTATAAAACTAATAACCACTTCACTAATAACCACTTGAACGCACACAGTAATATCGCCCGATAATAACTCTCGAACCGCAATGTAATATATCGCGACTATAATCCCGATTTTATATCGTTTAAAAGGATGCACACACACACACACACACACACACACACACACACACACACACAACACTGAAACACAAGGAATTTGCTAGAAAAATATGTAACTGTGCAGATGGTGGGACAGGGTTTAGGGGGTGGGGAAGGGTCATTTATATTATAGCTTGTTGTGTGTGAGCAGTGTGGTGAAGAGGGGTGAAGGGTTTGTTTTAAAATAATTTCTGCCTATTCCGATCTGACGATGGGCTGTGAGGCTTGAAAGCGCTAATCGGGATAATTTTTATATAGTGGTGTGCAACTGTGATCATTCTGATTGTGATTTCAACCACTAACACAAATTTCTTCATTAAATAGTCCTTATATAGTAGAGTTTGGCCTTCGCTTTATTTCAGCTGGCCCTGTGGGCGGTACTGCTTTTCTACTATTGGAAGAGGAGAATTTACAAATATCATCAGAATGAATGACCTTATGCGTTAGTGAAACAGGGAAGTTAATAAGTCAAGAACGGAGATGCTAGTATGCCATATCAAAGTATGAGTTCAAATGTTTATGTCATGTGGAGACGTGCTTTGAGAATATCATTTCATCAAAATTACGTTGTGTTTATGTTTAGCCATCATCATCATGATCATCATTATCGTCGTCGTCGTCGTCAGCATCATCATCATCGTCGTCGTCGTCGTCGTCGTCGTCGTCGTCATCATCATCGTCATCGTCGTCGTCGCCGTCGTCGTCGTTATCATCATCATCATCACAATTTCATGTATTAGAATGGGGATAGGTTTCCATCTTTTTTCGGTCGACCTATTTATTTTCTTTCTTTGCTTTACTTTCTCGCTTTAAAAAGGGCATCTATTTTCTTCCATCATTTCCAAAAACGCGTTCCAGTTAATTATGTTTTCTTCTATTTTCCATCATCATCGTCATCTGCAAGGATCAAGCCAAGGATTGTTTGTTCCGGTCTCCAACAGTCAAAGAGTATAGAGCTAGTCACTCCAGCGCTTCCTCGGACGTCCCACACCTCTCCGTCCCCTCGGCTTATAGTTCCATAATTGTTTCGAGATGCGACAGTCATCCATTCGGCAAAGATGTTCCCACCAATTCAGCCGCTACTGGGCAATCTTGTCGAGTATACTCATAATATTCAATTCCTCTAGTGTATCTGCATTTTTTCTATGATCGTGGAGAGTATGCCCTGCCACGTGCCTCAGGAATCTCATTTCAGCCGATTGGATACGACTTTCTTGGCCTTTCGTTTTAAAGTCCAGTTCTCAGATCCATAAAGAAGTGTGGGAATAGCCATCACCCCTTGCAGAATTGTAGGCGTGTTCCTCTACTTCCTGACTTGAGAGTTCGGGTGATGGTCCCGCACATAACGTTGAACTTATGCAACTTATTCACAACGTCGTTGCTTTTATTTTTACAACTAAATTAAATATTCAAATTTGCTTTCTGATTATTTTCTTCTTTACAATAAGTCTTCGGTTACGTTTTTGACAAACAAATTCCACATGGACCTAATATTTCAAAGTCTCGATTAGGTTAAAAACATTAATTAATCAACTTGAGTATTGTTTACTACATACAATTTTAATTAGAAAAAATGTATGTAATGAAAATATTTATAATTTTTACGGAAAACACTGTCAAGTAATGGTATTTTTAAACTACCGTTTAACTTGTTGTAACTTGTATATGTTTTCTTTACGCCTGATTGGGGGAGCCATCCGCCCTGTAGTGGCAACCCATAGTTACGGACGACTCGCCTCCGGGCGGTCGAGTATAACGACCACTCCGGCGTGCCTCTAAGCTCCTGCAGGCCACTGCGACCACCCGGCTGCCTGGCCATTGGCTGGAGCAAATCACTCAGAGATGCCCCCACAAAGTACACGTCCAACTGATCCGAAAAATCCATGACTTATTACAAAGTTTGGAACCTCCCCTACATTTTGGAGTAAACCAAACAGCTAGTTATTCGATGTGTAGGATACAATAGACAATTGAAAATAGATTCGCACATTTTAAAAAATAATGTTTTTTTTTAATGTCTTGTAACGTTATCAAAAGATGAGAGAAGTGGTGAAGGTATTAGCAGCAAAATAAAATAGAGGAAAATGGTAACAGGACAGCTGAATTCTGTGCTTTGGAGTGGGAAAACAAACAACTGAACCTGAAGAATGATTTATTCTGCTACGGAGGTAAATCTGCCAAAAGCACCAAGCAGTGGAAATCGACAGCTGGAGAAGGCGTTGTGAGGTATCCAACGCATTAGGAATGAGGTTATCAGAGAAAATTTCATTTTGACAAGACAATTTTAGACCTAAAGCTTTTACGACTGTGTCGGGGCTATTAGGCCGTAGTCCACTACAGCCGCAATGAACACACGTCTCGGTCTCACTGCCTTCAGTGTAAAAACGACTCCGCCACTGGCACTGATCTTTACCACTTAACCAAAGTACTGTGACAGAATCTTTCCGAAACGGCTGTTCAATGCGGCAGTAGTCGACTACGGTCTAATATCACGGAGCCACGATATTGATGTTCAAGACCTGATGTTGTAAGAGATGACGAAAAGCTTTGTCTAAACAAAAATTGTAGCAGTTTAGCAACTTTATAAACGAAATAATATCACGGAGAGTAGTCAACTATAATTCAGCACAATTTTAGTCGTCATAAGTACGAAGCGCCCTGTGTGTTGAGGGAATGTAGAACGAACGCCTTATGATCATTGGCCAAAAAATTTACAAGCATTGCACAAATGCAGTGCACAGAGTTCAGTTCAGTTCGAAGTCCTTCAGTCTTTCGACTGGTTAGTACCCTCCCCGCATATACCCGTGGTGCGTGTGGTACTGAGTCTCTCACAGGTATATGGGACCTACAGTTTAACGCCGGATCCGAACGGCAATTTTTTTTGTGGGGGGGGTTTATACTAGGCAGGATACCACTCGCTGGGTTGCCATTACCTTGCGAGGGGGAACGGTTGTATCTAAATCAGATGGCCCCTGGCGGGAATTGAACCCGCGCCGACAGCGTAGCGGCGTCACACGCTAGCCACTACGCCACGACCGCTCCAGTGCACAGAGAAGGGCATTGAAAATGCTTCAATAAATCTAAAATATATATATATATATATATATTTATGTTCATTCACCAATCAATGAATTCATTCTTCATTTACCAATGTACAGATTATAAGTTAAATGTAGTCGCATTCATTAGCGAAGTTTTATATGTGTACTACGTTATTGACAACAAAGAAGTAGTTTCTACGGAAACTCACCGGTTCCCATTTACGATCACGCACCAGCGGTCGTTTTCAAATGTGCGACACGTCCTTATAAACATTTCCAACGTTAAAAATTGATAGACTGAGTTCCACCTAGACAGCGGAAACGGGTTAGACCCAGGAGATGATGGAAACACAAATTACTTTATGCGGTCGGGAAGAATTACTTGCAACGTGGTCAATAAAACAGCAGCAGCGTGCAGTGTGTGCGGTGTGCAGTGTGTAGTGTGCAGTGTGTAGTGTGCAGCAGTATAAGTCACTAGTGTGCAGTGTGCAGCAGTATAAGTCACTAGTGTGCAGTGTGTGCAGCAGTATAAGTCACTAGTGTGCAGTGTTAATTATAAGTGTTCTATCCCTGGAACATGTTACCTCCCTAACAAATTAATCATTATCACATATATCTTGGAATCAGTCGGGGGACTCTCTGCAGCAGTATAAGTCTCTCAATCTGGTGGATGGATGGTATAGTTTTTCACAACTCCATAAATCGACTGACTTTAGATCGGTTTTAAACAAACTTCTATACGAACACCTTCTATAAATCGGAAACAAGGACGCTAATGAAACTCGAGAAGAAACAACTTGAAGACTTCGTAACACAGAGATGAGGAAGCATGGAAAAATGTGTTGAAATCAATATTATCAGCCGAGCTGTAACGCCTTGGCCAATTCACCTCCGAGAAGACTATGAGACTAAGATAGTCTCTAACTTACCTCTGGAGGACACCGTGCCGATCTAGACACTGGTGATGGCCTCCGCCGAAACTTTTGTCAATAACGACAACTCTGTACCACGGCCTAACAGCCCGCGACTGATAATAATAACTTCAACCATGTCAAAGCCGGCCGTGACCGTTAACTGGTCTGACAAAGTTACAGATGTAAAGCTTCTGATAAGATTAGACGGGCAGATATCAATCCTGGGTACAGATCGTCATGGGAAAGCAAACTGGCTTGGACACATCCTGCAAACAAATTTCCTGCTACTTCATATCGCCGAAGACAGTCAGAAGGAACCTGAGGACTACAAAACGAATAATTCCCCTGTCAAACGATTTGGGGGCAAAAAGAAAGAGAACTGAATTAGGAAACCAAAGTGAAAAGCGAAATTCGCAGATAAAGTCAGCTGACTTGCCGTTAGGCAGAACATTTGATAGTCAGAATCATTGCCTTGCTTTCAGGTAATAACTGCGGCCTTCTACAAATCAAGTTGGTAATTTGTTTAAATTTTAACGTTGAATTATATATATATATATATATATATATATATATATATATATATATATATATATAATAGGGTTGCTACAGCTAGTGCCGTCTCCCTTCCTTCAACCTGGGTTTCCAATTCTCCCGATGTTCCCATTGTCCTTCCTCAAGTCCTATACGTTGCATAGATTCATCCACTTCGTCCCTCCAAGATCTTCTCGGTCTTCCCCTTTTTCTCCTTCCTAATGGACTCCATTCCGTCACTTTGTTCATCCACCTATTTTGGGCTCTCCGGACATGACCGTACCACACCAATCTTTTTTCTTTGATGTAGTCAATTACACTTCTTTCCGTTTCCATTCTGCTTCTGATCTCCTCTTTTGTTATTTGTTCTGCTCTCGTTATTCCACAGCACCTCCTCCAATACTCAGCTCTGTTGCAAGAATCTTTCTTTCATTCTTTTTGATAATAACCTATTTTTCTGCTGCATACGTCATAATGCTTTGAACTATGGTCTGACATATCATTTTTTTGGTGCTTTTTCTAATATTTTTGTCCCATATAATACTGTGTAATTGTCTAATCCATGTTCTAGTCTGCAATAATCTACTTTTCATTTCTTCTTCCGTTGTGCCTTGTTTACTCAGTGTGAATCCTAGATACTTGAATTTGTATCTTCCTCTAATTTTAACATTCTCGTCTACTTCTAAATCTGTTGTTTCTTCATCTTTAATTGCCAAGTATTCAGTCTCTTTATGTTTATTTCCAATCCCATCTTTGTGTATTCCTCATTCAGCTTTCTGACCATGTAGCTTAGATCTTCTTCATCCTGGGCTATAACTACCTGGTCATCGGTGAAGCATAATGTGTACAGGTGTTCGTTTCGTATCGTTATTCCCATTCCATGGAATTTTTGTTTCCACGTGGTCCAATGGTTAACGCTGAATTATGATTTTTTAAATTTACATGCGCCCACCAAATCTGGTTTCGTCTAAGCGAGCCCTAAATTATTACAGCAGAATTTGTTAGGATCGCAGAGTTGTTGACAGTGGGCATGTACGTCTTCTTGATCTTGGTAGATTTGTTGCTGTTTACTTCGCTCTACGAAGATGAAAATAAAGAAACTAATGTAAGAGATTTACAGTTTTATTCCCCCCCTCCCCCACATCTCTCTCTCTCTTTTTTATTTTCTTGTAATAAAATTAAATTTTACAGCTTCAAAGCAATTGAAAGAAAAATCGCTCGGTAGAAACCAGGCGTTCCGGTCTGTATTAAAATCTGTTCTAATTAACTGCTATTTGAATGCAAAGAAACAGAGCAAACGGACAGACCCGAGACCGGTATTTCATTCATAAGTAAAGGTTATTCTTCTCTGTAATTTCCTTCCTCTTTGTAACAGCAGCTCACTTGATTAAATATTTGAGTTAGTTAACGAGCTACAATTCTTGCACTAATTAGCGAGGCGAGACGGAAGATTACGCTTCGGTTCTGTTCTTCTTGTGATTTACAAAAACAAACACAGTTGTTCTTGTTTTTTCTTCGAGTTGTTACATGCAGCCATGAATGCAGAATAGAAATTATTACTATTACCATTTTCCGCCATTTTCATTCGTAACTTGAGTCGATCCCATGACGGTAGCAAGTATATTTATATACTTGTTGTCCATGGTATCGACTGAAACAGCTATGTGAAGGTGTAAACGGAGGCGCTTCTGGTTCTTTGGACTGATATAAACTTAGTAGGGACGGCCGAAACGTATGGAAATCTCCATGTTGGATCTAATGGACAACGGACTAACAGCCTGGATAATTATTTTAATATTATTTGGAACTCAGACCGTGAGATTTTACGTTAATTGATCATACGTTCAAGAAATTTTATCGGCATTGACTTTTCTGCCTTCAAGATAAGGAGAAGCACAATAATGATGTTGCTTAATATATTTGAGTAAGTTAATGTTCGAGAGAGCACTGCTTTACACTAAACAAAAGCTGTGTTATAGGTTTAAATGTGATGTGGGCACATGACTTCATGTATTTCGTACTAGACCATTGAAATTAGACGTATCAGATAAGAAACGCCGACACACATCCTCTCAACCTATATATCTGTATAGAGGTATATACATTTATTTTACTTCCATGTTCCATAAGGAAATAGAAGTATGGTGATGGCGAAAAAATCGTGTTCCAGATAAGGGTTGATTGTGATTGTACTACCCTCAAAACATGAAGAAACGTCATTTTTTGAAAAGTGTCTGTGTTTCTGTGTGTAGACTTTTTTTCTATGGCAAACGATAACAGCCGCAAATTCAAACATAATCAAACAATATTTTGTATGCATCCCTAAATTGTAGAGTACTGAAGGCCTATTGATTTTGGTGATGATCGGTTAAGGGTAAGGGGTAGTTTACCTGCAACATTTTATGTTTTAACAAGAGTAATTTTTTCTATGACAAACGGTAACAGCCGCACATTCAAACAGAACCAAATAATTTTTTGCATACGTCCGGAAATTGTAGAGGACTCAAGGTTTATTGATTTTTGTAAAGATCGGTTAAGGGGGAGGGGTAGTTTACCAGGAACATATTATGTTTTAACAAGGGAATTTTTTTTATGACAAACGGTAACTGCCGTAAATTCAAACAGAATCAAATAGCTTTTTGCATATATGCCTGAATTGTAGAGGACTCAAGGCCCGTTGATTTTGGTGAAGATCGGTTACGGGGAAAGGGTCGTTTACCGGCAACGTTTTATGTTTTAACAAGAGTAAATGAATTATTGATAAATAAATTAATTTTGATAAATGAATTATCCTGAAAAGAAGTTCATAATAATCCACTGTAGAAACGTAGATGAAATATCTATAAATGTAGAGGCTAGTTGAAGGCGTTGGGGGTAATTTTCTATAAATGAAAATGACAGTTGAAGGGGAAGGGGATAATTTTTATTTATGTGTCATGTGTGCTACGTTATAGGTAACAAAGAAGTTGTTTGTTATTAAAATTCCTTCACGTGCTGTTTGGCGTGGTCCAATGTTTTCTACAAAACCAAACGTTTCGGCAGTGATATCGACTGTCATCATCAGTGAAAATCGAGTGCGCTAACGTGAGGTGGTATACGATAGTGACCACAGTGATGTGGTTACGGCTGAAGAATGAAGTAGCTTCTATGGAAATATTTCATTTCGAAAATCATTTTAAATGTAAATCTTAGAACATGGAAGTCATGTATGGTTCTCCATACCGATATTTTTCTTTGTGATATGCTTCCAACATGGAAATATTTACTTTATTCTTTTTTGACTTCCATGTTCCGTAAGGAAACGGAAGTAAGGTGATAGAGATAAGGGCTGATTCTGATTCCACTACCCTCAAAACATGAAGAAAAATCATTTTCCGAAATGTGTGTGTGTGTGTGTGTGTGTGTGTGTGTGTGTGTGTGTGTGTGTGTGTGTGTGTGTGTGTGTGTGTGTGTGTGTGTGTGTGTGTGTGTGTGTGTGTGTGTGTGTGTGTGTGTGTGCGTGGAATTTTTTTCTATGGCAAACGGTAACTGCAGCAAATGCAAACAGAATCAAATAAATTTGTTCATGTGTGCCCGAGTTACAGAAGACTCAAGGTCTATTGATTTTGGTGAAGATCGATTAAGGGGAAGGGGTAATTTACCTGCAACGTTTTACGTTTTAACAAGAGTAAAGTATTTAATTTTGATAAATAAAGTACCCTGAAAAAAGGTCATAATAAACCACTGTAGAAAAGATGAAATATCTATAAATTAATAGGGTTTTTGAATGGGGAGGGGAATATTTTTATAAGTGCACTACGTTATCGGCAACAAAGAAGTAGTTTCTATGGAAATATTTCATTTCAATTTGTCAAACACAAAACTCGATTTACAAGGTGGGGGATATTTTTTTAGAAATTATCGAACCGAATTCAAGTAAATGATTTTAATATAAATCTTAAAACATGGAAGTCATATATGTTTCTCCGTACAGATTTTTTAGTGTACATTCCGTTACAGCATTGTCTAACTTCATTAGTGGTTTAAAGACAATAGCATACAATATACAGTAAACACTCTATAGAAAATTTATACTTATACACACACGCGCGCGCGCTAGGGCGAACACAAAACATAACATTTTTAACGTGTTTCTTTGTTTCAGTAATCTTCTTCTTCATTACATGGCTTGGCCACTGTTTCAATAAAGATTTAAAAAATTTATTGTTGGGTCAAGAGAGGGGTGAATATATGAACTAAAAACTGGCAAGATAGTAGTGTTGACTTCTGCGTACCAGAGTACAGGAATGTAAAGGGGGCGAAGTAAGTGATTGTCGGGTGGAGGGGGTTGAGCTGATAAGGGTCAGACATTTGGTTGATGATACGAGAACGTGGGAGGAATACGATAGCCCCCCCCCGTGCACTTTTTGTGGGACAGCAGCAGCGGTGACCTAACTCATACACGCCTCATCTCGTCTGTATATACGCTACACTCATTTAACGCTGGACCCAAACCATAGTGCACTTGATGTTTATCGTACTACGGGGCAAACACACAACACAAACAGCAATAAAACAATTACGCCGATTCTCGTTGCTTTTGTTTTGCCAGTCTGCCTCTGTTCTGTAATTTCCCCGGCAGCTAGTTTAACAACTGTACATTAACTACTTTCGTAATATAGTTTGACCTCTGTGAAAATAAAATGTGCTTTCTAAATCATAATCATAATTATTCCAAGTGAGTGCATATGAAACACGAGTTTAAGTGCTTTAGTATGGCACCTGGCCAGTAATATACGAGTTCCGGTGGTTCGAGTCCCCCGGTGCACCATAAACAACAAGGTGCATTTTTCAGCCCCGCCCCGGCCGAAAGTGAGTACCTGGGGTGGGGGGTAACAATGTGTGGATGAAGCGTAATGCTGGCCGCATTGCCTTCCTTGCATGTTGTACGGTCACCCAAGGCGGTCTACCCATATTACCTCATAGAGTGGTTAGTTGGTAAAAACGGGCCATTACATTATAAAGGTAAAGTATCGTCATCATCATTATCTGCAATGATTAAACCAAGCAGTTAGACTAGAGATGCTCACTCCAACGCTTCTTTGCACGTCCTTATAGTTCCATAGTTGTTTGGGATGCGGCAGTCGTCCATTCGGCAAAGATGTTCCCACCAATTCAGCCTATACTAGGCACTACTGTCGAGTAAGCTCATAATATTCAGTTCCTGCCGTATATCTGTGTTTCTTCTATGATAATGGAGAGTATACCCTGCCATGTGGCTGAGAAATCTCATTTCATCGGCTTGGATGCGAGTGGCCTGGCCTTTCGTTAAAGCCCAATTCTCAGGCCCATAAAGAAGTGTGGTAAGGACCATCACCTTGTAGACCTTTAGACGTGTTTCTTTACTTGCTGACTTAAGAATTCGCCCGATGGTCCCGCATATAATGTTATGCAACGTATTCACAAAGTCGTTGGTTGTATTATAAGACCCACTGTAGCCCAGGTATTCAAACTTGGTGGCTTGTTCCATGACAATACTATCTATAACATTTTTTGCCCGTACGGGATCAGTTTCACGAAAAGCCATCGCCTTGGTCTTAAGTGTGGATAATTTGTAATCCAGAGTCTTTGAAGATTCAGTTTAACAAATGTATCTGCAACCTGTTTTCCGAGTCCGACAGAACAGCCTGATCGTCCGCAAACAACAAATTGCCAGTTGTAGAGTGGTCAATGATAAAGTGTTCTGGAAGATCTGCCAGTGTTGTGTGACATCGTCAATATATAAGTTAAAAAGAGAAGGTGATAATGGACACCTTTGTCGTATTCTACAATTGACCAGGCCAACTCTAGAAGCTGTTCTCGGTTTTCCTGCTTCAATTAAGATTTTATTCTCCATATAAAGCCTCTGTACAGCTCTAATTAGATGTTGTGGGATCCCTTTCCTTACCATTATTGCCCATAGTTTACTGCAACTTACTCTGTCAAACGCCTTCTTGAAGTCGATGAAAACTATATGTGGGATACTCTCTACGCTTTTCAGTGAGCTGGGCTATTGTAAATATGTAAAATAAACATGATCTGCCCTTCCTTAAACTTTTCTCGGCTTCTGAAAGCATGCTCTCCGTTACTGCATTCAGCCGTGTTCTTATAATTATAATTATATTATATAATTATATATAATTATAATCAGCCGTGTGCATATAATTTATATGAAGTACTAAGTAAGCCGACTCCTCTGTAGTTCCAGCAGTCACTACGATCACCTTTCTTGGAAATTGCCTTTGCAATCCGCCAGTCGTAAAGTGTCATGATATTGAAATCTTTATGACGTCAAATCGTTATTCTCCATGGTTATTCTCAACGATAAGTTATTATTCTTCGTATTGTTTAAATTAGCAGCCATCCTTACTATTTCTTTTATGAATTTACTAACTGCTATAATTTTTTTATTGTTCGACTAAGCTTTTCGTCATTACTGACATCTTCAAGTCTTAAACAACGTTATATTATAAAAATTAACAATAAAAAAATTATAGCAGTTAGCAAATTCATAAAAGAAATGATAAGTTATTATTATTTGATTTTCTAGCCTAAGGCAGGTCTTCAAATTACAAAAGCTCTCCAAGCTGTCCTATCGCATGCCAGTCTTTTCGTTTCTTCGTGACAGCCTCTGACTTTAATGCTATCTATTAACTTCATTCTTCTATTCTTCTAGGCCCTCTTGTTTTTCTCTCTGTGTGACACCCTACATGGCAGTGTAAGGAGAGTAAGTAAGGAGCTCCTTACGATAAGTAAAGAGCAATTATTTTTATTATAAAAATAAGGAGTGATCAGCTTCATTTGTAAAAGGACGGCGCTTACAATGAGACCAGACTGAATTACTGTATTGCTACACTGAGGGAATAAATAATACTTAGTCGCTGACTGACTGCGGGACTCTTGGCTGACCGCGACGCGTCAGTCTGTTCCAGAAGTTTACAGATCATTCTACGCGGCAGAATTAGGGTAACGCCCCTTCCAGATGTCACTCGAGCACCCTACCGGCTTCGAGGCAGCTATCTCACTACTATGCAAGGCACCGGAAGAATAAATACTGGGTTTCGAAACGGCCCAGTTCAGTTACAAGTGGCGACCTTACAGTGTTTTCGGAGTTATTGTTGCGGTTCACTGAGAAGTGATTACTGTGTCAATTTGTACAAAACTGTAATAAACTAAAATTCATTGTTGGATAAGTATAATTTGAATTATTGCATAAGAGTGTTGTGTGTTGATGTATAACTGCTGATTGTGTTTAACTGAAGTTTCACTGGTGTCAGTTATTTTTTCCCACTGAGCGACACGGCGATCGGTGTGACTGTAGTAACAGTATCTTCTTCACCTATGCAGTTGGAGTGCGTCGTGTTTCTTAAGGGCATCCGGACGCTTCTATATAATCAATATTACATCAGTGATTTTCACGTACCTTTTTCTCAGATTTTGTAAAAGATGTAGTAATGAAATGCTGCATGCACAGATGTAGCAAGTAATTGTTTTGACATGGAGAATTTTAACAATTTTGCTTGCTTCTTAAAATTATTTATGTAAATTTACTTTTATCCGTGATTTTACGTAAAATACTTTATAAATTTTAAATTATTAAGTAAATCTATAAATTTACATGTTAAAAGTCAAAATATATACATAGGATAGTGTAAAAAATTTCAGGATCCTCCCTTTTTTGTAGTTCCTGAGGAAAAGGAACATAAATTTGAAAAAAAAACGACAAGCTTTTGGGAAACTAAGATCGGAGATGCGCCTACCTTTCAAGATCTCTGCTTCAGCCAAGTCTCTAAAGATGAGTTTTATCTCCATCATTATTCCTATGGAGAGGTGAGAATGATCATTGTGTTTGTACTACTAACCGTAGATTTAGTAGGTTTACTAAATTGAAATGTGTATATGAAGCTGCTCGTTGGGTTCGCTGAAGCTTGACATCTTTTAAATAATGTACTTTCACGACACTTACTATAACGTGATAACCGTGCGTTATATACCAAATTAAACAGTGAAGAACAGCGTTTTCTTTTAATTCCTTTGCATGTGTTTTAGTTTGAGTTAGTTGATGTTAATGATAGGCTTGTATCTTACTTTGTTTTGTTTGTTTATTGTTTGCATTATACGTTTTTATTTCCATCATAACGTATTACTGCCTCGTATAATTTTGTTTTTGCACTGAAGAAGGTTGAACATTATAGCGACCAGAAAGTAGCTTCGACTTCATAAACCTGTCAAAAATAGGTGGATTCCAAAATTTTGTTTCAAGCATTAATAATCTATCATTGTCCACTTTTAAGGGACAGAAAGCCAGATGATTTGAATTTGAATGCAGGCTAACTGATGGGCTTCTGCTATCACATAAGAAATACAAATCCGACGTTTTGCCCACCCAAACAAGCCGTCTTCAGGTTAGTGCTAACTAATATTGTAAATAAATAAATCATTACTCCGTGTGGTAATACCACATGGTTAATACATTGTTGTGAGTGACGTCAAAATAGCATTATTTCAAAGATGTCAAGCTTCAGCGTACCCAACGAGTAGCTTCGTATACACATTTCAATTTAGTAAACCAAGTAAAGCATACGGTGAGTAATACAAACACGATGATGATTTTCACCTCCCTGTAGGAGTAATGATCAACCAGTGATAGAGAATCAACAATATGATAATAACAAAATTCACACGATATGTAATCAAAAAATTAAATGATACAAATGAATACCTACTACGAACAACACACAAAACAAAACAAAAACACAAGCATAATGCACATTAGAGGCAGGACGATGTAAATTTAACACTCAGGTCTCTATGCGCAGTAGACAAACGCGAGGCTAACAAAATTTTCATTCACTTCGCACATGCCCAAAACAGTTTTGTGCAGTGTTTCATAGCGTGAGCATCGGCTCCAACAATATTGGCGAGGACAACGGGAGTATGTGTGTGACAGAGAGGGAAATAATATGTAAGTGAAACAGCGAACGTTATAGCATTGTCCTCCCCCCTCTTCTCTCTAGATAACTTAGCGATACTTGAAAGTAAGGGTGATTCATGCATTGGGTCGGCACAGATTACTGTTCAGGTAACGCTGGCCGGCCTATAACAAGATTAACAACTGTACAAGTGCTCGTTCAATCCATCACAGCCATCCTTCAGAAGAAACCAGATAATATTTTGCTACGGCGGGAATCGAACACAAGCCGCATGCTGTAGCGAACATGATGTCCACCTAAGTGTTGAAAAACTCAACAACAATGTAAACCGAGTTTCTGGTGTGTGCCACCGCCGTTACAGTAGCCATTATCGCCGCTGTAATTGTTAACTGCCGTCTACAGTGCTGCCGTACAGTGCCAAAAAACAAAACAAAATACTCCGCTGTAACGTTCTCAACAAGTCCCCTCTTTCACGGTGGTGTAAATTATTCCCAAAATTGCATGTACTTGTGTGAAGGCAACATTAAGTAATATGCTTAATAATATAATCACTACAACCAGACCGTCGTTACAATATGCTGTTACGACGGTCTACTTGGTAGTCGTAGGTACAGTGAAAAACAAAATACAAGACACCAATTAAGTCACTAATCACCAGCTTTAATTTTCACAGTTAAACAGTTCGTAATAACAACACAGTCTCTTACAACAAATGAAATAAAAATTGTTCACACGCAATAAAATGTCAACTAATATTAAAACACAATTGTATTACAATATACCGCCCGATTATAAAACACAACACTTCACAAATAACCACTTGAACCACACAGTATTGCCCGACAATAAACTCGAACCGCACTGCAATATATCGCAACTATAACTGAAACTGAACGTCGTTGAGTACTGGTATTTATACCCCCCCCCCGAAATACTAGATTATTCCATATTGCGCATTAACAATAAAGGAAAACATTAGAGCGTAAATCATTGCGGCTTTGTCACAGTTTGCGCGGCTTCTGGCACAGTCTAGCTAATGCGTCGAGAATCACGTACGCCACACACACATTCAGCTGGATTCATCTGGAACATTCGATAAACACGTAGATTGTTGTGTAATGTCGTAACAATACTAGTAAGGCGATAACCTTAGTTTGAAGGTTCGTCGTCGTGTCTGAAGGTTGAAATCATTCAACGAAACAGTTTCCTCTTAATAATCACTAGGAAGAGGTATGTAAAAATGACTAAATAAACAGTGGCCAGATATGGTCGTGGGAACTCACTCAAAGATCGCACAAAACTTTTTATATTGGAAACGCTGTCTGTGACCAATCACTAACTACAGCTGATTATACGTATAAACTAGCAACTTAACACGAACTGAAGTGTCGTTCAGTCTTTTGTTTACACATAATTATACGGGGAGAGAATCATTGGAGAAGTCGCGTCAATATTTAAAAGTTTTAGAATGAAACGTCCGCAAGTCTATCTTGTATGTCGGACGAGGGATAAGGATTGGGTAAAAAAAAAATATTAACAAATCTCATTTTATTTTCTTTTGTTCGCGTTATGTTTGTTTGTCCTTCGACATTTGTTTGACACATTTGGTAGCGACAAAATAACAAACTTTTGTTAGCACAAACGCACCCTTGCGCGCTCGTACACGTGCCCACAATATACACATATTCCAGACGTACGGCCGTCTCGTCCAATACCACCACCACTACCACCACTACTTCTATTACTACTGCTACTACTGCTACTACTACTACTACTACTACTACTATGATTGCTACCGCCGCTACTACTGCTAATACTACTGCTACTACTACACTACTACTACTACTACTACTACTACTACTACTACTACTACTACTGCTACTTTTACTACTACTGGTGCTACTGCTAATCCTGCTACTACTGCTGCTGCTGCTACTACTACTACTACTACCACTACTACTACTACTACTACTACTACTACTACTACTACTACTACTACTACTACTACTACTGCTACTGCTGCTACTACTACTACTACTACTACTACTACTACTACTACTGCTACTACTACTACTACTAATCCTGCTACTACTGCTGCTGCTGCTACTACTACTACTACTACTACTACTACTACTACTACTACTACTACTGCTACTACTACTACTACTACTACTACTACTACTACTACTACTACTGCTGATGGTGATGGCGCTAGTAACACAATGTGCAATAATATTGCTCACCTACTTGAGGTGAGCAGCGCAGGAAGGAGGAATGACAGGTTTGTCGCTTAGGTCTGTGTTCTACAACAATTGAACAACTTGCCGCTGAGCTATTGAGTAGGGGTCAATAATGGACACCTGGTACACAGCAAGGAACACGGCGCCAGTAGTGTTTAGTCAGCTTATGCTGAAGCTTACGGTGACACGCTATTTACAGCTCGTTACACATCGCATTGTCACTCAACGCTTCGTCATATTCCATCGTGTTTTTAAGGAAACAGTACCGTACAGCTTAATAGAATTAATTGATGACAACACTTCGTTGTGAAATAACGATTTCTTGATGTTATGATTAACAAAACGTTTTGTCTACTTTATAATCTAAAATTTGTAATTGTACGAGGTAGAGTGAAAAATTCCGGGCCTGACACAGAGATAGCGCCACTATACTCGTTATTTTCACAAAGGTGATGTATGATTTCATCTTTTGTGGGCTTAGGTTCGTTGATTTCACGTCAAGGAGTTGTTTATTATTTGTGGCACAGTCCACCGCTGTAAGCGTTTCAGGCATCATTGGATAGACTGGAAAAATCGTGCTGTGATTAAATTTACTTTTGGGAAGCTTAATTGCAACGTATTTAAAAAGGGGTGGATTCAACTCGGGGGGGGGGGGCTCTTTTCCCTCGAATACAATGGTTAAGAGTTGGGTTGATAAATTTCAAATGTGTCGGACAAGCACAACTGGCGACCATCGGGTTGTACGTCCCATTGTAGTGCCTACGGCAGATAGAATATTAAAAAAACCATAAAAACGTTTTGGTAGACCGTAGAATGAAAGTGAGTGAGGTAGGTTAAACTATTGGTATATCAAGGGAACGTGTACCAAAAATCTTACTGTACGCTAGGTGGGTGCCGCGTTTACTGACTCTTGACCAAAAACACTTTGGAAAGGATGTTTTAACCAATTGTTTGGCACTCTATACGCGGAATTTTTGCGTTGATTCATACCCATTGATGAGACTTTGGTCCACCACAACACTTTTGATACCAAACAACATTCAAAACAATAGACCACGAAAGGCAAACCAACTCCAAAGAAGGCAAAGAGAATTCCTTCCGTTGGTAGGGTTATGGAGACGGTTTTTTGTGACGACCCTGGAGTAATCTTCGTTCACTACCTTAAGAAGGGAAAACCAAATAATGACGGGTACTATCCAAACATACTGGATCTTTTAAACGAAGAAATCAAGAAAAACGGCCACTTTTAGCGAAAAAGAAGGTGGTGTTTCACCTAGACAATGGACCTCCTCTCACACCAATTGTTGCGATGGCTAAAACCAAAGTTAAAATTTCGAATTCAAGTGAATCAAAGTGACAAAGAATTGAAGTTCGAATTGCTTTCCCACCCACCATATTCGCACTATTTAGCCCCGAGTGACTTCTACCTGTTTCCTAACCTCAAAAAGTAGCTTGCTGCAAAACGTTTTACTGACGACAATCAAGTCAGAGATACTGTAAATGGGTGCAGTGAGTACCTCGACAAATCGGCTTATCAGTCTGGCATAACCGCTTTTGAACATCGTTGGAAAAAATGTATAGAGGTAAATAAAAATTGTGTTGAGGAATAAATGCAAATTAATCCAAAGAAGTGTTGTTCACTTATTCAGGCCCGGAACTTTTTACTCTACTCTCGTAAAATGGCATTCCAACCACTGAAGTCTCTGACTGAATATAATTAATAATTAAATCGCAAAATCGCATACTTTGCTTCACGCCTTAAAGAAACTACAAGGATCTTCTTCTTCTTCTTCTTCTTTCTTTTCTCGTCTGTCTTATCCTTCTTTTTCTTAAATTTAGGAGACAGCGTTGCTCACAAAAGTGCTTACTATTCTATGCAGTTCCATCATCTCGTTCACGATAGTCCGACTGTTGTACTCAACTATTAACTTGCACATTTTTAACTAGTCTGTACTTGAGTAATAATGTGTTCATTCCAGGAGTAGGCGCCTTTCTTTTATCCCGATGGCTACGTTTTTACTTTGCACACTTTGCACGTGTCTAGAACATTCGTGTCCATTATTCTGTTTCATCGTGCCTTTCATAATATTGTTCTCAACGTAGTATTTTCAACTACTTGTGTTTACCTTTTTTTTTCTTGTTGTAGTGTCTATTCTTGCTTTGGTACCCTGTGATATTATAGGTCTGTTATTAACATCGGTTAACGAGGAGTCCTAACACGTACCATATCGAAGTGCTAATGAAGTACAGAAACTTGAATACTCACGTACATACGTGTGATCAGCCCGGACTACAACCTTCGAATGATGCATATAATCGAAGAACATTTAGCCTATCACTTTTCTCGTAAGCTCTAGCAGTGTTACCATCAGGCATCCTCAATCTCACTAGAACCGCTGATGCTACCTTATCGCAGTATTGGAACAAAGTTTGGTTTAAATTAAATTAAAACGACGTGTGATAAGTTGTAAACGCTAATGTTATCCTGTATTATTTTGATGTCCTGTTGGTTTTTGTAATTTCGGGGTTCACCTTTTCCCATTGTACAAAACAGTATGTTATCACTAACGCTATACAACCTATTTCGACTTCCTAGTCCTCAACTTCGACATCTATACCAGCTCACAAAACAACTAAAGTTACAGCAAAAACCATTGCTTTAGTACTAGCAACTGAGATGCACCAATGATGAAAAACGTAGAATAGCACAATCAAGAGGAACATTTTTTTTTAATTCTCTTCTGCTGTCCAGAAACGTGTCCCTGGAAACGAATTTCATCCAAATTTTCATTTGTAACATATGCACATGTGAATAAAAAAACCTGAACCCTGAAGAGATAGAAAAGGAGCTACTTTGAAATTTTAAGATGTGTTGTTGGATGAGAGCCTTAAGAATATTTTGGAAGGAAAGAGTGTCTAATAATAAAAGATAAGACTCTTGTGAAGATAAGAAAGGAATATTTTTATTGGAACGATTGCAGAGAGAAGAAGCAATATGGTTGTTTACCTGTACGCCATTCAGACTGGTTCACTATCTTGATCAAGGTGGATAGTGAGAGAGGGAGACCCAGACAGGATGAGTTAAAAGGAGATAAAACATATGTGGTGATTAAGAGATTGTCATTTGTAAGGGAAGAAATCCAAGCCCACCAACCTCTGGGTTGAGGAGGCGAAGAAGAAGAAGGCATAGAGATAACAGTTATGTTGTTATGTTGTTTCCCTTTAATTTTAGATTTGCACAGAAGCCTCGCAGATTGTCCTCTTTGCTGAAGACTAGAAATTGTAAAAAGATCAGTTACGTCTAAAATCATACAGCGCAGCGTAATCTTCAGTCTCGTCTCAGTAATTAGTGCGACAAGTACTGCAGATCGTCAGCTGATTCAAATATTTAATCAGCTGTTCTATAATCGATGTTGCAAAGAGTGTAAGAAAACAATGTTTACCTAACTACGTGAGATAATCACAGGTCTTTGGTCCGTTTGTTTTGTTACTTTGCCCTGAAGTCAGAACAAATTATAGTAAAATGTACATTTAAAGAGTTCTCGCTGATGTAACTACAACGATGTCTGCAGACAAATTAAAGTAAATATACTTGTCTCCTTCGATGCGGTAACAAACTATTTAATTGTAAGTAATTCGGTTTAAAGAAAATACAATGCATCTACTTCGTGTAAAATACACATCATTACAGGAAACAAAATTGACACAAATGCACACAAAAGTATGATGAAAACCTATTCTTCTATTAAATTCTCTATTCACTGCCTTGATAATATAAGTTTGTGTCAAAGACAATACTTAAAAGCCATTTGTTTATATTGTCACACAACTTTTAAGAAACTGAATTTAAATCTATATGCTATCTAAATTTCTATATTTGTACAAAAAACTTATAATAATATATTATATTAAACGAATAATAAAAAGCGATGGGAAAACAGGTTGTGAACGGGACAGGGAAAAAAGCATACATAAGGATCATGAGAAATTAATGATCATGACTTTTTTTTCACGCTTCTTGGTTAGTAACCATTGCTTTCTCCCCCGTCAAGCACAAAATTCGCTTACATTATCTTATCGTTTCGGGGTCCCATAGTGACAACATTTTCTATGAAATTTTCAAATATCTGTTTTCTAGGCATAGTATCATTAAAACAAAATGAATTATGCGTAAATACTTTAATCGATTAAATAATATTGTTTCAATTTTATTTACTATAGATAATAATAATAATAATAATAAAACAATAATAAAATGATAATATGGCGATATAAAAAGAGCTCAAAAGTTTAAGTACTTAGGTGAGATTCTGACCCCGAATGTCACTGAGAGGGCAGCAATTGAAGAAAGGGCAAAAAAGATAGAGAAATCGTGAACTTTATCAAGAATTTTAGACACTATAGGACAGTTGCCAAAGCAGAGTGCCTGTTACTAATTACATGGTGATGAGACAATAGCTAGTAAAGGACTCTTGGAAATAGTAAGAGAGAAATTTCTAAGGAAACTCCTGGGATCCAGAAAAGTATCAGCAAACGAGTTTACATATCATTTGAGACCAAACCAAGAGTTGTATAAAATGTATGAGAAAATCTCGAGATAGTAAAGTAAAGACGAATGCCTCTACTTTAGAAGAATGAAGTCAGAACCAAAGCATACAAGCAGCATTAAGCAGTTTTCATGTTAATCATCTCCTTATAGTTCCTTCATCTAAAAAAATTTCAATAAATAAGTAGATGTTATAAAAGCCATAGCACAAAATAACGGTTATGATGAAAGAATAATAGACTCTTAAATTTAAAAAAAAAAAAAAAATTATTTTAAAAGAATTTTATTACATATAGCCGGATCAGGGTAACAAAAAACTTCAATTAACAAATTACATTCCGTTTATAACAGATAGGATTAATAATAGGTTAAAAAAGCATGGTCTTAACATTGTATCAATAAACAAACGTAATCTTTTTTCATTACTAGTCAACAATAAAGAAAAATCTAACACATAGGATAAAAATGAAGTTAATGAAATACACTGTGCAGAATGCGATGTATGTATATCGGACAATGTGGCCGTGCTCTGAAACATCGCATTTCTGCGCATAAGAAGGCGATTTTAACCAATACAGCCAATACAGGTTTTGCAGATCATTGCTTACAACACAATCACTTCATAGATACAAAAAAACATAACACTACTCCACAACATAAAAAAAGGTAAAAAAATGGATTTGTTAGAAATTCTAGAAATTAAAAAGCAATAATAAATAACAAAAATTTAACAAATGAACAAACTGAATTCTGTGTATTCCCTTTATTAAAAGCTGTTATTTAGTTTAGTTAAATTTTTATATTTGCATTCAGATTATATTTAGTTTTTACAGACACTTGACCTTCCTTTAGCTCCTGCAACCCCCTCCATCTTCACACCTCACACATGTTCCAATAAACGCCCTAAACTGATGTCCGCCACCATCCTTACATTCTCTTCATTTAGGTATTCATTCAGCTCTTTGACAATGGCTTAAGAAGTCGAAACAGTGTCAGAGTTAAATAAAACCTTTGAAACGTACCAAGTGTTTATATATTTTTAAAAACCTTTGTAAACTTCGTCAACTTTTTCGTCCCTCAGGGGAGGGTCCAGTCCCGTTCATCCACCCCCGTAACGTAACATGCCCCTGGTAACATGAGTGAGAAAATACAGCAGGTTCCGGTAAACTGTAGAATCAGGAAAGAAGATATACGAAATTGAAAAATGTTCAAAAGGAGAAATGCAGAGTTTAAGGATCTGTCCGAAAAAATGTCAACGAAAACAAAAAGGCAGTTGACAGAAGAGGAAGAAAAAGAAGCACGATCAAGTCAGTGAACAGAGGAATACTAGCGAAGGAGAAAAGAACTTCAGAAAGTAAAGGATGCTTCTTATAACATTAATGGGTCAATGAGTGGATAGAAAGAATAAAATAAAATATAATAATAATAATAATAAATCAACAGCAACAACAATAATAAGGAGGAGAAGAAGAAGAAGAAGAAGAAGAAGAAGAAGAAGAAGAAGAAGAAGAAGAAGAAGAAGAAGAAGAAGAAGAAGAAGAAGAAGAAGAAACTTCGTCTCAGATTAGAAGATCTGCAAATTTTCTTACGATAATAGAGTGTTGTATTTTTATATTAGAATCGGGTAGAAAATCTTGACTTTGTACAATTGGTTAACTCTGAGAAACGGTCTAGTAAACTAAAAATTAGAAGTAGAATAACAATAGGGAAGGAAGCATTGACAGGAGAAAAGGAGTTTTGTGTGCCTGATTGGTCTTGAACTTGAGAAAGAGCCTGATGGACTACACTTTACTTTGAGGCTCCAGACATTGAAGAAAAGGAGCAGAGATTTGATAGAGACGATGAAAATGTGGATTTGTAAGAAAATTGAAAGAAATGAAATCGCAATGAAGGAGAAGAGAGAAGAAAGGGAAAAATTAAAAATGGATAGGACGCATTCTCATGGAAAAATTGACTACGGCTTTTAGGGAAGCAGAGGAAATTGTTCAAGTTCGTGCATGCTCAAATAATTGGACAGAGGAAGACAAGGCAGTCTCACTCGTCCTCGCATTAAAAGGACCCACGTAACAATATATTATGGTAAAATTTAGAAATATATAAACACAAAACACAAGACAACGTAATACCTGAACAAATACAAATCAACACAAAACACGACACAATTTTCAAAATACTCAGCACTGAAAACACTCAAAAACAAATATATACACCACACACCCACACACAATAATACCAATTTAAACTACCGAAAGCCAACAGGAAGCCGTAGCAACAACCAACCTGGACACAAATATTCAACAAGATAGAAAACTAAGATGGCTGAGGATGGAAAAAATATTTGATTCCCAAAACATGTTCAAAGTAAGGAAATAATATATCTTGATATAAAATATTATATAATATAAACATTAAATAATGATTTGTATATACGTAAAATGTGAATAGAAATATATATATATATTGCGACAGTACAAATAAGTGATGTACTGAGCATGAAATATAAAAATTTAAATTTACTTAATAAACTGTTTATAAGTAATAATATATTAGAAATAAGCATGTTATGAATTGCAAGCTTGACTCAGACAAAAATATGAACAGGTGTTTCGACCTGAATCAACGTGCACACACACACAAATGTAACTGAAAGTGTGTACACCAGTATTTTGCTAGTGTGTGTGAGCGCAGGTCTATGCAGGCAAGTTTGCCACCCCAGTATGAATAATTGCACAATGACTGTTTTTCCGTAATTATTCATAAACTAGAATTAAGAATTAAAATCCAAAAGCACCATAAAATGTAAATAAATTTAATAAATACTGTGTGCGAAAACCACGCGAAAGTGACACGCCGTACAAGTGCAATAGTGAAATAAGTGTGTACAAATCAAAAGGGTTAAGTTGCAATGTCCAAAATTACAATGAACATGTGTTGTAAAATTAGTTATAAGATAAGTATAAAAAAATACTTACAGGACTCTGCAATTCGCAGAAATATAAAAAATAGTGAATTTGACAAAGAGTGGGGGAACTGACGCCAAAGACAGTTTCTAACATGTCGATTTTGTATCACTGAAGGGTGTCGACCAAGACATGGGTATAAATAGGACACGCAAGCTTCAGTGGTTCTCTTTCTTGAATCATCCACGATGCAGCGGGAGCTTATGCCCGTCAGCACGGCATATTTATTAATATTTCTATAATACTTATAACTATTTTACCTCAAGATGTATTTTTTCTTTAGGGACATGTTTCGGGAGATCCTGTTCTCCCATCTTCAACCTTCGCCTGGTTCAAAGGGCGAAGGTTGAAGATGGGAGAACAGGATCTCCCGAAACATGTCCCTAAAGAAAAAATACATCTTGAGGTAAAATAGTTATAAGTATTATAGTATTATATACATCAAGAAACGGACTGTAGCAGAAAGTGAATGAAATTATTAATATTTGTATAAACAGTTTAAATTGCCAGTTATGTACAAGTACGTAACCAAGCTATAAGACAAACATTGTAATTAATAACAGCACTACTGAAGAAGTTCCATAGCGATACGACGCTGGACAAGAGAAGAAGTTCTATAGCGATACGACGCTGGACAAGAGAAGAAGTTCCATAGCGATACGACGCTGGACAAGAGAAGCTGTTCCATAGCGATACGACGCTGGACAAGAGGAGAGGACGAGAGAGTGAGAGACAGCCGACGCTGGACAAGAGGAGAAGAGAGACAGCCGACGCTGGACAAGAGGAGAAGAGAGACAGCCGACGCTGGAGGCGAGACGAAGACGAACACCGATGGAACAAAAAATGATCGAGTATGATTGACGACAATAAGGTGATAGACAACTTATTCATATCTTAATCATACACAGTATACAAAGACAGTTAAAGACATTAATATTTTATTTAAAAATAAGAGTAATATTTCTTGTATAGTAGAGTTAAAAATCATAGATGTTTTAGAAATACGAGTAACGTAACAAGAGCTCAAATTAATATGATATCAAATGATTACACAGAATATAAATAAAAACAATTAGTATTTGAGAAAACAGTACTGAGAAGTAATAACTATTAATCTTTTGAGTACGTACCATATATAGAAAAAAGATTTAAAAATTGATTTTGAAACATATTAATAGACTGAGTAGTCTAAAAATGAGATTTTTCTTTTATATACTATTTAGTAGCATAGAATGTTTAGTTAGTAAGAATGTATATATCTTAAGCCTTACGGCATTATAACAAATAATAACTAATGTTTTTTTTTAAATCGAAGTCAGTGCCATGTGCACATATTTTTTTATAGTATCAAATAAATTTTAATTACCTTTTCAAGTTCCGTAGAGTTCTTATTGCAGATACACCTGACCCCCTATTTATGTATATGTAACTTTGTTTAAATTTGGTGCTCCAAGATCGAGGGACTCCACAAATTTAAATTAAATTAAATTTGCCAAATTGTCACGTTATATAAATTTGTCGCCCTGGACGAGAGGCATGAAATGCCTAAATTTACGTACAAAAATTTGTACACATACCATATAATATTATGCAACTTTTGCAAGGTTGTAATGTTGCATAAAATGTCGCCCTGCACGTGGGGCCCAACATGCCTAAATTTATGTACACAAAATTTGTGACATAAATTGTAGATCATGAATGTATGACCCGATACCCATCATTTGACTATTAAAATTTTTTATGTAGCTAAATGGTTGCTCTAAAATATATAAAGGGTGTTAAATGAAAAATGTATAATATGTAATTATTATTTGTAGTAAACAGTAACTGAATGTAATGTTAATTGTTGTGTAATCACACAGCTGGCGCCCACCACAAATAATATTGTTGTCTAAGTAACAGGTGTAACTGTAATGAGTATTAATAATAACTATTAATAAAAATACAGAAATAAATAAATAAGTAGGGAACGGTTATCAATAATAATTTTTAAAGAATAACTATTAAATAAATATTTTAATAATTATTCACCATGGCAATATCGGGAAGTTCGAGGATGGGAGAAGCACTTGAAGCCATGATGCAAGCTGTATTTGGTGAAGTTGAGAACAAACAAACAGAAAAACTAAAAGAAAATAATATTAGAACTCAAATAGAAGAGTTAACAGAATTTTTTACAAAACTGACCGAAGAATTAAGAGAAGAAAGGATAGCAAAAGAGAAAATTAGAGACACAAATACGCACATAGCGTCTGTAGAAGGTGAACAAACCATAGTAGTTAAAAATACATGTGTAATTACTAATGATAATTATAAAAAAGTAATTAACATTAAGGAGGAGAAGCAAATTAAGGTTAATAAAACATACCTTATTAATAGCGATATTCCAAGTGTGAGGCACACACACAATAGTAAATCACACAAGATGACACATTTGAAACACATAAGACACCACACTTACGGAGATAAATATCACTGTAGGCCTAACAAGAAACGTAGTAAGTTATCTAGACGAAACACTACGTAAAATTGTGGTAAATATGATGTTAGATATACGCACAATAATTATAATAACGATAATTATGACTGTAAGTATGAAAACTACAGAGGTTATCATAAACGACGTATGAAAAAACCGTCGACAGCTGTTTATATGGGCCTCAAGCAGACTGAACATACGCAATGCATTCATGATGAGAGAATTATGGAATGTGACCGTTACGAGAGAAAGAGAGGCAAGATGAAAACATTGCACTATGAACAGGTGACTTCTACGATAAACACAAACGTTCACAAGGTGAGTACGCACACAAACAAAGGATTAATACAATGGAACGCAGACGTTGTTTATACGAGGGTGAGAATAATAGTAAACACGGCGACTACGCTACAAAAGAACAATATACGTCCGGTAGACTATGGACAATGCAATTGTTATAAAGAGGGGTGTAAGTTCTAACGACACACCGAACTCAGAACTCAAGGCAAATGGAATGAATAATTATTTTTAAATGAGAAATAATATGTGTAATAATATAAGAGAGTATAATTAAGAAATGTTATAAGGAATATTATTTGAAAGGGTTAATTAAGAAATGTATTAGTGATGGTAAGGAATGCTATTGTAGAGAAATATTTAAGAAAGTAATGGTAAAAGATGTTATTGTTGTTATTAATATGAAGAAATGATTAAGATGAGCAATAATTGCCATAATTATTAGAACGGCTGATCAAGCGAACACTTATCGAAGATACAAGGACACAGAAGAAAACGAGAGTGAAAAGTCATAAGGGCAGAGACTACTTAGGATTAAGGACTTCGAGAAAAATATCGTTGTTTTCCAAAACAGTTCCTCTGTAACCGACCATGCGACACACTACGAGCTAAAAAAGTATTCTGTTACGGAAGTGTATTTCAAGAAAGTTGTAGCGATCAGAAAGGCAATGTTAAAGAAATGTAATAAAAGGTAATGAATGTAATGTATTGTATAAGTAATGTCATGTTAAGAAAAGAGCTAAGGAAGTTTAGAAGCGAAGGTAAGAATGTATGAGTAAGTTAATGTAAAATTAAGGACCGAATTTACACACATATGTAGGAATGCAGAGTATACAGAAGGAAAACAAAGGAGAGCTAATTGCAGTGGATTTTCTGGGACCATTACCACGATCAAGTCGAGGTGTGAACCACATATTGGTATGTATAGATGTGTTTTCCAAGACAGTCCGACTGTACCCAATTATGCGACCCACAACCAAAGTTGTTCTAAAGATACTACTGCAAAAATATATTCCGTTATATGGAAAAATGAAGAAGATACTCAGTGATCAAGGTGTGCAATTCCAAAGTGAAAAATGGGAGAGGACGTTAAGGGAAAATGGAATACAACCAGTACTCACATCCATAAGACATCCTCAAGGAAACCTTGCTGAGAGAGTTAACAAAGAATTAGGTAAATATTTACGAATATATTGCCATAATCAACACAATAAATGGGCAGAATATTTACCATTTATTGAAAAAGCCATTAACGAAAATTATAGTGAAGCAACAGCATACACTCCAATGGAATCAGAAGAAGATAAGAAACCAACCAGATTTTGGACTAAATATCTAAACAAACCTAATAACCAAAATGTACCTGTACCAATAAGTGTGAAAATTGAATACGCAAAGCAACGAATAAGAGAGAGAGGTAACAAGAGAATAGAGAGATTTAATCTAACTCACAAGTTACAACAATTCAACGTGGGAGAAAGTATACTACTCAAAGCAAATCCAGTGGGAAAAAGGAGTGATAATACGGCGAAGAAATTCTTCAGACTTTATAATGGACCGTATACGTTAAGACAGCGAGTGGGACAGAACACTTTCACTGTATATGATGAGATACAGAAGAAAGAAATTGGTAAATTCCACGCAACGTCATTTAAGAAGTTCTACACATAAAACAGAGGTCATTGAAACCAGTCAAATCAGCTGTTTGTAAAGCCACCCTAATTCAAGGTCGCGAGCAGTGTGCGTACGAAAGAGGGGAGGTAAGACATTTATATACATTCCTATTAAGGGTGAAATGACGAATATTATTCTTTATTATTTGTTATATTTTTTTTGCAAATAATAATAATAAATAAATAGATTTAAAAAAAAAATGTATAATAAATAAATTTATTAAAATTTTTTTTGTTACCAAGGAGAGGAATAATGCGACAGTACAAATAAGTGATGTACTGAGCATGAAATATAAAAATTTAAATTTACTTAATAAACTGTATATAAGTAATAATATATTAGAAATAAGCATGTTATGGATTGCAAGCTTGACTCAGACAAAAATATGAACAGGTGTTTCGACCTGAATCAACGTGCACACACACACACAAATGTAACTGAAAGTGTGTACACCAGTATTTTGCTAGTGTGTGTGAACGCAGGTCTATGCAGGCAAGTTTGCCACCCCAGTATGAATAATTGCACAATGACTGTTTTTCCGTAATTATTCATAAACTAGAATTAAGAATTAAAATCCAAAAGCACCATAAAATGTAAATAAATTTAATAAATACTGTGTGCGAAAACCACGCGAAAGTGACACGCCGTACAAGTGCAATAGTGAAATAAGTGTGTACAAATCAAAAGGGTTAAGTTGCAATGTCCAAAATTACAATGAACATGTGTTGTAAAATTAGTTATAAGATAAGTATAAAAAAATACTTACAGGACTCTGCAATTCGCAGAAATATAAAAAATAGTGAATTTGACAAAGAGTGGGGGAACTGACGCCAAAGACAGTTTCTAACATGTCGATTTTGTATCACTGAAGGGTGTCGACCAAGACATGGGTATAAATAGGACACGCAAGCTTCAGTGGTTCTCTTTCTTGAATCATCCACGATGCAGCGGGAGCTTATGCCCGTCAGCACGGCATATTTATTAATATTTGTATAAACAGTTTAAATTGCCAGTTATGTACAAGTACGTAACCAAGCTATAAGACAAACATTGTAATTAATAACAGCACTACTGAAGAAGTTCCATAGCGATACGACGCTGGACAAGAGAAGAAGTTCTATAGCGATACGACGCTGGACAAGAGAAGAAGTTCCATAGCGATACGACGCTGGACAAGAGAAGCTGTTCCATAGCGATACGACGCTGGACAAGAGGAGAGGACGAGAGAGTGAGAGACAGCCGACGCTGGACAAGAGGAGAAGAGAGACAGCCGACGCTGGACAAGAGGAGAAGAGAGACAGCCGACGCTGGACAAGAGGAGAAGAGAGACAGCCGACGCTGGAGGCGAGACGAAGACGAACACCGATGGAACAAAAAATGATCGAGTATGATTGACGACAATAAGGTGATAGACAACTTATTCATATCTTAATCATACACAGTATACAAAGACAGTTAAAGACATTAATATTTTATTTAAAAATAAGAGTAATATTTCTTGTATAGTAGAGTTAAAAATCATAGATGTTTTAGAAATACGAGTAACGTAACAAGAGCTCAAATTAATATGATATCAAATGATTACACAGAATATAAATAAAAACAATTAGTATTTGAGAAAACAGTACTGAGAAGTAATAACTATTAATCTTTTGAGTACGTACCATATATAGAAAAAAGATTTAAAAATTGATTTTGAAACATATTAATAGACTGAGTAGTCTAAAAATGAGATTTTTCTTTTATATACTATTTAGTAGCATAGAATGTTTAGTTAGTAAGAATGTATATATCTTAAGCCTTACGGCATTATAACAAATAATAACTAATGTTTTTTTTTAAATCGAAGTCAGTGCCATGTGCACATATTTTTTTATAGTATCAAATAAATTTTAATTACCTTTTCAAGTTCCGTAGAGTTCTTATTGCAGATACACCTGACCCCCTATTTATGTATATGTAACGTTGTTTAAATTTGGTGCTCCAAGATCGAGGGACTCCACAAATTTAAATTAAATTAAATTTGCCAAATTGTCACGTTATATAAATTTGTCGCCCTGGACGTGAGGCATGAGATGCCTAAATTTACGTACAAAAATTTGTACACATACCATATAATATTATGCAACTTTTGCAAGGTTGTAATGTTGCAATATATATATATATATATATATATATATCATCGCTCCCTTTTATCTAACACTCTTATCTAATATTATGAATGTTAGATAAAATGTTACTTACCCGTGATATTACTTTACCTGGGCGCCAGAACAAACCCCAGATACAAATGACACGGTTTCAGCTTAGCTCAGCGCATGGAGACACTTTGCTTGATTATTTTAATTAACGTTTTAATCAATTATTTTTAAACTTGAAAATGCTAATGGTAGGACTTATTTCTACCCTAACACTTATAATTACTGAGTGAGTGTGAAAAGTAACGATTAAGACGTTCAAACGACCTATGGCTCTTATCTTGTTTAATTAAGAGATTGCTATCTCCCAAACCAGTGCTAAAGAACAGGTCTGCAATAATTTGCACGTCCAATACTACACCTCACTTTCCATTCAACACTCCTATACTATGTTAGAGCTAATCTTATAATTAAAATACAAAGTGTAAAATTCTTAGTGTCTTTTAAAAATTGTTTATTGCTTTTATTATTTGTTTAGTGCTTATTTCATTGATCAATTAATCTATTTCTTACTGTTTGATGCGTTGACCGAAGATAGGAATCCGTAGGGGTCCTCCTTTTGATGGTTTTGCACAGAAGAATTGATGTTGATCAATGCTGTAGAAGATGCCGTGGCAATTACAGATGCTGTAGCCTTCTGTAGCACAGGTCCTTCACGGCTGATGATTAATTAATTAATAATTTAATTAATTAACGTTGTTTTACGCAGCCAGAGTTGTTGAACGGTATTAGTTCATCTTCACTGCGGACTACTTCTCGAATTTGATACTTAATTACACTTTTGCGTGATTTAAAAATTTCTGTACGTAAATTATACACGACTAGCGCATTGAAGATCCGAACGAAGAGTGATGCTACCCCTCGCTTTGAGTTGGCGTCAGTTTTAAATACTGGGTTCTGATTGGCTGTTCAAATAAATCATGCGTTTTTCCAGTTTTGACAATCTCGAACAGGTCGACGAAACACCCCGTGACAGGTTTGAAACTGCAGAGAATTTCTAGTTAAAATCGTACTTCCTGTGTTTGCAAATCGATTGATTACAGGTATTTGCAAACGTGTTTTCAAAAATCTGACAACAGAATATTGTTGCTTAGGTCTTTATCTGTGTGTGTGTGAAAACACCTAATTCCTACGTAGCATAATTCTCTCGTTATTCCTTTTGGCGTACGTCTTCCGTATAACTTCTTCAATTGTTAATTATATTAACTGAGATTGCGGCTACTTATAAAGCTTCACTTGCTGAATACAATGCTGTTTTCAGAATTGCCGTATATTTATTAGTTTTTAAGTTATCACAGGTTGAACTGATAATTTGTATTGAGTAAATTTTCATGTTCGTACCGGTATCGGATGTCGCTGTGACGAGGTTAGAGTGAGATGGCTGCGATTGTACGCTCTCTCTCTCTTGCTTACGCTGCTATACTCCCTTCGTCAGACACTTTCATATAACGCTCAGATAGGACGCTAATATGAATCGTTATTATATATATATATATATATATATATATATATATATATATATTCGGCACAAAAGGAGGACGATCGTTTAACAAATTACTTTTTTTAAACAGATTCTTCAACAACTTGGATTTAAATGGCAATCTATTGATACACTTGCATCTATAAAGCTGCAGAAACAATAATACAATCAGTTTTATCACTCACTCAGCATTTTATGTATATAGATGACTAAAGAGTACTCTATTGATATGTTTCAGGATAATACTACCTGATACTGTTACTGACTTAACGCTAGTCTGCCCACGCACGCATAGACTAAGGTAAGCGACTGTAATGTGAATATACAGTATATTATGTAGTTTAGTTGCGCATAATACATGTATATATTTTTATAAATAGTAAGTACATAAATAGTTACAAAGTCGTATAGTGACCTTCACTAGTAGGGGAACCAACTGATCATAAGGGAAATTGGAACTGTGAAACAGTGGCAGCTACAGCAGAGGTTTAGTTACTAGGCCAAATAACCGAGAGGGTTGGTAAGACTACTGGCGATGCAAACTATCATCTTTTCCTAGACTGAACAACAGACACAGCCTACAGTATCACAGGCGACGAAATATAACTGGTTGAAATTCAAGGTGCCCTGGTAGAAATGAGAAATAATAAGGTACCAGGTCCAGATAGGATAAATACAGAAATCCTAAACCATTGTATTATAATATTAGATTTAAGTATACTGCATTTATTAAACAAGTGCTGGAAGCAGAAAAATTTTCCATATTTATGGAAATCAACAGATGTTATCTCATAATTCTAAAGGGTGTCCGTAACTCATGTGAGGTCTATAGAAGAATCAGTCTGTTGAACAAATCCTACAAACTCTATGCTCTGATTGTTAACCGTTGTTTCGCAAAAATTGGTAAGTGCTGTTCCTGGAAGAGGGAAGAGCCGAGTGCATTCAGAAAGGGTAGTTTCTGCAGCAACAAAACAACAGTACTCCAACTGTTAATTGAAGTGTAGGGAATACAATCTGGAAGCTTTATCAGTTCAGTTCGTAGTCCTTCAGTCTTTCGACTGGTTAGTACCCTCCCCGCATATACCCGTGGTGCGCGTGTTACAGAGTCTCTCACGGGTATATGGGACCTACAGTTTAACGCCGGAACCGAACGGCAATTTTTTTTTTTTTTTTGGGTGGAGGGTTTATACTAGGCAAGATACCACTCGCTGGGTTGCCATTACCTTGCGAGGGGGAACGGTCGTATCTAAATCAGATGACCCCTGGCGGGAATTGAACCCGCGCCGACAGCGTAGCAGCGTCACACGCTAGCCACTACTGGCTTTATAGATCATGTAAAAACTTGTGATCGAGTGAATAGTCGTATTTTATGGAGTGGTTACCCGCAGTATCTATTAATATAGAGAGGTTATATGGAAATACACAAATAACTGTTAATACCGAGAGTGATATAAATAGGCCATTTGTCATCAACAGAGGAGTCCGACAGGAATGTAGCTAATCCCCACCTTATTTAGTACATTGATCACATTGTAGACAATGGAAGGATGTTGTTTATTCCGGAATTAGTTTAACCCCAAACCATAAATGTATAAGCGCAATGTTGTTTGCGGATAAAAAAAAAATAATAATTTTCCAAAAGACAGAGTTCTGTCACTGAGGTCCTTAGTATATAAACGTTTTTTCCAAGGGATGAGTTACTAGCCCATCGCCTCAACCCCCGAAGAGGTTACCGTTCCTTTGAGTTTTGAAAGATCAATATTTATAAAGCCTTTGTTGAACCAATTACCACCTGTGGGTCAGAATTTTGGACAATCAACGAAAAGAACCGCAGGAAGAATGAGGCTGTAGAAATTGACTATCTTAGACGAGCGTCCAGAGTTTCTCGTCTGGAACGTGTAAGGAATGACGTAATAAGGGAAAGAACAAATAGAAAAGAAACTGTAATAGAAGATATAAAACGTAAACAGCTTTCCTGGACACCTAATGAAGAATACTATACCCTACGGTGAAGAAGAAGCAGAAAAGAAGAAGGTAAAGAAGCCTAATCCATATAAGTTGATAACTGTTTATCAGATTAATTTTACATTTTCCCCTTTAAAATGCTCACGTGTATTTCACACTCTATGAAAGAAAAAAATAGCAGGTGTAATCTTCTCAGTTTAATCATTTGTTTTGTAATCATGTTCATTTATCACTTCTCATTTTAGTCCTTCAGTTTTAATGGCTACTTTTTTGGCAGGTAGTCTATCAGTAGAAAGTTTAAACAGTCCCAAAATTAAAATTATAGAACGTGCCTCACTATCAGGGCCTCGACATTGTATGTTAATGCCATCGCTAGCTGTAGCTGAGACTGACAAATCTTTATCCAGGGTGCAGAAGTGTTACCACAAAAGTAAACAAAAATTTCCCTTTGCTAGATCATGATATTTGCGACAGATACTATTACTGGATTTATCTCGTATTAAAAAAATATGTTTTTTTTTAACAAATGGAAAAATTTTCATGTAAACATGTACTGCTGATATCCAGAAAAGTGTCATATTTTCCTTTCCCAATTATCCGGATTTCAGGTAGTTCAGATCAACTCCAGTCACAAATAATCCGGATAGTCGGAATTATGTCGTACACATTTCTTCTTCTTCTTCTTCTTCTTCTTCTTCTTCTTCTTCTTCTTCTTCTTCTTCTTCTTCTTCTTCTTCTTCTCCTCAATCCAGAGGTTGCTGCGGTTGCAATTTCTTTCCTTCCTAAGACAGTCTCTTAATCACTACATATCTTCTTTCTTCTTTTCTCTCATGCACACACCCTTGTCTCGGGCTCCCTCCTTACTGCGCCCCTCATCAGGGTGGTTAATCAGTTTGAATAGGGTAGTAGGTGACCAGCCATACTGCTTCTGCTTTTCACAATGGTTTCTATCAGAATCCTTTCACCCACTTTCTTCGAAACCTCATCATTTAGCACACTTTCTGTCCACGGTATTGTCAACGCACTCCCATCACGCTCAGCCTTCCTAAACAAGGGATATCCTACGTATTACAGATTTAATGGATTGGTTTACCGTTACCTTTTATAACCTATGCCGTTGACATGGCAGTTCATCTGCCTTTAGGGATGATCTTCCATCCCAAGGACAAGGATCTCCCTATCCCAGGATAATTGGTTAGCCGATGTTTATACAATGTATATGTAAGCAAACATTGTCCCAGCTCTACCACGAGGAGGTGAATGTCAGAGTTCTCCCTTCATCGACTACTGATACCATCTTTAATTTAGCATCTTTTAATGGACTCACACAAGTTCACTCGTTTTGTGGCTACAGTTTCCTTTACACCATACCGACAGGCGATCTTGGCCTAATTCCTTATCTAAAGATGAAGGCTCTCCCCAATTTTAAATTGCCAAGTCGCTGTTTCCTTTTATTCACATCTGTGGACAGCAAATTGGGTACAGATTGTTGATTGTCTATACATTTGTTACATCGAATCTGCAAAGACTGGATTACAAATATCCACACTTAAGACCAAGGCAATGGCTTTCCGTGGAACTGATACCACGAAATTGTTTAGATGGTACTGCCCTGGAACAAGTCAGCACCTGACCTGGGCTACACAGTGTCTTATAATACAAGCAACGACGCAGCGACGTTGTGAATAAGATGCATAAGTTCAACCTTATGCACGGGACCATCAGGCGAACTCTTAAGTAAGCAAGTAAAGAAACACGCCTAAAATTCTACAAGGTGATGGCCCTTCCCACACTTCTTTATGGGTCTTAGAATTGGACTTTAACGAAAGGCCAGGCCAGCCGCATCCAAGCGGTTGAAATGAGATTTCTCAGGTACGAGGCACAGAGTATACTCTAAATGAGCATAGAAGAAACACATATATACGGCGGAAACTAAATATTATGAGTATACTCGAGAGGATCGCCCAGTATCGGCTGAATTGGTGGGAATATCTTTGCTGAATGAATGACCGCCGCATGCCCAAACAACTATGGAACTATAAGCCGAAGGGACGGAGAGGTGTGGGACGTTCGAGGAAACGCTGGAGTGACCAGCTTTAGACTCTTTCAGACCGGAACAAACCATCCTTGGTTTAATCCTTGCAGATGATGATGATAATGAATGCTAATATTGTTTTATTTCAGTTACTGGTAGTTAGTTTGCAAACCATTAAATGTTATCCGCTAAACGTCTCCAAATGATATACAAGTTTGCTGAATTACAGCTGTGTTCACAGTCGCCGCCTCAAAATGTGATGCTACTGATAACAGAAATTCAATTAACGGTGAGGAGGCGATCTCTTCGACCGTTAACTGATAACAGTCCCTCAGATACAGTACAGTTGACTGAACAAACTCTACTGTCTGTGCAAATTCACGCGCGCTACAACACCTTGCCTATACCTACTATGCACCACCTCGTCTTCCAGTTAGGATTGTTAACGGGCATTGTGTCAAACTTAGCTAAAAGTTCAAAACAGATAAAAGTTGGTATTTGCTGAAGACATTTACATAGACAGGGCCAGATGAAGCATCCCCAGGCCGGATATAGTTGCAGTGAGAATAAAGAACGTTAGATTGCAGCAACTCTTCTGGTCTAGAGCAGTGATTGAGACTAGAGCTCGCGGGATCTTTTTACGCGGTCCGCGACCTTATCTTGAAAAATCAATTTAATAACTACTCTGCTTGTTTTAATAAGTAAACGAATAGTAGTCGTCGTCCTCATCCTTTACGGCTTAGGCTAGTACCCTGTTCCAGTCTCAATGGAAGTCATCCAACCATCGCTTACGGGGTCTTCCTACGCTTCTCTTCCCCCTTAAATGATAGTCAAGGGCTCTTCTTGAGACTCTAGTTGGATCCATTCTCTCTACGTGTAACCGCGACTCCGTTTTGTACCGAGAGATTTTCTCATTTAAGCTTTCAACTATGGCTAGCTCCATTCTAATATGATCATTTCTGATAAGATCTCTCCTGGTACAACCGTTTACAGCCCTCAAGAACCTCATTTCCGCATATTTGTGTTCTGGATATGCCTTTGGCCTTTCTAATCAAAGTCTCACTATCGTACAGTAGTTAAGATATGCCCATTACATTATAATATTTCAATTGCGTTTCTTTCCTTGTTTTTCTTCTTCAAATGTTTAATGATACAACCCACAAAGCGACTGAAAGGGACTAATTTTGCTTTCAACATCTTTATCATCTTGGTATGTGATGCTGCATCCTAAATACTTGAAATCTGACACATGTACTATTGGCGAGTCCTGTATGACAATCTTTGTTCCAGTATTATTTGCCGCAGAAAAGGCCATAACCTTTCTTTTGGATAAAGAAATGGATTGATTGTAATCTGCCAAAATGTCACTAAGATAAAAAAAACGACCTTTGGAGGTCATTTTCATTCTCTTGGATGATCACAAGATCGTCTGCATACATTAAAATTTTAAAGTAAAATCCTTTTCCCAAGTATAATTCTTTGGGGGGCGTCGAATTTTCTTTTTCTTATGGCATCATCTATATAGGCCTAGATATTAAATAAAACAGGAGAATTACTGCAACCCTGCCGAACGCCTTGGGTTATATTCCAATGGGCGCTGACGATCTGTTAGTTTTTATCAGTATCTGTGTTCCATTATATTTATAAACTTTTAATTACTTTTCTGCATTATCCTCCATGATGTTGTTTTATCCAAACGGTCAAATCATTTTTCGTGGTCCACAAACGCAAGATGTGTCCCTGCGTACATTAGATTTCACTAGACTTGTTTGTTTAACGGAATGTGTATTTCCTCTAGTCATCTCTTTTTTCATCATATTACAAGAGCAGTATTCAACTGTGGTCACTCTTTTTTAGCCAGTCTCTAAACACTTCACATGTTGGCTAGACAAAACAGACGGGATTATCCGATATTTCATTCTTGGCTAGGAATCAGCGGCATCTGTTATTCAAAGTTACGTTTGTGTGTTTCAAACAACTCGACACACAGATATAACCCGATCATTGAGTTTTTTAAATCCCAAAACACGTGTTGGAATTCATTAACACCACTAGAGGTAAGAGAACTGAGCAGTCTACTACAATAAAATAACTGACAACTTCACGTAACAAACAGTGAGACAGTGCAATGCCTGGAACGACTTAATTTTAGAAATGTACGCGCTACGTTATATTATTAGATAATTTTAACAATAACTTATATGATAGTAACTTTTCGTCATCTTAGTATGGTGAAGGCAAAAAAAATTGTGATGGAGATAAGGGCTGATTCTGATTTTAGGCCTACTACCCTAAAAACATGAGGAAAGGTCGTTTTCCGAAAAGTGTCTGTGCCTGTGTGTAGACTTTTTTCTATTGCCGCAAATTCAAACAGAATCAAATTATTTTTTGCATTTATGTGCTCGATTATGGAGGACTCAAGGTCTATTGGTTTTGGTGAAGCCCGGTTACGGGGAAGGGGTAGTTTACCTGCAACGTTTTACGTTTTAATAAGAGCAAAGTACTTAATTTTGATAAATAATGTATCCTGAAAAAAAGGTCATAATAATCAACTGTAGAAACGCAGACGAAATATCTATAAATGAAAAGAGTGGTTGAAAGAGTGCTCCAGATAGTGTCGGTACACCAAAGAAAACTGTTCGTTCGTGCGCGTTCTATTTGGACAATGTTTCTCGTTTACTGAATCTGAGCGGTACAGTAATATATGTTTCCGGTTTAACCGAATTTTCGTTTAACCGAATCACCCTTGGTAAAATCAAATTCGGTTAAACGAGACTCTAGTGTAATAATATTCTCACGTCATGCACGGCATTGCAACCGTAAACAAGCAGTCAGCGTTTACAGTCAAACCGTAAACACGGTCAACGCAAAGTGATCAACCGTCAGCAAAGTGGATTGGGCAACGCAATTGCTAATACGATATACGTTTCTACGCCTTCTAAATGCTGGTAATTTATTTTACCGGCAGCTAGGACAATCTCGTAACATGCTTGGTCTTACTCACTATAAATAGAGGTCGGGAAAGAGCTTTTGTGTCGTGTTATTAATGTGTGGTTTAATGTCATCTATCATCATCATCATCATCATCATCATCTACTCCTACACATATACGACTGAACGTTTTCGAGTGCCGTATCTCGCGCTTTTCTCGGCCACACCGTACGTCCTATAGAGGTTGGGTATTTTTATCTTCCTCAGGATTGATTAGATCCCAGAATTTCTCCGTAACTAAGCGTGTATATTCAAGTATCAAACGTATGACTAATAACATTGATTTTTCTCTCCTATCTTACTTACTAAAAATCTCTTTCCATAGCTTCGAAGGAAGTGAAGAAAAAACTTCTGCAATTATCGGAAACAAACGAAGCAGTCTTTGTGCAAATCTACTCTAATGCGAAGAAACAAAGCAAACGGACGGAGCCGCGGCCGGTTATTCACTCATAAGTAAAGGTTATTCTTCTCTGTAATTTCCTTCCGCTTTGTAACAACAACAGCTCATTTGATTAAATATTTGAGTTATTTAACGAGCTGCAATTATTGTAGAAATTAGCGAGCGGCGAGGCGAAAGATTGCGCTTCGGTTCTCCTGCTCTTCGTCATTCCTTAGTAAAATAGACATTAGTTTTTTTTTTTAATATTTCTTTGCAAGGTCTTCATGCTGATAATTATGGTAGTTGTCCATCGTCACATACAAAAATATCGGTATCGACAACCATACATGACTTCCATGTTCTAAGATTTATATTTAAAATTATTTTCGAAATGAAATATTTCCATAAAAACTTCTTCTTTCTTCAACCTTAACCACAGTACTGTGATCACTAACGTATACCACCTCACGATAGTGCACTCAATTGCACTCACTGACGATGGTAGTCGATAGCACTGATGAAACGTCTGCTTTTGTAGAAAACATTGGATCAAGCCCAAACAGCCCGAGAAGGAATTTTAACAACAAACTACTTCTTTGTTGCCGATAACGTAGCACACATGACACATAAATAAAAATTATCCCCTCCCCCTTCAACTGTCATTTTCATTTATAGAAAATTACCCTCAACCCCTTCAACTAGCCTCTATATTTATAGATATTTCATCTACGTTTATACAGTGGATTATTATGAACTTCTTTTAAGGATACTTCATTTATCAAAATTAAGTACTTTACTCTTGTTAAAACATAAAACGTTGCCGGTAAACGACCCTTTCCCCGTAACCGATCTTCACCAAAATCAAACACGCCTTGAGTCCTCTACAACTCAGGCACATATGTAAAAAATATTTGATTCTGTTTGAATTTACGGCAGTTATCGTTCGTCATGAAAACATTTCTCTTGTTACAAAATAAAATGTTGCTGGTAAACTACCCCTATCCATCAACCGATCTCCACCAAAATCGTTAGGCCTTGAGCTCTCTACAATTTAGGGATGTATGCGAAAAATTATTTTATTATGTTTGAATTTACGGCAGTTATCGTTCGTCATAAAAAATTACCCATGTTATCACATAAAATGTTGCAGGTAAACTACACCTTTCTCTTCACTGATCTTCACCAAAATCAATAGGTCTTGAGTCCTCTAGAGTTCAGGGATGCATGCAAAACATTATTTGATTCTGTTTGAATGTGCGGCAGTTATCGTTCGTCATAGAAACAATTACTCTTGTTAAAACATTAAAAGTGCAGGTAAACTACCCCTTTCCCTTAACCGATCTTCACTAAAATCAATAGGCCTTGAGTCCTCTACAACTCTGGCATATATTTAAAAAATTATTTGATTTTGTTTGAATTTACGGCAGTTATCGTTCTTTATGGAAAACGTTCTCTTGTTAGAACATAAAATGTTGCTGGTAAACTACCCCTTTCCCTTAACCGATCTTCACCAAAATCAACAGGCCTTCAATCTTTTACAATTGAGGGTTGTATGCAAAAAAATATTTGATTCAGTTTTAATGTGCGGCAGTTATCGTTCGTCATAGCAAAAATTACCGTTGTTAAAACAAAATGTTCCTGGTAAACTACCCCTTTCCCTTAATCTATCTTCACCAAAATCGACAGACATTAAGTTCTCTATAGCTCAGGAAGGTATGCAAAACATTATTTGATTCTGATTGAATTTACGGCAGTTATAATTCGTCATAGAAAAAATTACCCATGTTAAAACATAAAACGATGCTGGTAAACTACCCCTTTCCCTAAACCGATCTTCAAGAAAAACAATAGATCTTGAGAACTCTACAATTCAGGGCTGAATGCAAAACATTATTTGATTCTGTTTGAATTTGCGGCTATTATCGTTTGCCATAGAAAATACCCTTGTTAAAACATAAATCGTTGCTGGAAACTATCCCTTTCCCTTAACCGATCTTCACCAGAAACAATAGGTCTTGAGAACTCTACAATTCAGGGCTGTATGCAAAACATTATTTGATTCTGTTTGAATTTGCGGCTGTTATCATTTGCCATAGAAAAAAATTACCCTTGATTTAAAAAAAACGTTGCTGGTAAACTACCCCTTTCCCTCAACCGATCTTCACCAAAAATAACAGGAGGTCTTGAGCACTTTACAAATCAGAGCTGTATGCAAAATATTATTTGATTCTGTTTGAATTTGCGGCTGTTATATGCCGCAATTTGAATCGTTTGCCATAGAAAAAAAATCTAGACAGACACACATACACACAGACACAGACACACACACAGACACTTTTCGAAAAATGACTTTTTTTCATGTTTTGAGGGTAGTACAATCAGAATCTGCAATAATCTCGAACACGATTTTTTTTGCCATCACCATGCTTCCATTTCCTTATGGAACATGGAAGTAAAAAATTGTGTTCTTCTATGGCTGTGTTACAGTACTAAACAAAGTGCAGTCATGAAAAATTCCTAGTTTTATACAAAGAGCGCAATACAACTTCATTTCTAGGTGTCTATGTAAGTTAGAAACAAACTCATAAATAAACATAAAAAGAAGATTCTAAAACCATTTTTAGAAGTATCATGACTTACGGCTCTGAAGTTTGGACTACTAATAAACACACAAGAACAATATTAATGACAGCAGAGATGGACTTTTGGAGACGTTCGGCAAGAGTATCCAGACGTGAGAAAATTATAAATTAAATCGTTAAGGACAGAATGAATGTAAAAATTTCAATTGTTGGTTTTATCCAAACAACAAAATTACAATGGTATGGAGACACGAAAAGAATGCACAGGAAAGATTGCCAAGGAGAGTTATGGAATGGACCCTACCAGGAAGAAGGAAAAGAGGAAGACCACCTATCACCTGGATTGAAGAGAAATTCAGACTGTATTGAGGGAACGAGAAATTGAAGGAGACCTTTGGATGGAAAAGTAGCAGTGGAAGATGAGAATTCAATCACGTCTGTAATCTTTGGTTCCGGAAAATGCGTAAACATTGTACAGCCGGAATAAAAAAATTTACAGGCATTGCACAAATCCAATGCACAGAGAAGGGCATTGAAACTACTTCAATAAATCTAAAAAATATATATATTTATGTTCATTCACCAATCAGTGAATTCATTCTTCATTTACCAATGTACAGATTATAAGTTAAATGTAGTCGCATTCATAAGCGAAGTTTTATATGTGTACTACGTTATTGACAACAAAGAAGTAGTTTCTATGAAAACTCACCGGTTCCCATTTTCGATCACGCACCAGCGATCGGCCGCAAATGTGCGACACGTCCTTATAAACATTTTCAATGTTAAAAGAAGATTGGGGAGATTCTTCTGTTTATAACACTACATAACTCAATACAATCGCCCCATCGCACAAGGGTATAATAAAATGAGAAAATTTTATTCCAGGAAGTTACATTAAAAACAGTGTACTTTAAAACGAACTCCAAGCTGCTGAAAACATTCTTGGGACAACATCTTTAAACTAAAGTGTAAAGAGGTAATAAATCCAGGTTATTCAAAACATCTTCAGAAAGGCTCGTTTTTAAAAGATATATTAAGCATACAAATTTAGAATTAAAATAATTCCTAATGATATGAGACGTATTTCCTTGGATTTGGATAGCGATTCATCCAGACAGAATGTTCTGATGACAGAATATTTTTTTATCATTTATGCTTTAACCTCAAAATCTCTTAATTTATTTATTGAATGATAAGGGAAAATCCTGAATTTCTTATTTATCCTGAGGGAAATGGAGGTCCAACTTTTAAAATAGAATAAATCCCACTCCCCCCTTCAGGAGCAAGTCTTAGTTACGGCACTAACCTGAAAGGTTTAACAACTGAGGTTGTGAACAAGCTTATACAGAATATTGTTACGATGGTCATAGCATGATTCGGTGGAAACAAAATACACAGACACCAATGAAATCATTAATTACCAGCTTTACTAAGTCACAAATAACAATTTGAAATTAACAAGATACTCTCATACAGTAATTCAAGTTAAATTTGTCTATACGCAATAATAATGTCAACTATTAAGAGTTCCGCCTAGAAGAAGCCTTTGGTAGAAGAAGAGACGTGGGTCGTCCGAGGATGTGATGGGTGCCGGAACAGGTTCGTATAACCTAATCCTTGAAGAAGAAGAAGAAGAAGAAGAAGAAGAAGAAGAAGAAGAAGAAGAAGAAGAAGAAGAAGAAGAAGAAGAAGAAGAAGAAGAAGAAGAAGACGACGATGATGATGATGATGATGATGATGATGGTCAAAAGTTCCGCACTAATTATAACACAATAATCACTTCTACAATCACTTGATCCGCACTGAATAAATCGCTAACTGACTGACTAAGCTGGTTGCTGTTGCTTAAATGGGTCCATCAGAGGTTCCAGAATAATGTTCCATCCTTTTGGCGGCGTGCCAGCATAATCTGCTTATTACAAATTATAAGATTTCGGACATTAGTCATCGTAAGTTAAAATTAATAAACACGACATTTCGACTTCTATAAAGTCAGGCGAACAATAAATTAATACAAAGGTACCAGTAACAAATAGATAGAGTCAAACTCCAAATCTTAATTAAATCATTATACAGTGCTAAAATAATAGTAATAATAATAATAAACAGTACTCAACATTACATCAAAGAAGGATTCCTCCCGAGGCTAATGTGCGAAATGGTATAATATGAAATAAGTATATCGCGTCATCGATTAATAATAATTATTAATCGATTAAAAATCCCATGATATCTGCTTAGTTACGAGTGCTCTCAAACAGTCTGGAAGGTACTTGGGTGCGGTCTTGACCGTGATCAGTTAGTCGATATACGGGTGGAAGAACGATCTCTACTCTTCGGCAGCGTTCCGAAATTGGCGTAACAATATTATCAATTACTAATTATGTCGTAATGTGAACAAGTAGTGAGTATTATTACTGAAACCCCTACTTCATTTTGAGTAGTTAAAACAAAAAGAATATTTCTTTTTGTAAAGAGGGGTTACAAGTTAATTAAAACTAGACTAAGGCCTAGAGAAGCTAAAAATTGCGCTGGATCCAGTAAGACGGGACTTGCAATGAAAACTCAAGAATTAAATAATTAACAATCCCATTTTATTATTCTATCTCATAATAACAATAATAAAATAACAACAGTGATTTATAATTCCCCTTTAAATGGTTAAATAAAGAAGTATACCCTCTCAACAAGGCCACCTGAAAAATATTAACTGAGTCCACGAAAATAATTGCTATGTCACCATCAATGAATTGAAAATTTATTATAATCATTAACCTCAAAATAAAACTCCCATTAAACTATTTATTAAAATATAAAATTTATATCATGTGTTCCTTTTATAAAATGCAGTATATAAATTAATGAAGATAAATGATTTCATTCCCAGTTACTATTAATAATTAAAATAATTACTCATCCAATTAAATGAACTTTAAAGGTGACACTTACTATACTTGTTAAATAAAATAATTAATTTTCTTAAAGAAATGATCAGCCACGATTATTGAGATAGAATACTCGTCTACTGGTGTATATAAATTCTAATAATAAATCCCTATATCCCACCAAAAGTACAGTAATGCATAATATTTATATATATATATAAACGTATCTTCCCATCAGTTCACCATCATGTTACAGGAGGCATCAATTCTTGAATTTTTTCGACCCCACTATATAAAAAGTACTAATTATCAGAGGCATTTTATTTTACCACCATCAGATTCAGTGATAAAAACCGCATAAGAAAAGTACCACATTTTTTGTTTATACATTCATAACAATAACCTCCAATTCTAACACAACAGTTTTCTTCAGTTATACACATCAATTGCGCAACAGAAGATTCTAAACCTTTAACAGGTCGCTCCAATTGTTACTCTGTATTCAGGTGTAAGAATTGATGAGTCAATGATGTAGAATTGGGCTGTATAATTATTTTATACACTTTGGTCCCCCCACCACTGACTTATTCGTTCATTATTTTCAAGGACTTTCTCAGAAGCCACCTGCAGTAAACATCCTGTGTTTTGGCTATCGTACTATAAACGGTATTTCGTATCACACGATGTCTGTCTTTCTCTCTCACTCACTCTCTCTGCCTAAATGTAAACCAGAAAGTCTCAACAGCTTCATAAGTAACACGTTATACGACACATTATATGCAGAATCTTATACAACTTCAGTTATGTTTAACTATTCCAGTGTAACAGTGTCGTAGTTAACATTAATTCGCCATATTCCCAACAGATCCCAGTTCCATTGAATTTTTGCAAAATAAGCACATTCGTTATCACAATTAGCAGTGCGATCGCGGTCATTCAACGATGTTATATACACACGAGATAATTCTGACAGATGGATGGCAGTGTACAAAATAAGTTTGTCGCACGTAAATTGCATTGCGCAAGGGCACTTGGTCACAAAAATCGAAATTACTGTTTGATACAGTTAGGACTATACTTTTTACCTACACTTATGTGCAGGGCCCGGGCTTAGGTTAATGGCGCCCTGGGCAAGACTTAACTCAGACGCCCCCCAACCACCACCACCCACACCAGATTTTAAGGAGAAAATAAAATTATCCAATTTTAATGACTAAAAATGTTTTATTTAATTCTATTAAATACATATTATTTCAATACCCCAAAACAACTAACTGTCATATACCTTCAAAATATTTAAGAAATACAAAACTTTTAAATTAGGTTACAGATTTTTTCCTAGCATTCAGTTTAGCAAATCTATTTCATTTAATTAATTATGTAAAATTACAATAGTTGAAAAAAAAACACAAAATACTAGTAACACATCTTCAAGATTTTTTAGAAGCAAAAAAATGTCAAATGATTGTTTTTTTCCTAGCTTTCAGCTTAGAAAATCTATCAATGATTTCTGTAAAATTTGTTTTCAAGGTGATGTCTCTCTCACAGCACATTAATACTAGAGTTGAGCTTTCTGTCTGAAAGGGTAGACCTTTTCGATTTCTTCACTCTTGTCAGTAGAGAAAATCCTCTTTCAGCAGTACAGTTCGTGATTGGTAAGGCGAGGAAGATCCTTAAGGCTATTTCCAAGTTAGGAAATGTGATGGTACCCAAGTTGTTCTGTTTAATGCGTGTAAACATAAACATTTGTGGTATCCGTTGTATCTGTTCCAAATCAATATAAGCTTTAAAGTGGCAACATTCATTTGGGAAATCTACATTAATGTCATCATCATAAAACTGAGTCAACTTTGTAGCTGCTTTTATTATCGCTTCATTTGAAGTTTGTGATAACAGAAGTGTCAATGTTTCAAATCGATCCACCAAAGCATCATACGATTCTCTCTTCCTTGCTAAGTTTACTAGTAGGGAATCAATTATTGTATTGTACACGTTAACCCTAAATGCAGTCCTTTCATCAAGATCGCTTTCAACCCCACGGGTTTCATCTGCAAATATTTTCCGTCTTCTATTCCTGTTGTAGGTGGGTGTTTTGCAATCTAAAATGTCTATAGCAGTTTTTTCATACGTGTTAAACTCTTCCCTTTTATCTTTTATAAACGTTTCCAAGATTCGTAGCTGTTTGGAACCTGCTAAAAGATCAAGCGTGTGTTTTTGCAAGTTATTGTTACATTTATCAACACATTCTAAAATATCATTCCAAAAAAGTGATAAGAAAATGATTTGGAAATTTTGGAATTTTAATTCAATGCCTTGAGCTTCCAACCTCACAGCAGGTTTAACACCTGGGTCTTCAGATATTTCTTGAAGGCAACTTTGTATTTCTTTATAGCCTTTCACTAGAGCTTTTACTACTTCCGCCCTTGCAGACCAACGGCTATCCGACAAAGATTTGACCACTGGAGTTTTGTTTTTCTCAAGATGCGTTTTCAAAAGCTCCCATCTCATCCCATAGATGCCGAGAGAAAGTTGTAAAGTTCTTGTACAAAAGGAAAAATATTAATACAGTAAACCCTCGATTTAACGGACTAATTGGGGCTGAGGGGTTTCCGTTAAATCGAAAGTCCGTTAAATCGCAAATTTTGTTTTTTGAGAATATATTTAAATCAAATAGGCCTATAACACTTGAAATTTTAATACTGTTAATATCATGCAAATACCGTATTGTTCCGAATACAAGCCGCACTTTTTCTCCTAATAACATGGTCGCTAATTTGGCCTGCGGCTTGCATTTGCGCACTAACGAAATTCGAAGTTATACCTGACTTCTGGCGGGACTAACGCTTTTGGTATCTATGAGTTGTTTACTGCGTAAGCAACAGCAGTTTGCCTGGCTGTTGTTAACTCTGGCATTATGATTTATGACTGCAACCGCACGTTTTAACAGCAAACTGAACAATGAATAGGAAGAAAAGTGTACTTACCTGCGCATGTGTGCGTGCTCGGACCCTTCCGTAGGCGGCAAGACAAAGGATGAGTAGAGGGGGTGTGAGTAACATGTTTCTAAATAACGGGTAAACTGCAAGTGTGGTTTTCTATTGTAACAGCGACAACATCGCTTATCTGTATTTTAATACGTACTATTAATGTCATGCAAATACAATGTTATGTACACACCTTTATTTATTCTAGATAAAAGCATCAAGAGTCAGTTGTTTTCCACTAGATTTTTGCTTCTTTATTATTAAAGATCTAAACTGTCTAAAATGGTCATAATAACCACATACTTCCGGATCTGAACTCGCCAATGTACGCGATAATTTCGTCCATGCTGTTTCTTATCGCTGATAATTTAGGGCCTCCTGTAACAGATGTTTCTTCATCGTCATCATCTCCATCTTCTTGATCGTCGTGTAGAACAGATTCCGCGATCTCTTCCTGACTCAGGATTTGGTAGCCTGGATCACCCTCGTCCATGTTTAGCCACTGTTCTATGTCATTCTCGTTTACGTCTTCACCAGCCTTCTTTACGGTTTCACAGAAATCGGATGTTTCAAATCCTCTGAAATCGTACTCCAGTGCAGTCCCATTCAGTAACTGTGTCCACCCATTAGCCAATGTTGTTTCCTTCATATCCTTCCATGCAACAGCAAAATTAAAGATGGCGGCCTTGATGTTGTATGCACGCAGATTTTGCAGCGTTCTAGCTCCTCTCATGTCGTTTTCATGGTCTTGTTCGTCCTCCAAGACAACCATCACCTCTTCAAGAAACTTCTTCTTGTACAGCCTTTTGCAGGCAACAATGACTCCTTGGTCCATTGGCTGTAAAATTGAAGTGGTGTTCGGAGGGAGGAAGACGCATTTTATTTTTCCGTCGTTGCTAACTAACTTCTTGGAGTTGCGATGGGCCGGTGCATTGTCCAGTAGTAAGACGGCTTTCACTGCATGCGATGGAATTTTCATAGTCTCTTCTTCAAAACGTCGCACTTCTGGCACAAAATGATTAAAAAACCCGTCTGAAAAAATACTGAAGGTAAACCAAGCATTGTTTGAACTTTCATAAATGACTGGCAACTGGTTCATTGTTCTTTATCGCATGAGGTTTCTTTGCGTTTCCGACTATGACTGGAGTAAGTCGATGCAAACCATCAGCATTCGCACACAGTAGGGCAGAAAGCCGCTCCTTGTTGAGTTTACGGCCTGGTGTGCTAGTTTCATGTTTGTGTGCCAGAGTATTTTCAGGCACAGCACGAAAGTAGAGACCAGTCTCATCAGCATTGTAGACCTGAGACAAAATGAGACCCTCAGATTCAATCGTTTCCTTTATATGTTGACCAAAAGCCTCAATTTGTTCAGTGTCTGCACTCAGCGCTTCACCACATGTTGATCTATTTGTGATGCCATGCCGTTTACGAAAACGCCAAAGCCACCCATCACTCGCCTGAAATTGGATACCAATATGTTTCGCCAGTTTATCAGCAGCAGCCCGCAACTCCAAACTAAGAACAACGACGCCACTAGAACGTTGTTGAATAAACCACTTGTACACAGCATCCTCTAATTGTTTGTGTTTGGCTAATTTAATGTGTTTTCTTTCTCCCTCATTCTTCGAACTGTCAACACTGTACTTTAGCGAAAACTGAATAAGTTTATCTTTATTCTTTCGAATGTCTGAAACGGTTTGTTTCTTTACACCGTACACTTCACAAACATGTGCAACAGACGTGCCACCTTCAAGTTTACTTATTAGTTCAAGCTTTTGCTTTATACTCAAGTTCACACGTTTTTTCGTAACGCCAGACATACTTATGCTGTAATTCACTAACAAAGTAATGGACAACGCAACAACTCAACAACAACAACGCACGCACGCAACAACGCAGGTATAAACTCGTTAAGACTCTCTATTTAACACGTGCAAGGTTCGTACTATAGAAACACATGTAGTGTACACGCTGTGTTCTCTGAATAAACTGATGCGACGCTGTACGAATGTGAACTGCGCGTGCATACGAATTATCACGAATATAGCTGAATATTCAAGAGTGAAAATGCGTTGCTATGGTTATGAACCTCCACCAAATTTAAATCACAACCATGGACTTCAAAAACTTAATCGTGATTTTTTCGTCTCAAAATTTTTTTTAACATGATAATGTTTTTAGGCTGGGGGTCATTCCACAAAATGCGTGATGCAAAATGTGTAACGTCATCGAAAAATGTAACGCTCCAGGTGATGTTAGTAATAAATAAATTTCGTCACAGTGAAATAAGATGCATATCAGTGTATATTGTTCAGTGTTAGTCGTCGTGATGTCTTCCACTGAACGTGTGCGACGCCTGCGTCAACGACAACGCAAAGACGGGGATCGTGAAGAATTAAATGAATACTTATCTCCGTTCCATCAAATACAATTGGAGATGAGAAAATTTGCGTGTTTCAAAACAAGAAACGAAAGAATGCTGTGATAGCCAAGCAATATCGCCAGAACAGGAGAGTCTGAAGTTTATGCACATTATACGTTTCAAAAGCCTTTTTTTTTTCTGTCCGTTAAATCCGAAGTCAGTTAAATCGAGGTCCGTTAAATCGAGGGTTTACTGTACTTCTGTACAACACTTGGCAGCTGTAGAAACTACAAGGTTAAGCGAGTGTGCAGCACATGGCACATAGTCTGCAAATTTATTGTCCCCCTTAATCCTGGCTTGAAGTCCTTTGTAGGGGCCTGACATATTAGATGCGTTGTCGTAGCTTTGCCCCATGCAGTTTTTAATTTCTAAGCCCAATTCTGTCAGACATTTCAATAAAGCTTCTTCTAGTTGTTCAGATGAATGACGAACACGTGGTAGGAGCTTAAATAAACGTTCTTTAGGTTCTGCTTCCATCAAAGATACATATCGAAGCACTACTGCTAATTGATCCGTGTGAGAGCAGTCTGGAGTCGAATCGACAATGAGAGAGTAGCACTTGGCATCCTTTACTTCTTGTGAAATTGTTTCTAGAACACAACTTGCCATAATGTGAATAAATTCGTCACGGAAATGGGCTGATAAGTAAGACACATGACCTGAACCTTTATTAGCATATTTTGAAAGATGCTGTGAAAGGAAAGGATCATATTCACTAATCGATTCCAAACATCCCAGATAAAGGTCATTTGAGGTAGACTCAATACGTTCATTGTCTCCCTGAAAAGGCAAGCCTCGTGATGAAAGAAATCTTACAACAGAAACTATTCTTGATAACACATTTTTCCAGTATGTTACTTCTTCTACATACTGATTTGATAGAAAAGTTTTTATTTTGATGGGCTTTTTCGCCTTGTTATGTAAGTAAGAATATTATATCTGTGATTAGGCGGCTGCTCGTGTTGTTTGATCAACTCGCTGCCATATTTTCAATCGTTAAACCCAGAAGAAAATTGTGTTTTGTTAATATTTTGTTGAAATAAGCAACAAGGAACACAAAATAGCTTTCCTGTAGACTGGGAGTACAGCAGCCACTTTCTTACGAAGGTTTCCCCGTTTAGGAGCGTGCCTTTAAACAAATTAGTTGATAAAGTGCGCTTTACTTCATTTTTGTAAATGCGCTCAGAGCCTCAAAAATCCGTATTTAAGTCTTGTTCGGGAGTATTTTCTAAAATATGCTCAACAACAGCAGATAAATCCACTTTCCAAGTAGCAGGATCTTGTAGAATAAATGTTTTACGTAGTTGGCCTAGCGTTTGGGAGCTGCTTTTAGATAAATCTGGCTGTTGTTCATTCAAGATATCAGTTACTGGTCTAATAGGCTCGATATTAACATCTGCATCTGCGGTATTATTCAACAAAGGTGTAATTGATTTATTTGAGCCTACAGCATCATGGTCGCTTAGGTCTTCCTCGTCGTAACTTGAATGATCGGTTAGGTCTACTTGTTTTTTATTGGTGGATGATGGATGGTTCGTCTTCATCTAAAAAGTCAGTGTCTGTGGCTGTACTTGTACTCGGCTGAGTTGTAGGGGTGAAAAATAACCCAATTTTGGGAACCTTTTTTAAAAAATGTGCCTCCTCGTTTTGTCTTTTGAAAACACGTTTCCTGTTCTCAGCACCACTTTGTTTTTTATTCATTTCGTGTTTTATCGAGACCAAAAAATCTAAGCACCAACCATTAAACACTAAAATACAAACACAAAACACAACACAAACGAAGTTTGGTCGAGTTTACACTGTAGTACTGGAGTTAATAACACAAGTAATTAACAAAGAAAACTGTCAAATCTGCTAATAGCAATATAGTGTGTCGTGTATGAACGGATTTTAATTTTTACTGGCAAATAAAAAAATACGACTATACTGTACGTAAACAAAAACATACACAAATACTAAGTACAATCCAGTTCATCGAACACGATCACATCGGTTGGCATCAGGGCCGGCCCCAGCGCTTCTGCCGCCCTGTGCAGTATTTATGAGTGCCGTCCCCTCCCTATTTTAATTCTGAACACATTCACGCACACTAGACCTACTCTAAAGATACGGGGATTGCCTTCAAATGACGACTAGGAATGTTTGCATTGTTGTGTTTATCAAATAACTAGAACTTTTCCGCATTTGCGGAAGCGGCGAAAGCATGCGGCTATATAGCTTTATCTGAAATGGAAGGTGATTTTCTTTGTCTCCAACGCCAGACGTATCAGCCTAGACGAAAAGATAAATTCGTCTGTGTGATTTATAAAGATTACACTAGGGAAACAACAAACTATAATGAAGATAAACGTTTGACAGTTTTTATCTATGATGAAATAACTGAAATTATAGTTATATAACTATAACTATAATTATAACTACTCTTAGTAACTTTCACTACCAAGAGAACACATTTTTTTGCACAACGAAGTGAACGCGATAACATTGAAAGCGTATACTGACAGGAAACATGAAAGAGGAAACGACTATATTAATTGTTTTTTTTTATCGTAGTGTAAACAAGTTTGTTGTCAGTAAGAGTTGCAATGTACTGATATTGAGTAACGATATGAGGCGACATCCGCCGCTGATCCTTTATCAAAAGGCTATACGTCAAACATATAAGCAAAAGGCTATAATGCAAACATCACACACACACACACACACACACACACACACACACACACACACAGAGAGGAAACTATGCGTAATATAATATTATTCATTACATATTCCTTGGCGCGTGCCGGCGTGCATTCGAACGTTTTTTCCTTCAATCCTAGAATTTTAACAATAACACTCAACTGTCTACTGTGTTAGTCTTAACGCGTATTGTTTTTCGTTCATTGGCGCCCCCTTGGAACAGGCGCCCTGGGCATTTGCCCAGTCAGCCCATTTAAAGCCCGGGGTCTGCTTGTGTGGTGAGTATACAACCACGAAGTTTTGCGCTGACAAGGTCGTTGTCTCCCCGTACTGCTACAAAACTGAAAGCGTTATTACGCGTTAAATCTGTGCTCCATAATCCCGTAGTAGTACGGAACGGTCAGTCGCGGTCCGGATTTTTTAGATCCTGTGTGGGGTACATACGCAATCGATCAAGTCATTATGGACCGCCGTTAAACGTCGCAACAGGCGTGAATGCGGAAAACTAACCAAACTCAGCTTTATTCATACCTCTTTTATATAACATATAGAGATATCGCTACAAAGATAATAATTATTTATTTTCCAAAAAATGTGGACAGAGTCGTGCATGCGAACCGCCTAAATAGTTATTAAATGTGTATTAAAAGAGTGTTAGGTTTTAGTATAAATGGTTAGCTTTATACATACTAATTTCGTGCTGTGTATAATCTACAGATGTTAATTGAACTGAAGCTAACTCACTTAAAATACGTTGCAAGAACTCCCTTATCCGGGTCAGTTGGGGCCAATGTGGATGATATAAAATTCTGATATGAGAATTACAAAAATAGGGAAGGCCCAAAGAAATGAGAAAGCACTATGCTGTACATTATTTGCATACATCACAAAAAAAGATACACTCAAAAATGAATTTTAAAATACCTGTATGTATCATCAGTGGCGTAGCTAGGCTTTATGGCGCCCGGGGAAAGGAGATCGTCGGCCGCCTCTCCTTTACAATTAAAAGGGGACAAAAGAACAAAAATGACCGCCAATCCAGTGAACAAAGTACAGTACTTAATAAATAAATACAAATGTGTAGATTTTTGTAAGAAAACACGTCCAGCAAAGTCTTAAGAAAATTTGTTAAGTCACAATTAAGAAATTACATATTATAATATTACTGGTAGATAGTTTGTATAGATTTATTAGTAACAAATGTAGACTATAAAATTTAGTAAAATAAAAAATGTTTAACATAAAAATGTTCTAATAAACATGCAAATTCATTGTAGGTCTAAAGCGCATCGTCAAAACAATATCCCAAAGCAACATAAAGTTAAACAAAAAACTACACTAAAAATAATAAACTTAATAAATTACAATTGCATGTAGCCATAATTAATGCGGCCTACATAGACTTATACCAAGCAACATCGGCGCTCACATTACAGGCCTACTTAGTACTTAAATAGACTATTATAACGCGATCAAACACATTTGTTATAAATTATAAAGTACTCAAGTAAATATTATAAAAAGTAATATAATGTAGTAATCAAAAAGAAACTTATGTGAACTGTACAAACGTTACATATTGTGTCGCATTATATAGAGGTTGGGATGTTCTGGACGCGCGTTTAATTGATGTTCTGTACAAATTATGTCGTGTGACTTCTAAACTAAATGAAGTATGGTAAAAATGTATACAGCTCCTCTCTGTCTGTGTACCTCTATCTCACTTTCTTGCTCTCTCACTCTCTCTCTCTCTCTCTATCTCTCTCTCTCTCTCTCACACCCCCTCTCACTAACTCTCTCTCCCCCCCCTCTCACTCTCTCTCCCTCTCTCTCTCTCTCTCTCTCTCTCTCTCTCTCTCTCTCTCCTTATTTGTTCTATTTCTTTCCTTTATTTTTATTAAAGAATGAGCCAAGAAGGTTATGTACATTTACACCTGCCGGACACCTGTAAGGTTGCTTCTGTAAGAAACAATAAAATTTCTCAAGTGTTTATGAAATATGAAGGACACTGGAACACGGTAAACGCATAGTAATGTTTATTTGGCTGAGACAAGATAAACGCGAAACGTGATTACATTTCTGGCGGGAATGAATCTTTCCTACGGACTGAGGCGGGAATGGATAATGCATTTTGCAAACTGGCGTCTACGTCACACACGTCCGTCTTTTCTACAAACATTGTGCACAGTTTAATCGGAGTTGTGGTATCGCGAACTCAGAAATGGTTAATATACGTCAGCCACTGCTATGTACAGTGATATGTGTTGTGTATATTCAGCATTAACACCACAGGTCTCCAGCACAGAGACAAGATTTCTCATTCCCGTCAACACGAGTACCTACTCAAGGTCAAATAACATTCTTAATGTTTTAATGAGACAGAAGTGTACGTTTACAAAACATACTGTTTGGGCTGACACATATATACACATCTACGTCTGAACTCGCAACCTCTTATTTATCAGCTGTCTGTTTTTACGTTTCCACCAAACGTGTTCCAGAAAATCATATTAAAATAATATGAATATTTTGTAGTAAAAACATAATAAAAATAAAAATAATAATAATAACAATGTGTAAGCTTAAGCGTTCATAACGTAAGAGTTTTTCAACGTTCCTTTCTCCCCCTCCTCCTAAGACACACTCACTCTCACTCTCACTCTCTCTCTCACACACACACACACACACGCACGCACACAAATAAAATACGTATTAGACGACATTATTGTCTGATGTCCAATGTCCAATCACCTATCGCAATGGTCTCAAGGCCCCTTTCAGTTCCGAGTCTATACTCTCTGCTGCTACTTCTTCGACTGCCTGGTATTCTTCCTTCCTTGTGTTTCTACTCTAACATGTGTTTTTGGAATCTCTGCTCATTTGTTGTAACTTACATGTCCGGAGTAGGTTAGCAGTTTATTATCTGATCTGTCTACAGTCGTTACTTTGTCTTATATTTCTTTATTATCTAACACTACATCGTTGTTGGCCTTTTCATTCTGCGGATAAATGAAATTCTTCTTCGCTTGCATCTGGAAGTACTATGTCATCAGCACATTATAGATTACAAACCTTCTTACTTAACATGACACTTAACTTATTACAGAATATGACATACATATTGGTTCGTAATGAAAACGAAGAGTTTCAACTTCGTTACTCACAATCCTGGCAGCTTTCTGGCTAATAATCCTTACACACTACATGGCCGAGATTATCGAACATGAAGGAGCAGACTACGTAAAATGACTCTTGGGTACCAGGATCTGATGGCGACCGTACAGTACGCAAATCTGGAAAACTGGACAGGTTTTTAACCATGACCTGCAATCCGAAATGGACAGGTATAACTTCTTAACTTGGTGAAAATGAAAAATCTGCCGATCGTCGTGATAGGTTTCTGGAGTGTTTGTTGTAAACTCAACTAGTGATAAAAATGATTTACTAAAAAATCACTCATTGTGAGCAGTTGTTATCCTACACATATTTATTATTGAATCCCTGAAACGTGATTAATACACTAGGCCTACCTCATGCTTATCCTAAATTTTGTGCGGAGAAATATCTGACCCAGTCAGTTTTCCAAGGATTCATAAAATTGTTATCTCGAATGATACATGGATCTTGTAAAGCTCGTAATCCTAATGTTCCTTGCATGATTGATGGAATATGTACACATAAAAACCGAGCAACGTTTTACGTTAAACTATTGAAAATAACAATGGTTTTCCAAAGTACCGGAGACGAGATGACGGAATTGTTGAACTAAAAGGAATATATCATTTGATAATCGTGATTCGTTCTCTACAATCGCTTCCTAATTCTACAGTACAATGCTCACATCAATATTGAAAACCGATAAATACATGTATAAATAGGTTTACCATACGTACCGGTTTGACCGGGATTGTCCCGGTTTGACGACCTGATCCCGGGGTCCCGGCCAGTTTGTCAATTGTCCCGGTTTGAAAAGTTATTCCATATAAAAAATATTGAATTACCGCATAATAAATGGAACGGTCCGCTGGCCTCAGTGTTGCCAATTTGACTTTTTTGTGGCAACATGTAGATGTAGCCTAATAATTTGTCATCATCATGGCCGTAACTTAACAGTTAAAGACTTCCACAAATTCGGTTGGCAACCATGACTGGCATCGTTTGAATTCTAACGAACATTTTGTTGGTTGTATTTAGTGTTAGCTTGATGCCGTGATTACCATAACGTGATAGCGCTCACTGCTAGATTGTGTCTAAAGCCTGATATAAATAGTTCCAAGAGTGTGTCATTTCAAGAACATCAAGATGCTGAAAAGGAACAGCACATTTACTGATGCTTTAAAGCAAGATTATCCATTTTGAAAAAAGTGCGTGGTTATGAGGACAGAGTAAAGTGTGAACATTGTTTGTCTGAATTTTCAGTTTCTCACGGCGGGCGTTCAGACATGAAAGAACATTTGAAAAGTACAAAGGATAAAGCTAGTTTAACTGCAATTGCTGGTTCCTCAACAATTTCGTCATTTTTTAAAAGTGCCGATCCCGTCGACAAAGATCTTTTAATTGCTGCTAAGGAAGCTACTTTTGCTTTCCACACTACTGCTCACGATTTAAGTTTCAAAACTGCAGATTGTTCTTCAAAATTAGTATCTAAGTTCTTTGAACCTAAGTTTGGTCTCGCCCGTACGAAATGTGAGGCTATCATTATAAACATGATTGCACCAATGGCAGTTAAAGAACTCAACGACGATTTGAGTACATCAAATTTTGTGACACTAACAATCGATGTTTCTAACAGAAAAGCAATTAAGATTGTCCCCTGTATTGTGCAGTACTTTGTGCCAGAACAAGGAGTGAAAGTTAAGCTTCTAGAATTTCAGTCAGTTCCTGGTGAAACTTCCGAGATATTGGCAAACTATTTAGTGTCAGTTATAAAGAAAAATGACTTAGTACAGAAAATCGTTGGATTTTGTGGTGATAATTGCAACACAAATTTTGGAGGCGTAAAACGCAAAGAAGTTAATAATGTTTATGTTCGACTGAAGAAAGAATTGGCAAGAAATATTGTGGGTATTGGTTGTGGTGCTCATATAGTCCACAACTGCCTGCAAACTGCAGTAGATGTGCTACCTATTGAAGTAAAAGCTCTTGTAGTAAAAATATACAAATATTTCTACATTTATACTGTGCGAGTGACTGAATTAAAAGAGTTCTGCGACTTTGTACACATTGAGTACAAAAACGTTCTACAACATGGTACCACCCGGTTCCTTTCCCTGCTTCCAGCTATTGAGAGATACTTCTCATGTATGAAGGACTTAAGTCTTACTTTTTATCCCAAGAACAGTGCCCGAAAATGATAAAAGAGTTCTTTGAGAGTGATAGTGGAGAAATGTATTTGTGGTTTGTTCGTAGACAGCTTTAATAAAACAATCTTGGCTATGGAGAAAACTGCAGCTAGTGCAACCGATATTGTGATTGAACTGGAAAATCTGAAACACAATCTTCAAGAAAAGCGCGACAATAAATTTGTACAACAAGAAGCTAAGAAACTATTGAAGAAACTTGAGGATGAGGATTGTGGTATCAATTCTATTAATATAATAAGAGAGTTTACAGATTTTTATGACCGATGTTTCTCCTATATTGAGCTGTGGGAAAATAGTTTTGGTGGAGGAGAATCATTTACGTGGGTAAACAACAATGCCATTACATGGCCCGAAATTGAGATAGCTGGTGAAAAAATCAACGAAACACTTGGAAAACCAGCCATAATAATGGATGAACTGTTTGATGAAGTGGTGGTTGCCAAAGCATTTTGGTCTTCAAACTGTGACAACTGGAAAACCAATAACTTGAACTGTCAAGATAAATGGGTTCAACTGTTCCGGCATTTCAAGAATCGAAATATTTCTGTGGAAAATCTCAGCCGCGTTGTCGAGTACATTTTCTGCCTGCCAGGCTCTTCTGCTCCTGTTGAAAGGGCATTTTCAATTATGAATAATATATAGTCTGAAGAAAGAGGTAAAATGGCGGAATCCACAGTGAAAGGTCTAATGATATGTAAATTAAACATTGAACTCAGCTGTGGTGAATTTTATGACAAAATTAAGAATGACAAACCGTTTCTAAAAAAGGTCCACACCAGTAACAACAAATATGAATGGTTTCAACCAGCTGATAACTAGGTTTTTGCAGTAAGAACGTAAGGTAGTTTTGTTCCTCATATAATAAAATATGTATCTATTTTGTAATTGTAATTCTATGTGATTGTGAACGCGTGAACGCACTTTTAGTATTCTGTAATATGTACCCAAGTTGGCCTAATTGTGTAATTAAGGCGTAGAAAGCTTACGTAATAATTAAGACTTGATATTTTCAAAATTGCATGACAAATTATTTTACAAGTGTCCCGGTTTGAGAAGAAAAAATTATGGTAAGCCTATAGTATAAATAATGTGACTCAACATGTATGCAATTCGTAAGATGCGTCAGTGACGATCATTAACTGGATATGTTGTAACTATAACATACGCGAATGTGCCATACTTTAGATCTCATCAGATATTCTGTGCCTTCATTCAAAATAAATTCATGATCAGTCACATACAATTGTTCGCTTAGCTGTGCTTGAAGATGGATATTATAATGTGTATTACGGCAGGGGATGAGAATGCAATCAATGGACCTGCAATAAAACGCACAACACTGATGAAATCATGGTTTGATTTTAATCAATGCGATCCCTGTGCTTGTCAATTCCTGTATAGTGGCATTTCAGGACTTTACAGATTCACTGACAATAAGTGGATTCCACGAAATAGAGCTGGTTGCAAAATGATAGGGAGAATGTACGCCGTCGCACCAAATGATCATAACAGATTTTATATACGTATGTTACTACTTCATATTAAAGGAGGAACATCATTCGGATGTCCACGCATCTACAGCAGTACATACGCAACTTATAGCCATACAAAGGAGCGGCTCTTGCATGTGGGTTACTTGAAATTGACACAGATTGGCACAAATGTTGGGAGGAAATCAGTGGCGGCGCTAACGAAACGGGGGCCCCCCGCGAAACTAATTAGGGGGCCCTATAAATATGGTTAAATTTTGTATACGTAATAGGGAAAACACTCAAATGAGTTTCTATTTACGTGTGTTTCACAACAATGGTTTGTGAATACTTTCTCGTCTATCACAAAGCGTTTGCAATTTGCAAAGGACGTTATACACGTGTACAAACTCTTAAAATTCATTGTTGCTAAATAGACAAAGTTTTATACAAACTATAAAAAAAACAAAATAAAAAGAATGATTTATTTTTACGTCAAAGATCTAATTCAGACTATGAAACAGTACCCCACACAGAGTGGTAAAAATTTATTATTTAAAAACGAATATCAAAGTAACATTCTAGCTTTTTTCAAACATTTAAATTAGTTTGTAACTGAATTTGTAAAATTCTTGAATATACTCTATACAAGTTCTCCTTAAGTCTAATCCAATTCAATAACACTCGAACTCAAGTAATGTACAATATTTACAGATGAGGATCAACCAAAGTTCACTGTTTTCCTAAGCCTAGTCTCCTTTTTAATAGCTAAGAACTTTTCAACCACTTCGTTGATATTAGTTTTCTGTATCTCACATGCTCAATGCTTAACAGTGCCAAGTCACTCAACCGAGTTTGGGCCATGGTACTTCTTAAGTATGACTTAATTTAATTAATTTAAGTTTTGAAAAGCTTCTTTCCGCTGTAGCTGTTGTGACACGTATGGTTAAATAAAGCTGCAAAGCTGTAGTTAAGTCTGGGAGGCAACTCATAAGGCAGCTGTTTTCTTCAACCAGTAAATTCATCATTTCTCGAATTCTTTTCTTGTGTACAATTTCTTTGGCCATCAGAGCTTTGAAGGATATTACTTGGTCAGGCAGTGATGTGGAAAGGTCACCAGGATACACATTTACCAGAGCCTTACTTTTGCCTCTTGTGAGAAGTTTACTAAATTCTGAGGCGTCAGGAATGAAAACCTATCATCAATGCAATGCAATCCTTCGAATCTCATTTGTAGCTGAGCTATTACAATATCTAGTGTTGCATTGAAAACTTTTACTTCAAATGATTTCACTGGGTCGTCAATTCTATGGTCAACTGATAATTCAACAAAGAAGCGTTTTACAACTCGTTTACGCTTATTTTTCATGTTACAAGTTATGTCCCATGACTGGGCCAACTGGGGCCCCCCATGAGGGTCGGGGCCCCCCCGCGCCGCGGGGTCTGCGGGGGCCTTATCGCCGCCACTGGAAATGATGCAGAGCACATACTGTACATGTCGTGTCAACTTCGAGAGTTGTTCTCATTAATGTGCTACTTCTACAAACCAACATCACTGTTTCAAGTGTAAACGATTATCAAAACACTAATGTAGACGATACGCAGGCACTTGAAGGAAATGCAGCATTGCAGGATATAGATTACATTTTAAGAATTAATGGTTTGGAGTGCAGGAGCATCGGCCTGCCAATACCAAATAATCCAATGCTTATTAACCCTGTATGCAATGTGAATGAAGAGGCCAGTCATGGTGCTAATATACATAGCAAATTAAATGAAAAACAGAAATTAGTTGTAAATAAAATTATGTGGGCCATAGCAGGCGAGACAATTGAGAAGCTGTTCTTCTTAGAAACCGCAGCAGAATGTAGCATGTCCTACGTATTCGCAAATATTCTGAATATTGTTAGGGAACAGGCTCATTTAGCATTAGCAACAAAGTGGACATGCAAATCTGCGCAATTCTTGGCTGCATGCAGGAGTTATACTCCATTAATTATTTGGTCTTCTTGTTCCAGTGTTGCCTTCTTCAGTTTCCTCCATTAAGGCTATGTCAGGAAAAGCTACATTTCCACACGAAGAGTCAGTTATTCTAATTGATGAGATGTCAACTATCTCTGCAGTAGCAGTATGGATCATTTGCTTCGAAACATAATGAAGTGTATAGTTCGGTGTATACTTCGAGACATCCATTATAAAGTAAAGTTCAGGCGGATGGAAAAGTGACACTTTTAGTGGAGATTTCAGACAGGTCTTAAGGTTAGTCCAAAAGGCGGGACAAACAAACAAAACTTTGACCTTTATAACCATACTCTATTTGACATAAAATATGTGTGCCAGTGCTAATGAACTACAATTTGTGGAGTGGAAACTTCGATTGGGGAACAGAACTTTTCCTGTGATGGAAACACAGCATGATGGAAATATTTTTAATATTCCCAGCAAATTTATATGTAAGAAGTATTCAGTTGCTAACCATATATTTGGCAAAATTAATTGGATGGAAATAATGCAAATAATTTCAAATAATAAGTTTATAAATAAAATAAAATAGTATTTTTAGAAACTCAAACCCGATTTATTGAGTGTCTGTTAAACGACAACTGCAACCTGATTAACCAGAGCTGTGCTGTGTTTACTTTCAGGGGATTTTGACAGAGTAGGCCTACTGCAGTGTAGACTCGATCTATGCCAAGATGGTGATACGGCATATACAAAGAACGTTGTATACACAGAAATACTTTTAAAGAACGACGCAACCACCTAGGCTACTTTTATCACCGACGACTAACAGCGCAAAAGTGGTGGGAATAAAGTTCGTTTCTGAGTTTATTGAAATATTAAATAAAAGGAATTCTTAATAAATTTGTGTCTCATTTCATTGAAATAACTTTAAACATTCTCAATAAATTGTCGTTATTGCTCCACCAAACCACCAGTTAGTTACAAAATTTTACGCTCTTCATCTGAAAATCGCATATAACTTAAAGAATATAAACTAAAGTGTACATTTCCGGCAAGCTACTGTCGTTGTACCACTGAGTTTTCAATCATGAGAATATTTTTCTGTATTAGCGTTGTAATAATTAAACAACGGGGACAAAAACACAATTGTTATTATATTATTCAAAAACTGTACAGACTTCATTATACGCAAAACTATCTAAAAAATATAGTTGTCATTGACACTCTAACTAAATAATAATTTTAAATAATTGCACCCTTTCCACTAAAATACGTTCTTCGTTTGTACTTTACAGTATAAGCTTTTGTTATATTTAATGCAAGATTAAATAATAAATAAAAATATGCAAAACACAATGCGCTTATTAATCAGTAATGTTCAGAATATTTTAAAATATTTGCTCTTATTCGTTGGAAAATTTTTAAGAAAATTAAGCGTAATGGTTATACCACACAAACTAAGCAAAGACCCGCACGACAATGAGAAAAAAATTCATGTAGACTGTAAGCAGTAAACAAGGTGCAAGTGTCCTTTTGCTATGAGTGAGTTTTGGCATGGTGTGTGTGTGTGTGTGCGCGCGTATGACTATCGTACGAGAATGTGCTGACGTTTTGTTTGTGTTCTTAGTGTAATGCGCGTGAGTGACGTAAGGCGATACACAACAGGGGCTACTGACCTTGAATCTTATGACACTCACAATACAATACACTGAACACTGGAACGTGACGAGACCACTTTCATGTTTTTTTTTTCAACACAAGCTTATTATAGTTCTTGTTTGCCAAAACAAACGAGGAATAAAAATTTCTTATCGGGCAGGTTTTAAAGTATGAAGAGACCACAGATACAACGCAGCATAGAGATAAATTTAGCTCAACAATATCTATACATTTTCTTGGGAAATCGAAAAAAGACTGATGTTGAAACGGAGACAGTGCTAAGCGTTGATTATGGTGTGCCAATGCTAACAAACAAATGCACATACCAATTCAATAAACATTAACGTAATTTTACAGTGTCTGCTGATATAAACTTGGCGTCTTTATTCAAGGAGCCGCCACTTCTTTAATCAAATGCGGCCGGCACTTTGATTTCGAGTTGCCAGTTCGCATAAATAAGAGCGACGGCTCTCAGTGATAGTAGGCCCTACAGAGATAAATAGTAAAAGGGGATCAGTACCACTCATTACTCTCCCGTTAAAAGAATGACAGGCATCAAAGCAAATATTATCTGTCGTAATTCACAGTACGTAAAATCACGCGTAAGCATCACTACTTGTACTCTGCTTTATGTTGACTGTATTAGGAATTTCTTACAGTTAGCAACAGAAATTCTACAAAAAATCAAACCACGTATTTCATGGGTAGGGTGCTCTAAGCGCCGATCTTATCTATGCTTCATTGGACACTTGGCTGCATATCTGACTATCGGCTGTTTGCTAACTCTGTAGTAGTAATATAATTCGCTAGCGGTCCTATAAACATTTGTACAAGTCATACCACTAAGACATTATCATAGCACTTGTAAGCGACCAGAACTACCAGAACGGAATACATTTATTAATAATACTTTGTAAGTAACTCGGTGAGTTTCCTGCAGGTCTTCCATATAATATCTTCAAATAAATACACTACAAGTAGGTTTATTTTTTACCTGACGCACGTTTAACAGAAATTATTCTGTATCATCAGAGGTTTGTTTGAATTGCAATTGAATGTTTCGCTTACAATTGAACATTCAATTACAATTCAAACAAACCTCTGAAGAAACAGAATAATTTCTGTGAAACTTGCGTCAGGTGAAAATAAACTTGCTGTGTATTTGAAGATATTAGATTTATTATTTAGTTAAATTATAATATGAGACAATTCTTATATTATCATAAAATTTAAAAAACCTAACTACTCTGCTATTTTACTAACACGTTATTAGTAACATAACCGTAGATCAGACAATCATAAAATAAATATTAAAAGTTCTGAGCTAGTAGTTAGTATTTTAGTTAAATTTGTAACCATAATACCTAAATGACAAATAGTTTAGTCGTAGCTTTTCATTGTGTGTATATTTCCATAGATCTCTGTATTTAACCATATTCATAAATATAATATATAACTGATAACAAAATATAGTTTTTGTTAACATAGTTTACAAACTTCTTGAAAGCGCTTCAAAATTTGAAATGAATGTTGAGACATATTAATTCTGTCAAATTACTACACATACAAAATTCAGAGGATATGGATACAGATTTTGTATTTTCGCTAAAATATCTCACTTCTTTACCCCCAAATAAACATTACAGCTCAGCTTTCTGTCTCACAATCGTATTTTCATTTTCTTAATTACAGCTGTATTTAATCAACTTTGTTCGTCCCAACCGAATGAGCAATCATGATTTAATAAAGACGATTATTCGCTAAAGATGCACGTGCAAAGACACTATTACATGCATAATAAAAAATTTCAAAGTGAAAGTTGCAGGCTTCTGAAAAATGTACAAGACCATATTCATCAGGTCCCTTTAAAAAACAGCAGTAGACCTGAAATACTTAATTACTTTTAAGATTTCTTGGAAATAAGTTATTTTATTTCTCATTGACAGGTGCACGCTCTCTCTCTCTCTCTCTCTCTCTCTCTCTCCCCCTCACACACACACACACACTTGTAATTTGTGAATGAAACTGTGATTTCTGTAGTTAAGTGTGATGTATATAATTGTTAAATAATATTAAAAATACTAAATACAAATATAATAAAATCCTTAATTTAGAGAAAGAGAGAGAGAATGAGACTGGGGGAGTGTGAGAGAGCGTGTTGTGGAGATTACGAAATCTGTGCGGGTGTGTGTAAGTGTACTCGTATATGTATTTGTGTGTCTGTGTGTGTGTGCGCGCTAGCCTGTGTATCTTGCTGTGTGTGTGTGAGAGAGAGAGAGAGAGACAGAGATTTATGTATGTGTTTTAGACTGCGTGAGACAGCGAGTGAGAAGGAGTGGTAGATAGTAAAGGAGAGAGTAAGTGAGAGAGCATGCGAGTGAGAGGGGGAAGAGTGTAAATGTAGACGTCTAAATAATTTTACAATACAAAATACTATACTCTGTAGACCATATAGTCATTAAATATTTTATTTTACAACAATATAAATAACAAATAATAACCACTGTTACATGACTGATTGATTTAACACAATTTTGGGTTTTTAATACTGTATTTGTAATTCTGTTATAATTCTCTAATTTATGGACAAATGTATTCAGTTCCAATACAGTAATAATAACTTTCAGAATTTTTGGGGGGGATTTTTTCAAGAATAACATTTTAAATCCAACATTGATGGAAATTTTTACCATGTTTGTGCAACAAACTAAGCTATTAGTAAAAAACTAAAGCAATTGCATATCTTTATGATTGTTTTAACGAACTGGCGGCATAAATGTCTCTACCAGTACAACTAGTAGTAAATTTTGTTTTGGAATTTGGAAAACTGACCCTGGCAGCCTGCAGCAACATCCTGTCAATGAGTCAGAGGGTACGTGAATAATAAATCGTGAATGTAAAAATGTGTGCGTGTGGTAAGCTTGTAGACCGGCGGGCACTTTTCAATTGTGGTGGGGGTGCTGAGACTTTTGGGGGGTTTGCGCATTAGGCCTTGGGGGGGATGGGCACCCCTGGCTACCTGTACCAATTCCAGTATACATCTGATGAATACTCCTACAATTATTTATAAACATAATTAAGGGGGTTATTATACAATCAATAATTAAAATTGTAATATTGTATTAATTAGGTTTTCAGAATATTATAATTATGCTTATCTTTTTAAGTAAAACTGTATGTAAGAAATTTAATTATTTTGCTGATGTAAAACAGACTGTCTCACCCCCCCCCGTACGGGCAGACACGCGCACACACACACTATTAGTTGATCTGGTTGTCTTTGAAATTTTGTCTTACACATACCTGTTGTATAAAATTTGCTTTGTTTGATTTCATCAGGCTCTCAGATTCAAACAGGTTAATTTAATTTGCCTGATTCTGTATAAAAAATGGTACTGTATTAATTAGTCGGTAGACTAGTATTTAATACATAATAAATGCATAATTAACCACAACTTTTACTAATGATTTTTACTAACAACACATAGGTTACTGTTCTGAGAATGAGAATACAGCGGTTTTCTGAAAGGTTTTAGAAAATACAGTAAAACCTCAACGACAGGGATTGAAAATCAAAACAATGCATATGGAAAAACAACAGTTCTAGAAACCCAATAAATTTAAAGAATAATTTAATAACATATACTGTAGGCCCTATGTTCTTGCTGTCTGGATTATTTTAGACTGTCAAAAAATGTTAATTACAAATTGGTTAAAACAACAGATACCGGTACCTAATTTGTTTGGGTTAAAGTATCATGCTCATTTGAAAGTAGTTTTCATGTTTAATTTAAAGGGTTCCTATAGCACGTAGCCGTCGAAAATAATTTGTCATAATAGGGTATTCTTTCTGCTGTGAACCAGTGCCACTCTGACCTTCAGCAACAGAAGTGGATCTAGGTCGCATTGGCTTATTGTTGTCACATTCCTAAAATATTCTGATCACTTAATGTCAAAGGAGCTGAAAGCCCCTTTCCACTTGACACTGTGAAGAAAGATGCTTGGTGTCAATCCTTGTTAAGAATGTGTCCCCCCCATCCGTAGAAATTTGACCACCATATAAAGCTCATTTTTATGGTGTGTTAAGGAGCTCTATAGGGGTTTTACTGTGTACATTTTCTTTAAAAAAATCTCTACAGGTCTTAACAGTTAAACCACAGTAAAACCATATGCAAAACACAAGATAGCATTAAATTATATGAAAATCAATATTCTTAGTTCTCTATGGATTTTAACTTATTTGTCTTGGGTGTACAGGTCAAACATCACATTACATAATAAATCACATGACTGTTTTTTTTAAAGCTGAAATATCATCTTTATATTTTATTACATGTGATATATCCTGCCATATGCTATGAATTTTCCCGTAGCTTATACAGAAAACCACTGAGCTACAAAACATTAAAAAAAATATGGAAAACAGTTATAGTGAAACAAGCCATCAGTTTCTTACAGAAAAAATAAAGACAGGATCTAGTTCCTAATACAAACTGTTAAGTGTGTAAAATCTATTGAAAAAATCCATTATTCTTTCTACATGTAATGTATTAGGTTTTATTTTTGTCGAAGTTGTTCTAAACTGAAAATGTGTTTTCATTTTCCTCTGCGTTTGTCTCTCCAACAGTGTACTGGCCTTCGCCTTCGTTATGGTATAGTTGATATATATTTTTGGAAAATTTTGTCTACCATTGTGCAATGAACCTACTTTTGAAGATAAGTGATTTTTGTAAGCAGCAGCTGGCTTTTAGTAGTAATCAGTTCACATCGAGTGTTGTAGTGATTAGAAGTGCGAGTGTGATTTTAAGACATATGTGTTTAGTTCTGATGGTGTTGTTCATGCCTTGTAAATTATTAATACAACTGTAAAGTTTGAGTGATACATTTTTTGAAAAACATTTAATAATAGTGTACTGTGTGGTGAATTATAACACCAAAAGTTAGTAAGATAATAGTGGAAGTGTACTATAACATGTGGCCAGTTGAGAACAAACAATAACACTCACCTTTCTTTATTTCATATTTCTAGACCACTTAATAAGCACAAGAAGTAACAGTAATAACAGCCTCGTACGCGAAATGTGTGTGTGTGTGTGTGTGTGTGTTAAAAAACAAGCAGATGTAAACTATCCGTAAAGAACCGGAGAGACAATATTAATGTATTATTATTATTATTATTATGACCTGGTGTAGGCTAGAGATTACAATATCTGTTTATTCAGGTGCAGTCATGTAGTGCGATTCTGTCAGCTTGAGACTAAACTATAACGATTAGTCACTCTTATTTGAATAGCAGTATGATACAATATGTGGATATTGCAAAATGCTTATTACATCATTGTGTATGGGTTATCATAATTATTGTTTGTGACAGGAGGAAGGAACTAAAATTTTTGACAAGACCTCTTATAAACTTTTATTGAAAGCAATTATAATTGCGGTTGCAATGAAAGACCAGATTTGACGTCATATCGTACGCAAAAACAAACTCTAGAAATGCGACATAGCACTGAAACGAGACTAGGAAAAATTTCGGAATATTTACACCAAATTTCGTACTTTCTGGAACACCGCGCAACACTGCGCACTAGACACTTGATGCCGGCTCACTGAGGCAGCAAAACAACTGACAAGTATGTAAAGAAGCTGGTGAGTCATCGACAAGTCGGTGCCTGAGCCGCGGTCGGACCAGCCGGGGGGTCGGACTAGAGAGGTTTTACTGTACCTGTATAATTTGTTATAAAAAATAAATTGAATCTAAAAGTATTAACAGTGTTACTTTACACTGTGATTTTATTAAGCTTTTACTGTTTAAAAGAAAATAAGAGAATTTATAGGCCTATCTGTCTTTGGGAATACTAATTTAAACTTTCACTAGGAGTAAACAAACCTGACATAGATGTAAAGAGGTTTCTGTTTTTGTTAAAGGGTGGTTTTATGTATGTTTGTTCAAAACACTTTATAATCATTATAATAATAAATAATAATGAACAGATTTAGTTAATTATGAATGTGAGTTAAATTATTTTAACGTCACCTCGCCTTTACCTAACCTATTCTCAACGAGTTTGTCAACGGCCCTGGAAATTCTGATACGGGGAAGTTAGATGTACAGTATTTAAATTGTTTTCTCGGGTACAGTGTTGAGGTTTCCACATTCCGCCTGTCAAAACGTGGTGGTCACCCAAGGGCATTTGGTTTTTCAGAATCTTCTGATAAGGTAAATGAGTAAAGTATCGGGGTATATTATTCTTCTCTTTAATTATTTTTATTTATTATTCATCCCCAATTATTTGTACTATTACAAACATGTAAAAAGTATAGATTTTAATTTGAATTGCAACATTGTCATAAAAACATCGATGTTTGAAATCTTAAAACGTCGATGTTTTCATACCGATGTTTTTTTAACATCGATGTACTCTTCACGATGTTAACATCGATGGTTTTCTGGCGATGCTCATCCCTAGTGTGTAGTGGTGTGCCCATCACTCCTCCTTCACACCGCTCCTGTAGGAGAAGGGACTGGCGAGAACGTTGGTGGGGGAGCTTGGCGGGCTCGTGAACGCTGTGAGAGTTGTTTGTAGACAAATACTTGAAAAGACCCTTGTTCCCGTATGTGTTACAGTAATCACTTTTAGTAACGTATTTTAGTAATTTTGACAACATGTTATATATATTTTACATGTATGCAATATTAGATAGGCTATGTATAGAATGTTAAAAAAAAATTAGCGTAAAGACAACGCGAAAACAAACAAAAATCGTGGCATTTACTAGATTCTAGCCGATTTACCCAGCGTTGCTCGGGTTCATAATATATTCATAGGCTCATAGGCACCTATTCTTGTTCTAACGTTATATTACTTCTATACTGTATAATCTTCCTTATACTGTTACGTTCACATTCTCACTGGAGGAATAGACTACTCTGTAGCGCACCTGTTTAAGAACATGTCATAAACTTTATTCTTATATCTGGAGAAGAATTCTGTTGCGCGTGATGCTCCTGCTCGATTTCTAACTCTGGGAGAGGGCGAACAGCTAAATTAGTTTTCAATAAAATGTCTACAATACTTGCATACGCTGCGTACTTAACTGTCATTTTATAATTCATTGTATTAATAGTGAAATAAGGTATTAGTTAAAATTCTCCTAAACTTATTCTAACAATACAATACCTCTATAGATGTCAGCTTATCAATTTTTAAATTCAAACTGAAGCAAGCGCATTTATATTGTCTGAACACTACGATCTGAATACATTCGCTATCAAAACATTGTTTTTTATACTCGCTTATAACTTACTTCTATCTTAACATATCCACTTTTAAATTCAAACTGAAACAACTCTGAATTCACGAACTATTAAGAAGTTTCTTAAGATGCATACACCACCTTCGATATCATAACCTATATCTTTATTTATAAGAACCGTACTTAGGTCCGACCCAAGACTACCCGGGTTCCGTGGACGGACTCCGGGGAAGGGCCGTAAGGCTACTACCGCACTATTCCCTACCCGGGAGGCTTCTACCTATGCCGGGACACCGCCTGCTTTTTCCGGCATCCAGGCCGGTCGATCTCCCGCGCTAGGACATTGCCAGAGACCTCCCCTTGGTACGGATGGTTCTCCGAAGCCCGGAAAAGACTTTGACATGCCAGGCGAGTCGCTGGAACTCTGGCCCGGCGGTTTTTCGCGAGATCCGTCCTAGGACTTCCCGGGTTCCGTGGACGGACTCCAGGGAAGGCCCGTCGGACGACTCCCGCGCTTTTCCCTACGCGGCAGGCTTTCACCTATGCCGGGACACCGCCTGCTTTTTCCGGCATCCAGGCCGGTCGAACTTCCGCGCTAGGACTCTGTCAGATACCTCCCCGGGGTACGAAAGGTTCTCCGAAGCCAGGAAAAGCCGTCGACGTGCTAGGCGAGGCGCTGGAACTCTGGCCCGGCCGTTTTTCGCGAGATCCGACTTAAGACTTCACGAGTTCCGTGGACGGACTCCAGGAAAGTCCCGTCAGACAACTCCCGCGCTATTCCCTACGCGGGAGGCTTCTACCTATGCCGGGGCACCGCCTGATTTTTCCAACATCCAGGCCGGTCGAACTCCCGAGCTAGGACATTGTCTGAGACCTCCCCGGGGTACTGAAGGATCTCTGAAGCCCGGAAAACTGTCGACATACCGGGCGAGGTGCTGGAACTCTGGACCGGCCGTTTTTCGTGAGATCCGACCTAAGACTGCCCGGGTTTCGTGGACGGACTCCGGGGAAGGTACGTCGGACGACTCGCGCGCAATTCCCTTTGCAGGAGGCTTCTACCTATGCCGGGACACCGCCTGCATTGTCCGGCATCCGGCAGGTTGAACTCCCGCGCTAGGACTTGGTCAGAGACCTCCCCGGGGTACGGAAGTTTCTTCGAAGGCCGGGAAAGCCTTCGACATGCTGGGCGAGGCGCTGGAACTCAGGCCCGGCCGTTTTTCGCGATATCCGACATAAGATTCCCCGGATTCCGTGGACGGACTCCGGGGAAGACCCGTCGGACGACTCCCGGGCTAGTCTACGCGGGATGCCTCCACCGATGCTATGGCAACCAGAATGTATTCTATTGGGTTGCCATGGTAACCAGATCTAATAGTTTTTTAGACCCTAAAGGACCCCCCCCCCAAAGGATCGTATCGAATAAAAACACCTGTCCTATGTTGGTTCTCTCGTTGCGTAAAATATTTGTGCCAAGTTTGGTTGAAATCGGACCAGTGGTTTAGGAGGAGATGTGGAACATACATATATACAATGACTTTTATTTATATTAAGATAAGCCCTCAAGATTCTGAGTGTAATTATGTAGATTCATATATACAAAGTTTATATATATACATAGACATAACGAGTAAAAGTGTATAAAACGAGTTTGAATTGATGGGTGAATTGTTACTTGTATAAACGTTTGTATATATTTTCTTCAATTTAGGGCATCAGTTCAACGTCATCGATTGTTGAACACCGATCTGATGGCGAATTATTCTGCATCAAAAATGTTCTACAATCACAGCTAATTTCTATGGGGTATTGGTTAAACTGATGGGCTGCTATATCTATATATATATATATATATATATATATATATATATATCCCCCAAAATGTACACAGAAATATACAGACATAACATGTTCCACAAGACGAATTACATTATACAATAGTATACAAATACATAAAGGTCTCTTGCCACGCCCTTTTTTATATTACCCTTCTGGTGTATATAAATTCTAAACTTCTTCTTTATAGGAATCCCAATTAGGATTAAAGATTTATTTCTATAAATATACCCCCATGGTGTGGGTTAATTGCACGTCATGTGTATCATAATGTATTGCATACAAATGTCCCCAGGACCTAATAAAAATTCAAAAGAAGTGCCTAAGTGGCTAAGTGCTAAAATACTTAAGTAAGGTGAGAAATAAAAATTGTTTAAAATAATTAACGCCCCCCAGTTACCATGATTAATATAAAGAATTTATATAGACTAAAATAGGGCCAATTAATGAAAAGAGAAAATTGCACAATATTAGCACCTTATATAAAAAAAATACATTTGTGTGTCAGAGACGGACATGTTCTTTCAACTTATGACCAGTCTCAACAAATTTGTCTCAACAACCTTGTTTCGACAAACAAGTTGAAAAGTGTTTCGACATGCACAGCTTGGTTGAAACTAATTAAAAAAAAAACGCCTACCTCCCCAGTAATCTTTTATACAAATGACATAACCTTATTTTAAAAATAAGAGAAAATATATGTTTTTATGCATAGTAAATTAAACTTGAGAAAATTACTAATAACAAAACTGACTTTAAATCTGTAGCGAAAGCCCTATAAAGAAATGAGTGGAAATCTAAGTTGGATGCTGTGTTGTAGACATGTCAGTTTCTGAACTGACAATTTACTATACATATATTGAAATTTTACAATTAATTCTTAGTGTTCACTCTAAACTATCCCATCAATTGGGGATCCAAATGAATGTATACTTGAACGGTAAAACTGATGATTATGTATAACTGGTGCCATGTTGATTCTACGTGTGAATTATAAATGGTTATTTTTCACCTGCTTAAGTGCCCAGATGGATGATCTCTTATTTGTAACGTGGCGATCTTATGACTGGCATGTTGTGGTCGTTGTTGTGGTCTTATTCTCTTCGGTGTCGAGTGTGGAGCTTTTAAGATGTCATTCTTTCAGTCATGTAGCAGGACTTGTCTCTGTTCGGTGAACCCTGCTCACGCATTACATTGTTAGTGAGAGACCACACACAAATGCCCCCACTGTTTGGACACCCTCCAAAATCATATATAAAAACAACACCTAGTTATGTTGTACATAATAAAACTTGGTAACTTTATTTTGGCCAACATGCCTTACTTAAAAAAAAGTTCTCTAACAATGATTCTTTATAACGCTTTATAACTTAAACCTCACTGAATGTGAGTTGCTTTTGCAATACAATAATTTATCTTGGCTCTGTAACATCTTATGAACTTATTACTTTGAGTGAAATTGAGGTTACCACGTGGTACAGACTTTATTTAAAACACATAGTTTTTTACTCCATAGAATCTGAGAATACTATTACTTTGAATGAGACATGATTTACGTTTAAAACGTGCCTGAGTAAGTTCCCAATTATATCTGTATAAAGTTTTACTGTCATTGTAGCAAAACTTTATACCACTTAATGACGACACATTGTGTAATAGTTTAAGTGCTCAACCGAATCTCGTTACATCAGCGTTAATGAAAGTTCAAAGTTAATTATATTGTGGTTATTGTACTTCAGGTATTAAGGCCGAGATTCTGACACTCCAATAATCAAGTTTTATTGGTTTATAAAAACTTTACGAACAATTACGTATCTCACAATGCATGCTCCGACAAGTGGGTGGCTTACTCAAGCTTACTAAAAAAACGTTTTCTCCCGTGAAATTTAGTATATAAATAATATAATGAAATCAAAACTCACCGCAGTCGTTTAAGAAACTTATCTCATAGTTATAAGAAGAAGATGCTGTAATTCACACTTCTCTCCACCGAAGAAATTTTCCACGAGGCCATGAGTTAGGCTTCCATGTTGAGACAAGGCCTTAACAGAATTTTCCGTTCGTTGTTCGTTTGTAAGGAAAATCTCACCAGGACGCAGCACTGTTTTAAAACTGCTGCAAAAACTCAGCAGATGCCGACACCGATCAAAAGGCGAAGTGACGAAAACTGTAGTTTCTGCTCTTCCGCGGGTAGAGAGCAGCACTCATTATTACTTTAATTTTTGTACTGTCCTTACCGTCAAAACTGCCAATAAAATGACTGAACTTAGCGCTGAATCTTTTGACTTGGGTGCGGTCTTTCTTTTGAAGGTACTTGGGTGCGGTCTTGACCGTGATCAGTTAGTCGATATACGGGTGGAAGAACGATCTCTACTCTTCGGCAGCGTTCCGAAATTGGCGTAACAATATTATCAATTACTAATTATGTCGTAAAGTGAACAAGTAGTGAGTATTATTACAGAAAGGAAATCCGAAATACAGGGTGAAGATAACTGTAGAGTTAACTGTTCAACAAAGTTACTAACCTCACTGGGGTAAAATTAGAGAGCAGGTGGGAACGGAGAACTCGTAATGTCACATAATGTCGCGGGTCTGGTCCAGGTTAATTGTTTTACTGTTCTGTGTGTTTGCCCCGTTGCACGATAAACATCTGGGTACTGTTATGTGTACTGAGCATGGTCCGGTATTTAATATGCGTACTTGTGTGTGTGTGTGTGTGTGTGTGTGTGTGTGTGTGTGTGTGTGTGTGTGTGTGTGTGTGTGTGTGTGTGTGTGTGTGTGTGTGTGTGTGTGTGTGTGTGTGTGTGTGTGTGTGTGTGTGTGTGTGTGTGTGTGTGTGTGTGTGTGTGTGTGTGTGTGTGTGTGTGTGTGTGTGTGTGTGTGTGTGTGTGTGTGTGTGTGTGTGTGTGTGTGTGTGTGTGTGTGTGCAATAGTCTACCAAGCAAATGTTAATGGTCGTAGTACACAATTAATGGTTTGTTGTACGAAAATTAAAATTTACACTGTATAGAGCAAAAGTGTGCGAGATCTCAAGAGATAAAGAGAAGCAACTAAAGGCTATTGAGGCGGATTTCTATAATGAGGGAACAGTTGTTGTATAAGCAGGAGACATGGGGTTATTCTACGCTTCAAATAGTGGAACACAGGCGCGAAAATAAACATCATATTTTATTTGAAGAAACGTCTATCACGGCGAAGATTCATAACTATTTTTGGTGAGTATAAGAAAGGTTGCAGAGATCTTCAAAAATAAGAACAACTTTAACAGAGTTGAGTTTGTAACTTAAAGTAACTTTAACGCCACTACAAGTACTAGAGAGTTTAAAACTTGTTCTAAGTAAGGTTACAGGATCTTTATACGAAAATTCAACATTTCTCTTGAAACAAGTGATAAAATGTTATTATAGCTACAAATGTTCCGTTTGTATATCAAGTTTCAATTTCTAAAATAATTTATAGTGAGGCGTGGGTCATGACAAAAAGGAAAGCGGCAAGATTCAAAGTGTTGAAATGCAGTTTCTTAGAAAAACTTTAAAATATACATTGCAAGGTAGAATAAGGAATGAAGATATCAGAGCAGAACTCAAAGTAAAAGACAAATGAAATTATTGCAATTTACAGAAGATAATGGTGGGATCATCTGCACAGGGTGACAGAGGATCGATTACCGAAAGCGGCACTGAATTATTAAGCCATTGGTAGAAGAGACGTGGGTCGTCTGAGAATGAGATGGGTGCCGGGTTTATATCACCTAATCCTTGAAGAAGAAGAAGAAGAAGAAGAAGAAGAAGAAGAAGAAGAAGAAGAAGAAGAAGAAGAAGAAGAAGAAGAAGAAGAAGAAGAAGAAGAAGAAGATTTATTCTATATTTTTTTATAAGTTTTTGGATGAGAAAGACTTTGTTATAAATTATGGGCTTGTTTCTAACACTGTGGTTTGTACTGTATAAAGAGGGGCGGATCAAGATTTTGTGCTCTGTCTCAGCATAACCGCTGAGGGTAGTTCACCGTAGCATGACCGAAACGTTTGGTTTTAAGAGAAATAAAACGAGTTGTGTTAACCTGAAAAACACGAAAAACAGTACCGTTATGGAGGTGACGATCATGAAGACAATGATACCTCCCTTTGGTATACCGTTTCCTTATAAAGACATAAAGCATATCCAATAATATCCGTCTTTTTTTTCGCAAATTATAAAGAAGAAAAGCGTAAATGTGCCGAAGCGTAGTCTTCAGTCGTCTCGCCCCGCTAATTTAGGCTCGTTAGTTAACTCAAATATTTAATCAAGCGAGCTGCCGTTGTTACAAAGAGGAAGGAAGTTACAGAGAAGAATAACTTGTACTTACGAATGAATAACCGGCCGCGAGTCCGTCCGTTTGCTTTGTTTCTTTGCATTGAAATCGCCGTTAATTAGAATGGATTTGCACACAGACAGAAACGTATGTTTGCCATTGCAGGAAAGTTTTTTCACCTCTTTGAATGTTATAAAATTAATTTTAATGAAAGAAACAGAAATAATTCTGTAAATTTTGTTAAAGTAATTTTGTATTTTAATTACCTTTACTCTGCTCCATTTATTACGTATCAAGATATCTTTTCCGTGCATTTCGTGCAGTGTTCTTTGTCTGCCGCTTTCTATCTTTTTGCCGTTAGTAACCTTGCACTGTCTATAGAGATTAACAACACTTAGTAAGATACTGGTCAAGCTTCCTAAGAAATTATTCTACTCATTAAATTGAAGAAATATCCAATAAGCATAATCTAAAAAATGCTTCCTTTTCCGCGCGCGCGCGTGTGTGTGTGTGTGTGTAGCCTATGTGTTAAAATAATTAATTACTGCCAAACAAAATAAGAAGTATAGTTAAAAGTCAGCATAACTTACACAGTATATTTGCCATTTCTTATTAATACAAAACAAGCCTAAATATTATCTTAAAAATTTTTTTTTTATGGATGCTAATTGAAACTGTAATTTCTACATTTTCACAGTAATCATTGCTTATTAAAAAAATTCTTCTAACAAAAAAATTCAAGTACCGTCTGCCTAGTGGCAAAAGCTAAAGAGCATGATAATGTCTTTCGGCCGCCAGCTAAACGCAACATTTGCAGAAAGGAAACAATCAGTCAGTCAGTAACCATAATAATGTTGCGTTTAGCTGGCGGCCGAAAGACATTATCATGCTCTTTAGCTTTTGCCACTAGGCAGACGGTACAAATCTTTTTTTTAAGGAATAATGGGTTTCCGAGATAATGGTTTTCTTTTTGTAGGAAGTCAATTTTCATCTAATTTCTCATGATTGCTATTAAAAATTAGAAAAAACATTTTAATGTTTTTGTTTCACTGTACAATACGATTTCGTTACAATAATTTTTAACTTAAACTGATTTCAAAAACTATATTCGAGAGTAACTTTTGAATGAAACGTGCTTTAATACAAATGTTTAACGAAAATATTCCTAACGTGTGTCTTATTAGCATTTGCGGACAATAGAAAAAAATTTTAATGAATAGATCGTTAGCTGAATCACATACGAAGACAACCATTAACTAGAGACATAACCCCCAATAACCTATCTACAGCTATGCAGTGTTGTTCGCTTGTTAGGTCTTTAATCTGCGACGGACGTTAGCATGTTAGCGGTCGCGGTTTTAGTTAACGATTCCCGGCTCGTAAATTGTGCTAACACTTGATTTTAAACTTTCAGGACGCTTTATAAATCTGGTTTAATTGTTTGCAGTGATATTATTTTTAACACATTATATATATTGCGACGTATCAAAACAAACGTTTATTTACAACAATCCCAATGACGTCACGCAAGAATGACGTCATGCAGCGTGATGCGTTACAGTTTACAGCGTTACAGAAATTTTCAAATGATGGCCAGCCAAAAGACATTATCATGTCAAAAATTAGCCCTTTCATTTATAACCCAATGTTTTGTTTGATGCAACGGGTAAAAAGTAACGGAGACATTACATTTCTTTCATAACAAAACATTTTTCCTGTTTACCTTGTAGTTATTGTTTGGTCAGTTCAGTTATAAAAGAAATAATACGGAATAAGGTCCGTTTGTTATAACGGAATACCTACGTTTACTTTTATCCGAATTTTGTAAAAAAGTTACCATTGAATTACGAATAAAAAGTTAATTCTTATATGTAATAAGTCACTTTTGTTAAAAAAAAATAGGATAAGACACTTTTATCGTATTTCTTTAAACAAGGTACCATTAAATTTCGAATGAAAGGCTTATTTTCGAATATAATAAAACACTCTTGTTAAAAAAAACAATAGGATAAGACACTTTTATCGTAATTCCTTAAAAATTACTTTATAAATATAAAAAAAATTGTTCTATAACTTATTTTAATATCGGTATGGAGAACCATACATGACTTCCATGTTCTATGATTTATATTTAAAATGATTTTCGGGATGAAATATTTCCATAGAAACTACTTCCTTCTTCAGCCTTAAACACAGTACTGTAGTCACAAACGTATACCACCCCACGTTAGCGCACTCCATTTTCACTGACGATGGCAGTCGATGGCATTGCCGAAACGTCTGGTTTTGCAGAAAACATTGCACCACGGCCAAACAGCCCAGGAAGAAATTTTAACAACAAACTACTTCTTTGTTGCCGATAACGTAGTACACATATAAAAAATTATTCCCTCCCCCTTCAACTGTTATTTTCTGTTATAGAAAATTACCCCTCCCCTTCAACAACCCTTTTCATTTATAGATAATATTTCATCTACCTTTCTACAGTGGAGTATTATAACCTTCTTTTCAGGATACTCAATTTATCAAAATTAAGTACTTTACTCTTATTAAAACATAAAACGTTCCTGGTAAACTACCCTTTCCCCTTAATCGATCTTCACCAAAATCAATAGCCCTTGAGTACTCTACAACTCAGGCACATATGCAAAAACTAATTTGGTTCTATTGTAACTTACCGTCTGTGACTTTCTGCAACAATGTCTTCACTCTAAAGTTTACATGTTTCGGGACACTTGTCCCATCCTCAGAACTTAAAAGTGTGTTCGTATATCATCAAACGATGATTTAGTTGTCGAATAATTAAAACATTAAAATCCACATTAAACAAAACCACAATACTTAAATGTACAAAGTCGAGCGCGACGGTTAAACGGTGTACACCGTACGGCGACTGACCGCGCACTGAATCAAGACTGACTCCTATCACGACAATAACGAAAAGCAGTGTCGTACAGTATATTCGATTTAAAAACCAGTTGATCGTTTAGGTCACGCGGCTTGGTATCAGCATTGTTATAAGCTCTGTAAATTTCGAACTCTTCAAGGGCGTTCATATGTCGCCCTTTCTTGCATATGTGAAGAGGTATCAAGTTTGTTTTAAAATTAGTATAATTGGATTCTCTGTGATGAGGTGTTTCGCAAATTTTGATCTAATGTACTCCAAACTGTGGAAGTATGTAGGCGGTCTATGTTCTGTGAACCTTTTCAAAAAACCGCGGCCTGTCTGGCCTATATAAAAGGCGTCACAATCGTCACATAACAATTTGTAAACACCTGTTTTGTGTTCGAGGTTGGTAGGTCCATGTACGCAAAGGTTATTCATAATGTGGTTAGTGGTCTTGTATGTGATGTTTATATTGCTATTTTTATTGAAAATTGACCCAAGGACCTTAGGCATAAAGTGTGTATATGGTGTTGTAATGTATTTGCGTGTTATACTCTCACGAGTTCCATGTCCGTTAATAGAAAATGACATTTTAAAGCTATCCACCACGGCCTAATAGGCGGGACATCATAAACGCTTTCATTGACAATGACTCAAAACCGTGATAGCCTACAAAATGGACTATAATAAACACTTCACGAGGCACTAAAATTTATTAAACAAATAAACTTATTTTATAAACGATCAGGTTCGATAAGGTGTCTTATTTTAGTTGACTAATTACGTTCCATTGACAATATATTACTGAGCGGGCTTGATAAGAAGTAGGCTATAAGAAACAACAGCGTTCACCGCTCACCCTTATCACTTCCGCTCACTCTCTTTGCTTCTCTACTACATTTCTTCTCTCTATATTGTCGTTTTTCGCGCTTGGATTTCTCCATACGCGTTTTTTATCCCCTTAAATCCCACTCCTGCTGCCAGTCCTCGTATAACGTAAGTCCCATTGACGAGATAGGAACCGGGTTGTCAGTGAGAAGGGTGGTTACACGAAATCAGGTCACCAACCCCCGCTGTGACTTATCCCCCTTTCCAATCCTTGTCATACTCCCGGCCGTGTGTTATTAAAGGAACTCGTCGTATGCCCGCGCAACAAAATTTTGGATTTAACAAATTTACTTGACTGAAAAACGTTAAACATTGAATTAATGTTTGGTTCAGGTTATAACATTTAATATAAAATTTACTTTTTATCCTCACTGTTTGTTGTGTACATCAGCATACAGCAAAATGCCATTAGCATGCTCTAAATTATTACGTCATTCCTATAATACCTACGTACTTAAATTCAGGGTTTGATTTCGGAGGGAAGCGCCCGAACGGCGTTCCGGAACCTCTTGGATACAAAAATAAATTACCGAAAAAATATATGAAAAGAGAAGCCTAATTATTACAAAATTTTACTATTACTTTTTTAATTATTCCCCTCATCAGCCTCATTACAAAACTAAACATTTGTCAAAATCTAACACCAGCACTAATCATTATCTTAACTACTATCGTTCAAAAAATGTCCCATTAACCTATGGAGAAAATAAACCAAAAAACGCGTTTCAAAATTAAAACTACATGAAAGGTAACTGATTGGGGGCTTCGGAGGATATGTGCATTCCAGAATGTTTCCGGAGAGTCTTTCTACCTGGAAATACGCTATTGAATCAATAGCAATAACTTCAAGTGAATGTGAGAGGGGTGATTTCTTGCCATCGTACAGCATTGGATAGAAAGAGTAAGGAATGGTCAAGAAGCCAAAAATACGACGACATAATGTTGAGACCATGTTGAGTTTTTAAAATGTCCGAACCACAGAAACCATCACTTAGAGTCTGATTGAGGCTCCGGGATGACGCCATTATGAGTGACATGTTTTCGATTGTTGTGCGGCTAACCTGACGACGAAGCTCTTTAGAAATGTCAGTAAATTCAGTGGCGAAGTTACATGGAGGCAATTGAGGCAATGCCTACCCTAAAAATTCTGTAGAATAAAAATTATAAATACGTATGAACTATGTAACGTAAAAATTGTACATTGTTAATGTGACTGTGGAATTTATTAATCCGAAACAGGCTTTGCTGAGCGACCGCTAAATGGTGACAAGTGAGATTCGGCATAGCTCGTATAAAGAGAATGAGGCAACGTGAACTTGCCTCAGCGTTTTTTGTATACATCGTATGTAAGCAATGTGCAGGCGTGGTTGAGAAGTGTCGGGGAGGGGGATTGTCCCACGCTGTACACATAGAGCGTTGAGGCATGTCTCACTTCTGTGGTGCAAAGCGCGTTGTGTTGTTTACAATCGTGTTTATTTTATGCGGTTATTAAAAGTGTGCTTGTTATTCCGCTGAACTAACAGATGATCAAGATTGTTATCTGAATTATTTGTAACATTAAACATATGTATAGAAACGAATCAAGGTTAAACATTTGAAGTTCAATCAGTTATATTATTGTGTATGACTAATACAAGGATTGTTCAATAGAAACACGTTTAGAGCTGTAAAGCATTTTTATTCAACGATTTAAAAAAAAGTCTCCATTAACATTAAGACATGAGTCCCACTGTTGCACTAATCTGTAGATTCCCTGCTAGTAGAATTCTTACGGTTGTTTGCGGAACCATTCGCTACCAGCAAACTCTACCTCAGCGTCCGATTTCAACTACCGTCCTTTTAGTGATTCCTTAAAAAATATTTAAGGTAAAATTTTTGCCTCCCCATTCATTAACTACTACCTTCGCCACTGAGTAAATCGTATTACCTATTTAGATACAAGTTTATACTATGTTACATATTTTATAAGGCTTTAAAAATGTAGACCTCCATTGTAATATTTTGATGTAAACTTATCGCTAATATAAAATATAAGTACATTTGTGTCTGTACAACTTTTGAATTGATGCGTTCCGGCGCATATAATTGTAGGAATCAACCACTCCTAATAATTTTCCGGTCTCTCCAAATCTCGTATAAGGAAATAATACGGTTCAATTCACTTTCTTCGTTTAAAATGAACCCAATTTCCGCGTAACACGCTTTGCTGTTACAGTTTTCTATTCTCTTCAATCAATGTTTGACTCAAGTATGACTGCTGTAGTGTTGTTATACCTGTGTAGTGGCCTTGTCAAGATTGTCATCTGAATCAGCAACATTGATTTTTTAACCTCAGGGTAGACACAAACCTGCGCTTGACTTGACAAGTATTCAGGTAGGAAAAGTGTTGTGGCGGAAAATACCTGGGCTACCTGGTTATAGACACAAATGTTAAAGAAAAATAAATTACTATCAGATTTGCCGTTGGCAAAAAGCATTTCAGCCTAGCGACATTTCTTCTCATTAAAAGTCCGACGAGAAATGCTAAATTAAGTGTGTGTAAGAGCTCTTATAACTACGCACATGATTCCGGCGCGCCGTCAAAAGAATGGAAAATTATCCCAATGTTTCGACGGCGAATGTATAAGGGTCTTCAGCCAGCTTGGAAATTTTTAAATTATATTCACGGCAAATTTTGTTGAGTTGATACACTGCTTTTTGTAATCCATTTTCGTTTTCTTATAACATAACTTGATCGTCAGCAAACAGCAAAGAGTGATAACGGAGAAATTATCGGGAAGTAAGTAGATTCCCGGACCAGTTTGTTGTTTCCATTGCCTTACAACAACGTCAATACATATTTAAAATAAAGTAGGTGAAAAACAGCACCCTTGTCTAACTATATCTCTTGATCCAATTATACACGTCATAGTTTCTACGGTGAGTCAAACTTCTTCATTACGTGCTATAATTTTTCATCTTTTACAGTAGAGTAATGGATGTCATAGACTTGCTGTAATTCTATAAGTAATTTATGCAGCTCCATTAATTATGCCCCTCCAATTTCCAGCTAAATCTTCTCTTCACCTTGTCGTTTTACTTTTATTACTTATATTGTATTATCATTTGGAGATGAGAAAATCTGGAGAAGTACTGTTTATTTCCTTTGACTGGACATTGACTCTCACAAGATTACGAGAGTTGAGTGATATGTCAAAAGAGAGTCCTTATGGAGCCTAAAACCTCTGTCTACAGCGGAGATAAAGAGTCATATCCTACAAGAAGCTACTGCCTTGGCGGAGAACAGTACGGATCTGCACCGAAAGGTCAATAAATATATCTGATGCTGATTATGCCAGTATGTTTCAGTACTCAAGCTAGGACGCATTCGAATTGATCTTGAATCCGTCATCCTTTGGACTATAGTAGACAATTGTCAGGTCTTGTTTCATCCGGCTGTGATACCGCGACTAGCCATCAAAAACGTATTAAAAATAATTCGTTTGTAGAATAATAGATGTATACTAAATATGTTCAGGAAAGTACAAGCAATAATGCTTGTAACGAAGTGATACAAAAATCAGTCGGCAGAGCGTAGTGTTATAATCGTTAGTTATAACAACGTTTCAGCTAATTAGCTATAGAATTGCTGCAGTACCAGATTACTCGTTAACCAACTGTTATATTTAATCAACTGTATTTCAGTTGGCGGTTCTGTTAGTATTCTAAAGAGGAGGAAATTATCGAGAATAACATTTACTTACGTGAATGAACAAAGAACCTTTATTCGTTGTTTCATACATTTGTTTCGGTTCTTCCCTATGAAAGCGGCTTTAATTAGAATCCTGTTTCCCTGTATGTAAATATTTCCTGCACAGACTGTATGGATTACAAGTTGGCCATATTACCTTCACTATAGAAACAATTGTAAAATCATATAAACCGTTTTATGTATAATAATATACTTTCTGTAAAATATTGCTTTACACTGAAATCTATGTCCCTGAGAGAAATGTGACTTAGACAGAGAGCGTAAACATGCGCACGCGTAGGCGCAATCAGTGGTGTAAACAAACCAACGACTACTGAGAAATACCGATTCACATTACATTATCGAAAGTCATTTAACGCTGAATTTCCTGTCATCTAAAAAAAATATATGTTCTCCCAAATTCCCGAAAACATTTAATTTACACAAGGTTACTTCTAACGCATAATTACAATTTCGCTTATCAGAACTATCAACAAAAAGTTTCCCATTTTCACAAGTTTAACGTTTTTCCTTGAAAAGATTTCCGGGAATAGTTTTCCTTCTAAACATCATTTCCTTTTCCTGTGAACAACGGAACTTCATATTTCATTCTTTCAGTAACCCTTGAAGACACATTGTGAATAGACAGCTACAAATAAACAAAAATAAGATGATTCACTCACTAACTGAAACTACACTAATCCTAAACGATAGTCCAAAAATTCGTATTATTATTATTATTATTGCGGCTGTACAATGTTTATACATTTTCCGGAACCAAAGATTACAGAATTAATTGAATTCTTGTCACGATATTAATTGATGATCAATGGGGCCGTGCTCTGAAACATCGCATTTCTGAACATAAGAAGGCAATTTTAACCAATACATCTAATACAGGTTCTGCAGATCATTGCTTACAACACAATCACTTCATAGATACAAAAAACATAACACTACTCCACAACATACAAAAAGGTAAAAAAATGGATTTGTTAGAATTTATAGAAATTAAAAAAGCAATAAAAATTAACAAAATTTAACCAATGAACAGACTGAATTTTATGTATCCCCTTTATTAAAATCTGTTATTTAGTTTAGTTTATTTTATATTATTTTGAACGTTCATCATTATTTTAAATTTTGCAATCTGTTATTTAGTTTAGTTTATTTTATATTATTTTGAAGTTCATTATTATTTTAAATTTTGCATTCAGTTTATATTTAGTTCAGTTAATTTTATATTTTGCATTCATGATTGTATTTAGTTTTTAAAGACACCTGACCTTCCCTTGTCTCTTATACACCCCCCTCGCCATCACAACACAGATGTTCCAGATACGCCCTAAACAGATGTTCACCACCTACACTCCACTAACAACATCCTGTGTTCAGTAATTTCATTCACTCGCCTCTTTGACAATGGCTTAGCTAGTCGAAACAGCTGTCAGAGTTAATTAAAAAAATTTGTGAAACTTACCAAGTGTTTTTTTTTTTTATATTTTACAAAACCTTTGAATTCTTGTCTTCTACTGCTGTTTGTCCATCCAAAGGTCTTCTTCAGTTTCTCTTTCCCTTACTATAGTCTGAATTTCTTCTATCCAGATGATAGGTGGTCTTCCTACTTTTCCTTTTCCTGGTAGGGTCCATTCCATAACTCTCCTTGACAATCTTTCCTGTGCCATTCTTTTTGTGTGTCTATACCACTGTAAATTCGTATTGTTACTGTTACTATAACAGAACTACTTGCAAAGTAGTAAGTTGTAAACAAATAACAGCAGTCTTTGAACGCACTTAATACCGCAATGGGTAAAACCACGGTATAGTAAAATTACAAAATGTTTAATTACCTTTGCGAGTGGATGCCAGTCTGACTGTGAACCAGGGCATGGTAGCTATAATGAATCAAATAAACTACGTTACTCACCGTCAGAGGGTTAATTCTTATACTTGCGATGTTATATTATACTCAACATGTTTCGGGACAGCTTGTCCCATCTTCAGGAGTAAAACACATACTCTTCAACCTCAAATGAGGATGAATCGTCAAACATTATAAAATATCAAAATCCAAAACACACATTGAATAAATTAATGAAACAACAACATTAAGCGCACGTGTAGGCTCCAAGGTGCACACCTCACGCCGGCTGAACGCGCACTAAGTAAAATCACTCATCGCTCGAAAGATGTCGCAGTGCGGTATCATATAAAACATTCGACTTAAAGTTTAGTTGATCGTTCAAAACAAATTGCCTGGTGTCACTATTATTATAAGCTTTGTAAATCTCGAATTCTTCGAGAGCGTTCATATACTGTCCCTTATTGCAAATATGGAGGCGCGTTCAGCCGGCGTGAGGTGTGCACCTTGGAGCCTACACGTGCGCTTAATGTTGTAGTTTCATTAATTTATTCAATGTGTGTTTTGGACTTTGATATTTTATAATGTTTGACGATTCATCCTCAATTGAGGTTGAATAGTACGTGTTTTACTCCTGAAGATGGGACAAGCTGTCCCGAAACATGTTGAGTATAATATAACATCGCAAGTATAAGAATTAAGCCTCTGACGGTGAGTAACGTAGTTTATTTGATTGTCATACAAGTGGCTTGGTACTGTAAATAAAACTTAATATTATAATGAATCATTGGCCTTGACAAACTAACGCTACCAACTCAAACACACTCACTTATACTTTATCATCTCCGTCAGAGACACAGAGTTCAGTCCCCTGCAGGAAATGTGCAGTAATGATGGAATTGTAGTCAGTCGTTGGGAAACACGCCAAATTGTAATATTGGAACGTATTTACCCGTCACCACTTTGTGTCTCCATCTTTAAGGCAGTGTCATGCAAAAGCACACGAGAACGCGGTTAGTCCCGAGCGTGGTGTTGATATAAAGCCACGATGCCTTGACAGTTAACAACATGCGCATCAACAACATACAGAATATTTTGCGTCAGCGACGTCTGATTCAAACAAGTTTCTTCAGTTGATCGGGGAAAGCCCGAAATTGTAGGAACGGGTAGAATTTGCAATCTTACATTATGTCACAGGTGACCCTGAACATATATGAAGTAGCATCAAAAGTAATAGTGAGCGAACGATTTTATAGTGACTAATGCTCGTCGTATTTAGCGAGTGCTATAATTTCGGTTTACAACAGTGACCGGTTAATGCCTTCACGTACTTTAAAAACAGGATAAACAATTAATGAAAGATACATAGAAGACTCATCATCAACATCATCTTCACGTATTAAACCAAGGATGGTTTGTTCCGGTCTCAAATAGGCAAAGATTAGAGCTGGTCACTCCAGCGCTTCCTCGGATGTCCCACACCTCTCCGTCCCCTCGGCTTATTGTTCCATAGTTGTTTGGGGATGCGGCAGTCATCCATTCACCAAAGATTTTCACACCAATTCAGCCGATACTGGGCGATCCTGTCGAGTATACTCAGAATATTCAATTCCTGCGTATGTATGTGTTTCTTCTATGATCATGGAGAGTATACTCTGCCACGTACCTGAGAAATCTCATTTCAGCCTCTTGGATGCGACTGGGCTGGCCTCTCGTTAAAGTCCAAACATAGAAGATATTAATCGTAAAATAGCGCAAGCTCAAGCTTCCTTCAACCAGAAGAAACGGTTCATCGCAGTAATGCGTATAAGGAAATCTTTAGCCAAACATTTTGTGCTGAGTGTAGCTCTGTACGGATCAGAGAGTAGACAATTAGTAAGAGGGGGAAACAACAGACTGAACGATGTGGAGATCTGAAGTTGGAGAGGGCTGTATAAAATTTTATTGAAAGAGAAAATCTTGTATGAAGATGTCTTAATAGGTGTACCAGTGTTATTGTATAGTTCTGGAAAACATTGAGTTCCGGCGATAAACATTTGAGTAGGTTACAGACACCGGAGATGAGATTTTTGTGATCTGTTGAAGGCAGCAAACGAAGATATAGACTCTACCAATGAAGGCATTAGTAATGAGTTGAACTTTTTTAATATCCAACATCGTATTGCAAAAAAAAACAATGAGAGATGGATAGCTTATCTAAATAGGATGTCTGACGGCAGGTTGCCTAAAGAAGTTTGGCAATACAAGGCTATATTAGAAAACGAAGTATAGGAGGACCGAGGAAGTGTTGGTTAAGTGGTTAAGTGGGATATATTCATTTGGGACTAGAACAGGTGATTTGCCTAGTCCCTGATAGGAGAAAAAGAAAAAAATAAGAAGAGATCTATAGAAATTAAGTGAGAAACGAGACATGTAATATAACTAAATAAAAAAAAACGAAAAGTGAAACGTACTGTGACGATTTCATTAAAAAAATAAATAAAATAAATAATAAAATAGGAAATGTTAAAAGCTGAGAAATTTAAATTTTAATAAATCGCACATTTAAACTAATTTTTATCACTATCATAAATCATAATAATATTTAATAAAGAGTTTTAATAAAAAAAAAAGGAATGCGAGTGTACAGATAGGGAAACGCTTATTAATTAACCCTGGATAGACATGCGCTAACCGGAATTAACTTGAATACCGACCCATAAACAAACTAATAATCCTTGTAAATTGATATTAAATAAATAAATAAACAAGACCACAGTAGTGTACTATAATAAAGTCTGTAATAAAGAATATATTTGGATAATTAAAAGGTCAAACTTTAACCCCTTAAATAGAGAATAAAGGTGGAACTATTTTGTTGCGACGCGTAAACTCCGCGCGATTAACTGACCCGTCCTAACGTAGTAATTCAATCGAGATGAAGCGCTCGCGTAGAAAACACGCGCTTGAACCATGTCCCGGAGAACAACAAAATGTTTTTATTTAGAAGACAGACATAACAATGTGTAGCGAAAAGTAGTGGCAAATTAGTGTGCTAGTAAGTTTAAATGTTAAAAACCAAAAGGAATAAATAACTGTGTAAGGGATGACATCTCATTTGTATCATTTGTAAGATGTCTATGTTGTTTTAAAATAATATGGTACGAGCTACCTAAAGTGAGAACTTTTATAAACAATAACGTGACGTGCGATTCTACAACAAACAAGAACATTTACGGCACTTATACTACTGACGATGTTTAACTACTAGACTTCTGAGGACCTCAACGCTACTTCATCATGAACTAATCACTTCAGGAACTTCAACAGTAAAGTTAACTCCACTAAAGATCAACCACTGACGACTACCACAAGGACCAAGGACCCGGACTTCAAGTAAAAATCTGGATATCACAGGTGACACGGAGACTTGTCCTCCGTGATTAATTAAAATTCTAACAAATGAATTGTTAAAGACAGTTTAAAGAAATATAGAAAGACTCTAATGGTAATCACTTTATAAGATGTAGTATGTCTTAGGATTCAAAATATTTGTAGTACCAAGTAATGCTTATGTATATATATAAAGCTTCACTAATACAAACTTTTTTAGATTAAGTCCATTCTTCAAATGCCCCCCCCCCAAAATAGTAAGATAGAATATGAATAAGTGAGCTTAACTCACAAACAAGTTTAAGGTCCCGGATCCGTGGATAATGCTTATAAATCCATATGTTTTGAGCCCCTTTTTTACAAAATCTTTTATAAATTGTAATCTTTTATTAAGAAAACCTTATGTGAGAATATTTATGTAGAGCTGTTGTAGTAATGGTTTAATAAAGAGATGTCGTTACTTTACACTAAAACATTGAGTGAATAAATCATCAGACCCCCATGTAAAAGTTCTTTTAGTTTTAACTACAGCTCGTTTAATTAGTAATTAAAAGTTAATTACGAGTATGGCAGCCCGTGCAATTGATCTGAGGTAAGTATGCACAGGTTCCCGATGTTATAACGTAGGTGAGACGTTATAGTACCAAGTGTTTTAATATATTTTACAAAACCTTTGTATTAATATGTTTCACCAAGTGCCCAACGAGTCATCAATTAATATCGTGAAAAGGAAAAGGAAATGAATTTACCATCTATTAAGGTATATTACATACCTGACAACCGTCACGGAAGGCCATCTAGAACTGAAGAAGTACATAGACCAGCCAAGGAAACAAGTAACTGGGAGTGTGGTGGTCGGTCGTTATAGCGAAATTAAGAAATTGGTATTGGAGAGGCAGTTCTGACGAAGTCAGTGTGTAGTTACCCATCAATATGATAATTCCTTGAGTTTTACTGTGTCGTAGGCTTACTATGAGCCCACAAATAAGTGATGGATACATTTTCTTTAATTATTCCTCTCCCGTTTTTATCTAAATCTTGCTTTTTGCCGTGTCGCTTGACTTTCGTTTCTTATATTCTAACAATCTGACTATTAAAGGTCGAAGAAGAAAAATTTTCATATTTGTTGTAATTTTTGTTGGTTTGACGTAATTACATCCTAGTAAATTTATTGTCTTAGAGTAACGATTGTTACTTGTTTTGTGTAGTGTGTAATATAATATCCTTCAAATAATACAGACGATTACCGTAACATTAATGTGATTTTATAAAGCTAGTTACAATGTATGACTGATGATTTACGTCATGTTCAGTAACTTAATACACTGTGTAATAGATCTCTGCCGACGCTGCACTCCTTGTTATGTGTAGTCAAGCGCGGATCCACGGGAGGGGATGATGGAGGAAATTGGGATGATGGAGGAAATTGGGATGATTGTGGAAATTGGGATGATGGAGGAAATTGGGATGATGGTGGAAATTGGGATGATGGAGGAAATTGGGATGATGGTGGAAATTGGGATGATGGAGGAAATTTCCACCCTTGAAATGGTCACTTCAGACGATTTTTTTTGTCGTATTGTGATTGTGAATGTGAAACAAAAATAATATGACGTTATGTAGGTCCATGATTTTACTCCAACATTAATCCTACTTTAAATACGAGGGCGATTTGAAAAGTTCGCGGTCAACCATATAAACGAATGTGTGGCGTTTCTGTTTTTACCACATTCGCCCTACAAACAGCTGTGAAGCGTCAAGTCGGGTCAAGTTATTGTTGCGGAGAAACAGCTGTATAAATAAGGTTATCTCACAGCAACGCTGAAAATGGAGAAAACATCAAATTTTTTTGTTAAGAAAGCCTTAACGCCAACAGAAATTTTCAAGAAGATGAAAATGTGTTGGGTGATGCTGGATCTTCATTTACTACAGTGAAAAAATGGGCTGACCCGCTGACCGGAGTTGGAAGATGACCCGCGTACTGGGCGTCCGAAAATTGCCACAACACCAGACATCATCAATAAAGAGCACGATATTGTTTTGGAAGATCGCCGTTTAAAGGTGTCTGAAATTGTCAAGCCTGTGGGCAATTCAGATGAAAGGGTACATCACATTCTTACTGAGGAATTAGGTATGAAAAAGCTGTCTGCGAGATGGGTGCCGCGTTTGTTGACAAGTGACCAAAAACGCATGCGAGTGCAAGCTTTTCAGGAATGTTTGGACCGTTTTAAGAAAAATTTTATTCGTAGATTGTAACAATTGATGAAACTTGGGTCCATTACTTCACTCTAGAAACAAAACAACAGTCGAAACAGTAGATGCATAGCGACTCGCCGCCTCCAAAATAGGTAAAATCAATTTTGTCGGGTGGAAAGTGTATGGATCCATTTTTCTGGGATGCTAAGGGGATATTGTTAATAGAACGCCTTGAAAAGGGTCAAACGATAAATAGAAAGTGTTACGCTAACCTTTTGGACCAATTAAATGTAAAAATTTGACAAAAAAGACCAGGTTTTGGAAAGAAGAAGATCATTTTCCATCAGGATAATGCACGCACTCGCATATGCATTGTGTCTGTGGGAAAAATCGCCGAGTTGAAGTACGGTCTGTTGCACCATCTGCCTAATTCGTCTGATTTAGCGCCATCTGACTTTCATCTCTTCCCAAACTTCAAACAATTTTCGGGAAAATCGATTTTTTCTCAGATGGCGAGGTGAAAGAGGCAGTAAATGGTTATTTTGAGGAAATAGAAGAATCGGACTTCCTCAACGGGGTAAGTGACGGGGTAATAACTTGACGCTTCATTGCTGTTCGTGGGGCGAACGTGGCGCCACGATGCGGTAAAAAACAGAAACGCCACACATTCGTTTCTATGGTAGGCTGCGAACTTTTCAAATCGCCCTCGTAGTAACAGCACCTTACCTCCATGTTAATTTTTGTTTGATACTTACCGTAAATGACTAGTGCGTACTTTAACAGTAAGTGAATATTATTAAAAGCGCAATAAACTAACAAACACAGACATAATAAAGACGTAATAAACGTATTGTGTTGATAATAACACGGTGCACTTTTATCTTCAATAATTTCTATCATTTATAATTTAGACGGTTAAAAAATGGTCCAACTTTTCATACTCTCCCACCCAAAAATTGCTTGCCGGATCCGCCTGTGTGTGTAGTGATACACAGGGTACGGTCGTCTTTCACATGCAATATTATTATAAAGAGTCGTTGACAAGACAGAACGAAAGGACGGGAGGACGAATATGTATGTCAGCTGGGAGCAAGGGTCGTTTGCTGTGCGAAATCAGGTCACAACCACCACCCCTTCAGTGCCTTACCCAATCCTGTCACTGGATTAACTCCGAAATATCGTTAAGGGAGGAGAAAGTGCTCCAAATATTTCGAGTGAAATATACCGTGAACTACAATATTTACAAGCGACACGGGTACAATCAATTGCTCAGTATTTAAATCTTAACAATGGTGGAATACTAAAGATTTATATTTAAAAAGTGGCGTTAGCATTACTGATGTAATTTCTAAGCCGACGCTTCAATTGTCATTTTTCGAAAAGTGTGTGTGTGTGTGTGTGTGTGTGTGTGTGTGTGTGTGTGTGTGTGTGTGTGTGGGGGGGGGAATTTTTTTTATGGCAAATGATGGGTGATTTTGGTGATATTCGGTTAAGGGGAAGGGGTAGTTTATCTGCAACATTTTATGTTTTAACAAGAGTAATGTTTTATATGACGAGCGATAACAGCCGCATATTCAAACAGAACCAAATAATTTTTTGCATACGTCCGTAAATTGTAGAGGACTCAAGGTTCATTGATTTTTGTAAAGATCGGTTAAGGGGGAGGGGTAGTTTACCCGGAACATATTACGTTTTAACAAGAGTAAATTGCTTAATTTTGATAAACAAAATATCCTGAAAAGAAGGTCATAATAATCCACTGTAGAAAGGTAGATGAAATATCTATAAATGAAAAGGGTAGTTGAAGGGGAGAGGGTGTAATTTTTTTAATAAATTAAAATGTTAGTTTATGATGGAGGAAGTAAATTTTATAAGTTTTATATGTGTAATACGTTAATGACAACAAAGAAGTAGTTTCTATGGAAACATTTCATTTCACTTTTAAAAAATTCTATATTTTTCATTTTAATTTAAATCACGTATGAGTGAAAATATATCGTTCCTGGCAGGCAAGCATATTTCAATTATGTAATGTTTACTTTTCCAAAGTTTTATTATTGTGATTACCGCAATAAAAAGGCCGGCAGGACACACACACACAATTCGCGTTATTTCTGGCCTCACTCATGTTTATTTTATTATGTTTGCACGCTTTTTAAATGGAAAGTGCCGAAACCTACACCAACACAACGCGTGCGAGCCGAAAAGGTGGACATCGGTTTGCTTCCTGTGGATCGCTGGGCAGTGTTGTTGTATTAAAGCAATTAATACAATCTGTGTACTTATTTCTATTATGATATGAGAATTATAAACTAATATGTGCATGTGTGTATGTATGAAAAATATATATAAAAATGTATGAAAAATATGTATAAAAATATAAATATGTTTCTCCTTTGGAAAATTGTTTGCCCCTCCTTGAAAATATTTTGACCCCCCTGATGGCTAGTTATTTACTAGCCTGTGTAGAATAGAGGGTTATGACATGGATCAGAATGGTGGGTGTTAAATAGAAGACACTAACGTATTAAGGAAGAAATGTTTTGCTGATAAATTTATAATTATACGGGTGAACAGAATAGTCGTTCAGGAAATCAGAAGACAAATGGAATCAGAAGAAAGAAGTCAAGACTCGATTTAAAAAAAGAAAAATTACTAGTATAGTATTGACAGGAAAGACTTTGATAACACTATAGACATCCCTCGGCCCCTCGCAGCGAGAGTCCAATTTCATTACAGGAATCAGATCGCAGCTACCTTTAGCTACCTCTTCGTTCGACTTACAGACATTTTATCCAAAAGTACAGTCCTTCCTCACGAAGGTTGAGGATAGTCTTAATCCACCTGACATGGTGGTACCATTTTATCTTATACGTAATTTCTTCAGAACTCAAATATCCACTTATTTAATTAATATTTAAATGATTTTAAATATAAATCTTAGAACATGGAAGTCATGTATGGTTCTCAATACCGATTTTTTATATGTATACTACGTTATCGACAACAAAGAATTAGTTTGTTGTTAAAATTGCTTCCCGTGCTGTTTGGCCGTGGTCCAATTTTTTCTGCAAAACAAGACGTTTCGGCAGTGTCATCGACTGCCATCATCAGTGAAAATCGAGTGCGCCAACGTGAGGTGGTATACGTTAGTGATCACAGTACTGTGGTTAAGGCTGAAGAAAGAAATAGTTTCTATGGAAATACTGTATCTCATTTCGAAAATGATTTTAAATATAAATCTTAGAACATGGAAGTCATGTATGGTTCTCCACACCGATGTTTCCTAAGTGGCCTGAAGACTTGGGTTTGAGTGGAAGATCCGCGCTTTGTGTATTTTGCACCAGTGGCGTTGGTTTTGGTGGGAAGTGGGTTCGCTGTCAGGTAATCTTTATACAAAATAAAAAACAAACTACGACTAATCGACATTACGTCCTTTAAAGTGGTTGAAATCAGTCCCATTAAAATAAACGGTAATAACACAATAAAAATACGCGTCATTGAAACATTGTTTTGCAAGGTATTTATTGACTGGATTGATTTTCCTATACTTCAAAATATCAAACGTTGTCCTACACGCTAATATAATGTAATAAACCTGTTTGTAGGCTATATTTAAAAAAGAGACAAGAGTTACTACTATTAAGCGTACATGGCTGAAAAAAATAAAACAGCCTAAAAATTAAGTGAATAACAAAATTCGTCACCTTCTTCGGCCATCTGGGGGCGAGTACAATCTCGTTCGTTTCCCCCACCCGTAAATACGCCCCTGTTTTGGGCTCAGGGTTTTGCGGTCATCTTAACGTTGAAAACCATTGGATTTGAATAAGGGAACCATTGGACGTTCTTGGCGGGAATCGGCAGAAAGTATGCATGGAATCCAGCGGTAGCTTTGAATCGATTTCCCAAGTCTCTTTTTTTTTAATTATATCATAAAATGAAACAAAACTGTACATATAAAATGTTTAGGGTTAACGGGGTTAACATTTTCTCAAAAGCGATGGTGTTAGAAGAAAACAAGCCGTTAGATTAGAAGTTAGCATACGCTGTTCAAGTTGCCTCATTTATTTAAATGATATAATCACACACACAAGTTAAGCCCAGCGGCACTGAAAGTTGAAATTGGTTCTCTATTGTCTTGAACGTACGAGTTAAAGCCTTATCTTTTCTTTAGAAACTTTTAGCGTTATCGGAATTGCCTAAGGCATGAAACATAAGGATTGTGTGTGTGTGTGTGTGTGTGTCCTATACGTAAACATATGCCAAAAGTTAGCATCATTATAAAAAACGTATAAAAACAAAACGCGTTATTCTACTATCGCGAACATAAGGCTGGGAGTTGGTTAGAAAAAATGTGTTAATTGTATTAAATTCTGTTCTATCAACTTACAATAAACTTTTATTTTATGAATAGTATAATTAATTTTTTTTGTGACAACTCATATTAGAACAAAAATTGTCATACAGGACTCGCCAATAGAACAGGTGCCAGATTTCAAGTATTTAGGGTGCAGCATCACATACCAAGATGATAAGGAGGTTGAAAGCAAAATTAGTCTCTTCCAGTCGCCTTGTGGCTGTCACTAAACACTTAAAGAAGAAAACAAGGAAAGAGACGCAATTGAAATATTATAATGTAATATACCTCAACTACTGTATGGTAGTGTGAGACTCGGATTATAAAGGCCAAAGATGTATCTGGAATACGAGGAGCGGAAATGAGATTCTTGAGGGCTGTACAGGGTTGTACCAGGAGAGATGTTATCAGAAATGATCATATTAGAATGGAGCTATGCATAGCTGAAAGCTTAAATGAGAAAATCTCCCGGTGCCAAACGGAGTGGCGGTTGTAAGTAAAGTGAACGGATCCAACTAGATCTTCAAGAAGAGCCCTTGACTATCATCCAAGGGGGAAGAGAAGTGTGTGAAGACCCTGTAAACGATGGTTGGATGACTTCCATTGAGACTGGAACAGGCTACTAGCCTAAGCCGTAAAGAATGATTACGATGATATGGGAACGTTATACGTACTTGTGGGGTTTCGACAGAAAGAGAAGTATTAACATTTGGTCTTCGTTGGCTCCACAATCTTTCTGTTTCCAGGCACTTTCCACTCAAACACTTTAAGGACCCACATGGAGTACGTGATTAAAGCATATTAACACTTGATTGCATTGTTGGGCACTCGTTTTCCATCTCTTTATTTGTAACAATATTTCGTCTAAATTTTCTGGCTCTCTGTCGTCATGAGGAAACAAGTTCAACAACATTATCAACTGAATGTTTGAAAACAATGAAAAACTGTTGGTGCGCTAAAACGTCACAGAACAAAGTTTTCATCGCTGTCAATTCCCATCGACTTCCATTGGCACATGGATATCGTCGCGACAGAGCGACAATGTTTATAATTTAGTACGACCGAACGGTAAAAAGTTATTTTTCCGCAGTAGCTTGAGACTGGTGATAAATCTGTAACGATCGCCATCTTTAACTTCAAATATCTTACGCAATAATGTCTCTTGTTCAATGTCGTTTTATTTCTACAGTGGAATTATTATCCATCGCTACATACCCACCTGTAAAAAAGGATAGTGGTTTTGGAATTCAAAATGACTATGCTTAGTATATATAAAAGGCTTTGTCGTTGTTAAATTGTTCCGAATCAACTCGTAAAATCTACCACACCTTTTCCTTTTAAACAAAGCGGGAAGTTAAAAATAGTGTAAAATAATTAGAAAAAGTGGAAACTTGAAGTAGAAAGTCCAAAGTAGAAATATTACGACTTTTCTCAAAGTACCTTTATGTAAGCTACTTTGTACATATTGATACATCTGAGTTAGAACAAATTATTTCCGTTAATTGTGTGGGTGTGTGTGTGTGTGTGTGTGTGTGCGTGCTATAATTCTATAATGGGTCTTACATCACAAACAATAATGTGATGACTCAACCATATGTGTGGGAACCCTAAAACCAACGAGTAAAGGGACACGCCTAAACTTCTAGAAGGTGATGGTCCCTCCCTACACTTCTCTAAGGGTCTGAAAATTCGATTTTAACGAATTCCTAGGCTAATCGTAGTCAAGCGGACGAAATGTTATTACTCAGGCACGTGGCAGGATATACCCTGCAATATCGCAAAAGAAATGTCGATGTACGCCAGGAACTGAATATTATTATAGGCTATACTTATAGTGTATAGATTATTATTATAATATACTTCATAGGACTGATCAATATAGGCTGAAATGGTTGGAACATCTTAACTGATTTGATGACTGCCGCATACCCAAACAAGTATTGAACTATAAGCCGAAAGAAAGAGAGGTGTGGGACGTCCGAAGACCCGTTGGATTGACCAGCTCTAGTTTACCTCCTTGGGACCGGAACAAACTATATTTAATTGATTATTAGGATAGGTTTTATGTATTCTGGTAGAATATCAGGTTACTTGACCAGTACAGTATAGCCAAAACCGTTTCTACGAAATGTAGTGTAGTTGCTCATACACAAAACAACATTATCCTTAATACTGATCATCACCGCTGAAACGAGAGAAAAATACACAAATACTGGAAACGACCAAGATGAAGACCTTAAGAAGGACAATGAACCTGATATTCCTCAATAGATAGGGAAGAGATGAAACAAGGAAAATATGGCGCGTTCAAAAAATTAGTGATTGGGCTTAGAGAAGAAAGTCAGAGTGGAGAGAACGACTGGTCAGAATATTTTTGAGAAGAGTACACACAATGACAAGAGAAGTGGAGTGGGTCCTACAGTAAGACGGCGTTACGTTTTTTAGTGAAGAGGGACCCTAGGATCTCGTAAAAGCAGAAGACGAAGAAGTATATGCCTCGTTTACTGTTTAATGTGTCATCGGTAATATTTACAAGCAACACTTCTCCGCCGTTTACACCGACCTCCGACTTGATCCAATAACTGGACTGGAGTTAGTAATGATTGGATGGTTGTGACCTGATTCCATACATCGACAACCCTTGACCCTGCTGACACACATATTCGCCCTACCGTTTCATATCATACCACTTCCTGACATCGTTGCACGCCAAGTAAGAGTTAATTAAGTATCCTAGACTACTTGTACAGAAGTATGCTCCTTAAGCTGCAAAACTCACTCACTATTTTGAACTTAGTACGTTATTGTTACATAAATTTTGATATTAGACGAACTTTCAATTACAGGAAAAATGACAAAAATCCCGTAATTACAGTTACATAAAATTGTAGAGCAGACTGTCATAAAATATTCTACACAGTACTCTACACAATACACTACACATTACACTACACAATACACTACACAGTACACTACACAATACACTACACAGTACACTACACAATACACTACACAGTACACTACACAATACACTACACAGTACTCTACACAATACACTACACAATACACTACACAGTACACTACACAATACACTACACAGTACACTACACAGTACGCTACACAATACTCTACACAGTACACTACACAATACACTACACAGTACACTACACAATACTCTACACAGTACACTAGACAGTACACTAAACAGTACACTACACAATACACTACACAGTACACTACACAGTACACTACACAATACACTACACAGTACACTACACAATACACTACACAGTACACTACACAATACACTACACAGTACACTACACAATACACTACACAGTACACTACACAATACACTACACAGTACACTACGCAGTACACTACACAATACACTACACAGTGCTCTACGCAGTACACTAAACAATACACTACACAGTACACTACACAATACACTACACAGTACCGGTACTCTACAAATTCGAAACTTTCATATTTGCACTTCGTAGGCTTACACGACCGGAGTCAGTGTTGTTAAAATTCATTCCCGGGATGTTAGCCCGTTTTCTACAAAAACAGACGTTTCGGCAGTGCCGTCGACTCCCATCATCGGTGTAAAATCAAGCTACGCTAACGTATTGGTGGTAGACGTAAGTGACGTTATTGGTAGCCTTAAGCACAGTACTGTGGTCACTAACGTCTACCACTTTACGCTAGCGTAACTAGACTTTACACTGATGATGGCAATCGATGGTACTGCCGAAACGTCTGTTTTTGTGAAAACAATGGACGACGGCCAAACAGCCCGGTAATGAATTTTAACAAAATTCAGATTTACGTTACAACTCCTTTTAGTCTGACACTCGGCTGGCATAAACATTTAAAAAAATTTTTCTTATCTCTTTCTTGGCGCCCTGGGGTCGTAAAAACTTGAAATTTCCAAATTTCAACACTACGTTCAGATGTTAAGTAAAATTAAAATTAAATTCGCGACGAAGACGAGGAGAAGGAGGAGGAGGAGGAGGAGGAGGAGGAGGAGGACGACGACGACGACGACGAAGAAGAAGAAGAAGAAGAAGAAGAAGAAGAAGAAGAAGAAGAAGAAGAAGAAGAAGAAGAAGAAGAAGATTCGGTTGTCCGAAATAGTCAATGTCTGTTTGAACGTACGTACCTGATTGTCAACTATCATAGAAAGCATTGCACCGGAAATGTTTGGACATGGTCCATTTGTAGCTCAGTTTAAAAATTCAATCACATAAGCCTATATCAGAATTGACTTCAACAATAATTATCGCCTACCAACAACAACAAAAATAATATGTTTTTTCTCTCCTCTTAACGTGTTACGATTAGAGTCTTCTACCAACCTTATCCGCTACCTGGCGCTATTTCGCCTTCCAGGTGAGAGTACGTGCCTGCTCGAACCGTTTTGGCTCCGACTGCGAGATGTGCAAGCGCCTAATCGGGATCCGGCTTCAACCTCATCGTTTTGGCCACACGCCGTCTGCGCTCTACCGTCCACATCACCACGGAGCTGCACTCTAGGCGTCGAACCACGCCGGAAGAATCATCAAATTTCCTACTTGGAAGGCATATCGAGCAAATTTCCTACTTGGAAGGCACCTGTATCCCAAATCCTTGTCCTGCGGACGAATGACCGGCGTTCATCTGGCTGCGATACGGACAACACACACACACACACACAAGTGCGCAAGGTGCACCGCCCAACTTCCGTCTTATGCTCGCTTTATGTTTATTTTCTGTGACTGGTCTATTTATCCAACCTATGTTTTTATCCATCGACTTTGGTTCTTATTTATTCTCTCCCAACGATTACACCCTTTTACTATTCTCATAAATATAAAAAAAAAACATTCTTTGTATTTAAATATGATATGAAATATAAAATTTTCTTTCAGTATACTTTTGTTACATAATTTTGGCTGCCTTACACAAAGTGAAGACACGGTGACTTTTTTGTGCAACTGAACCATTGTTTCCCAACAAAATACATATAATGATAATAATTCTAGGAATTAATTATTACGCTCACCATAGGACTGTTACACTGTAGTCGACTGTACACTGTTAAAAAAATCGGTATGAAGAACCATACATGACTTCCATGTTATAAGAGTTATGTTTAAAATAATTTACTTGAATTCTGTTCGGTAATTTCTAAAAAAAATATCGCCCACCCTCAAACTAATTTCACTATTTATAGATATTTTTGTTATTATGGGGTAGTCGTTTAATATAATGTTATTTTCAGTCACTTTATCCATAAAAATTAGGTAGGCTTACTTTATTCTTATAATGAAACCGAACTACGCAGATAATCATCCCTCCTCCGAAGGGCTCCGAAGTCACTCATGGACCCTGAACATCTTGCAGAGGGTTCATTCCCTAAAGATGAAAAGTCTGTCTATGAACCGTTCCTCTGTAAACACGTGCAGTTACACTGCCCAGCGATCCACAGGAAGGAAATCGCTATCCACGCTGGACACTTTTTCGGCTTGCATGCGTTATGTTGGTATGGGTTCGGCACTTTCCATTTAAAAACCGTGCAAATGTAAGAAAATAAACATGAGTGAGGCCAGAAATAACGCGAATTGTGTGTGTGTGTGTGTGTGTGTGTGTGTGTGTGTGTGTGTGTGTGTGTGTGTGTGTGTGTGTGTGTGTGTGTGTGTGTGTGTGTGTGTGTGTGTGTGTGTGTGTGTGTGTGTGTGTGTGTGTGTGTGTCTTGCCTGCCTTTTTATTGAGGTAATCATAATAATAAAATGGAAACGTAAACATTACATAATTGACATATGCTTGCCAGCCACAAACGATATATTTTCTCTCATACATGATTTAAATTAAAATGAAAAAATATAGAATTTTGTTAAAGTTAAATGAAATGTTTCCATACAAACTACTTCTTTGTTGTCAATAACGTAGTACACATATAAAACTTATAAAAATTTACCTCCTCCAACTACCATTTTAATTTATAAAAAAAAATTACCCCTCCCCTTCAACTACCTTTTTCATTTATAGATATTTGATCTTCCTTTCTACAGTGGATTATTATGACCTTCTTTTCAGGATAATTTATTTATCAAAATTAAGCACTTTACTCTTGTTAAAACGTAAAACGTTGCAGGTAAACTACCCCTTTCCCTTAACCGATCTTCACCAAAAACAACAGACCTTGAATACTCTACAATTCATAGCTGCATGCAAAACATTATTTGATTCTGTTTGAATTTGCGGCTGTTATCGTTTCCCATAGAAAAAATTCTACACATAGACACACAGACACTTTTCGAAAAATGACTTTTTTCATGTTTTGATGGTAGTACAGTCAGAAGCTGCCGTTATCTCAAACACGATTTTTTTCGGCATGACCATACTTCCATTTCCTTATGAAACATGGAAGTAAAAAACAAACAAATTTTTAAACAGTATGCATTTAATACGTATAATACAGAGGCATTAAACATCATTTTCTTTTCAAGTTTTTGTTTTTAAATTTATTAACGTAAAATAAAAGTTTCAATCCTTCTACTCTTTCTTAACCCGTGTGTAAGGTTGTTAGAGCTAATGACAATCGGTGTCTTCTTCTTCTTCTTCTTCTTCTTCTTCTTCTTCTTCTTCTTCTTCTTCTTCTTCTTCTTCTTCTTCTTCTTCTTCTTCACTACATGGTTTGGGCTACTATAGCCCGTTCCGACTTCACAGAGTCGTCTACGATCTGTCGTTCCCACTGGCCTATTCAGACGCTTGTTTAGGAACAAGCAATTGTCAACCATGCGTTCCACATGGGACATCAAACTCTGTTTGTATTCCTTTATTCTCTCTAGAACCGACTGTAACTTCAGGTCTTTCCTTACGTCGTCGTTTCGTAGATGACCTCTCAAACTGCATCCCTTAACTGCTCTAAAAATTTTCATTTCCGAGGCCTGTATTTTTGAAATATTTTTTTTTGCAGGAGAGTCCATGTTTTAAATCCATACATTAAAGTCGGCACAGCCACGACCTTATAGAACTTTAGCTGTGTTTTATTCTTCAATATTCGTCTTATTCTTCCACAGATGATAACTAAATTTATGCGTTGTATTTATTTACACATAATAAGCTTCAAATACAATACATCCTTCGTTTTCGTGAATTGCATTCATATGCGCATAAATTCAAAGATTGTATTCAATTTTAAGCGAACCGTCCACCGAAATTATACATCAGCCTTAAAAGAAAGCAAAATTTTAATAGAAGCCCCTCAGCGCCTTAAGGAGTTCAAATTAGTGCTCATTCCACAGCAAAGCAAACGGAAACAAGAAATAAAACTTGGTTGTTCATTCATAAGTAAATGTTGTTTTATATAATTTCGTTTGTAATACTATGAACAGTGCCAACTACCTGGTACACTTAATTAAATTTTTACAGTTGGAGTAACGAGGCACACCCGCATTTCAGTTCTTTCGCTAATTAGCTGCAAAGCAGTGCTGACGATTACAGCACGGTCTGGCTGCCTTTGTGTCATATTGTTGCAACTGTTAATTTGTTCTACAAAGACAAGAATGTTCATTTGAATGAAGATTACAAGTGAACGGAAAAGAACAAAAGATACGGTACAGAAGACAAAAATCTGTGAAGACGCACACGGACGTGGAGAATTAGAGCTTCACTATAACATTACAACGCACGTAAACTCAAATAAATTTTACTTAACATAATAATATTATTTATTTATTTAACTACTTATTTTGTTTAATATTTAGTGTTATTTAATATTTAGCATTATTTAATAATATTTAAAATCTTATTATTTGTGTTGGTACCCTTGAGAGGCACTTTTAATTTGGTACAGTTCTTTTCTGGATGTGTTAGTATTTAATATTGCATAAAATGTACTAAAACAAGAACTAATACTGAAATGAAATTCAATAAACTAATGGCGACACCTGTTGTTATATACAGAGTGGGCCAAAAGTCACTACCCATTGTGAGTTACTGAGTTACCCATTGTAAACATTAAGATAACTTTGGTTGTCGATAAAATTGCACTCTAGTGTTTACACAAAAAAATATCAGACACAAACCAAAGGCGCGTAATTTAAAATCGATGGGAAGATCACAACCAAAGTTATCTTAATGTTTATAATGGCTAACTCAGTAACTCACATTGGGTAGTGACTTTTGGCCCACTCTATATAATATGCTAGTGAAACATGGCCGATAACTGGGAAAGAAAAGCAGTATATACAAACCGGTGAAATGAATTTTTTAAGGCACATGAGTGGTTATCGTCTAATGAATCGAACGCGTAATGAATACATAGTAAGCGCGCTGTAGGCTACAGCAGAAGATCTGTGGCTAGGCCCTGGCTGCAGTGAAGACGGAACAGGCCATAAGCGTACACCGTGAAGTAACGACGACGATTATGATAAAAAGTATTGTTTCAGTTGAGATCCATGAAATATACATTATATAAGGTAACATATCATTGTAAATAAACTAATGGATCCATTTTACACAACCGAAACAGAGTAGGAGTTAAGCCGCATAGGCTGGATGCTATGTGAGTCGTACGACGTACAAAGAAGATAGCACTACCCTTCTGCTGCATTTTGTTACCCCCAAATGCTTACTTTCACAGACTGTAAAGAACCTGGAGGCTCAAAAATTTGCAGAGTGACATCTACAGATTAGCGATAGAAAGAAAATTTGCAGCGTGTTGTAAGATTCATATTCGACATGATAACGTCTTTTAGCTTGACATCGTTTGAAACTTTCTGTAACATGTAATGCTGTATGACGTCATCATTGCGTGACGCTTCCACACTTTCGATTCCCCACAGTCAAGAAATTTGATATGTAAACGCATCAAGACAGAAATAATCGCTGCTGACATTGAGTTTAGCAAACGTTTTAGTGAGAATAAATTTGGTTTTACATGCTCTTTTGTCTGTACTCCATCGTTTGAAACTTGCTGTAACATGTAACGCTGTATGTCGTCATCATTGCGTGACGTCATCATTGCATGACGTCATTGGGATTGTTGTAAATAAAGGTTTGTTTTGATACGTCGCAATATGTAAATAAAGGTTTGTTTTGTGTTGTGGTGAAATACACTGCTGCTGATATATAGTAACCAAACGTGGCGACTGACTAAAACAGCGTTCGACAATGGATAGCAGCGACGAGAAGGCTCAGATCAAGAAACGACAAAATGCCGAGCGAGTAAGAAAGTGTCGGGAACGAAAGAAGCTCGAGAAGGAACAGCAACGAGCGGCTGCTGTCGGCGGTGAAGCTTCGAGCGAACGAAGCAGCTGAATTCGAACAGGCAATCGCTGCGGTATCGCCAAAACGCTCCCGAAAACTGAAGAGATAGCAGCAGATGCGGAATTCACGAAACGATTCGACGACAACGAGTTCGGTTACGCCTGCTCCGTGTGCGATCGCTATGGTTCGAGAGAGATTTGCTTGCGACCACCGCCGCAAAAGAGTCAACACGTACTGGCTGCTTAGTTCCCCGACGACGATGTAGCTACCTTCAAAGTGTGCGAAACGTGTTGCAGATCCCTAGCACTCGAGAATATACCCAACTTGTCAAGATCCAATGGCTTCGTGCACCCCGAGTGTCCCGATCATTTGCCACCGCTTGATTGTATAACTGAACGTCTGGTCTCACCGCGTCTACCGTTCATGCAGGTACGACGCCTGCGGTTCGTCCACGGCAGTCAAAGTATTATAGGACAAAAACATTTGCGCAAAAGAAACAATCAGTCAGTTAGTAACCATAATAATGTTGCGTTTAGCTGGCGGCTGAAAGACATTATCATGGTCTTAAGCTTTTACCATTTGGTAAACGGTACTGTATCTTTTTTTTTGTAAACACCTGTTAATTTCCAAAAAATACCTGCTAATTTACTCACTGCTTATCAGCTGTTAGAAATGTATGTATCACACGAACGAAAAGAAACACCGTGCTATGATTGATTGTTCATTAAAGAAGGTCTCACGCCGATTGAAATTCTCAATAAAGTGGTAAATGTGTTAAGAGATGCTGCGACTTAAAAAAAAACAAATAAATAATTTTTATAATTTGGTATTCGAGTTTAAACGTGGTCGTACCAGCACTGGAAATGGTCGCAGTGGACGTCCTACAAGTGCACCAATACCACATATTATTAAAAAAAAATGACAAATTCTGTTCGAAAACCAGCCATTGAGAGTAGATGACATTGCTGTGCCATAATTTAATTTAAGAACTTGGTATGAAAAAACATTGTTTAAGCTGGGTGCCGCATTTTGGAGCTGATGCACTTTTTCGACATCCAAGCGGGGATAATCTTCAGTGCTCGTACGACCACGCTTAAAATGGAGTGCCCAGTTACAAACCATTGTTCCTAAAGGTGTAGCGTCTCTTAACACATTTACAAATTATGTTTGAATTTCCATTGACGTTAGGTCATTTTTTGTAACAAAGAATTTGTGATTTAGTCCATTTTTCAAAACACGCTTGACACGAAAATTTTTAGCAGCTCGTAAACAATGAACAAATTGGGAGATAGACTTGTAAATTAACAGGTGTTTACATGAAATACGAATCTTACAGATCACGAAAAATGTTATAGCTACAGATGTCACTACGCAAAACTTTTCAACTGACCCTCGTATGCCGATGAGTGTTGTTTCATTTGTGTTTTATGGAAAATGGTTCCTCTAAGACATCCTCATTAGAACGTATTTGATAACCTAACATACTGATAGCTTATATAATAAATTCAACTTGTTGAGAAAAGATGACAAATGTAGAGGAATATAGCGAGATGGTACATAGCCATATATAGAGAAAAATGTAAATATATAAAGACAAGTATTGTGTATTTTATTCAATACAGTTTCTTCTGCAAGTAGTGTACTGCGTTTTTGTCGTTTCAATTACCTAACGTACTTTAATTAATTAATTAAATGACATACTTTGTTTCAATTAATTAATTTACAAACCTTTGATGAAACTGATGTGTTTCATTGAAATGTACGTCAAATAACTGATATAATGACCAAAAATTTTAATTTTATAAATTTTTATCAAGAAGTGCGTTACACAGGTCGAGTCACCCCAACCCAAGCCAGAAGTAATAAATAAAGGGACAACTTAACAACATGTCAACTGGACGCTTGCTAGGAAACAATGTGAGAACGTGTGACAGACTCGGCCCAACTCTGATTTACAGCCCCACAACAAACTAAACAAAGGATACAGTACGGTGGCAAAGATACGGAGAAATTGTAGCGAACACACGCTGTAACGTTAATTTGGAGCGTGCCAGCAATAAGAAAAGGATACTCACACAAAGGGTTTAGGAGAATCTTACCCCGTACGAAGACAAAGAAGTGTACACCAAGTAAATGCAGCCAGGAAGTGTGCACAGCATGAAAACATCGTAAGGATGACAACTAGTATTTATGACGGGAGACCGGAGTGGCATCTTGGGGATGACGACACGCAAGGAGCTGCTAATTGACAAAAAAGGGTCGTGGGAAGTCAAACAATAACGAAATGCTACGTATTGTTCGCATGAGAATAACAGCAGACCTTCGGAGCATACTTGAACAAAAGCTTGGTGGACAGGCGCGGGATTCCTCTACATTCTAAGAAATGGTACGGAGCCCTTTCGTAGTGTACTTGAGGGGATGTCCGATAACCAACCAGAGTCTAGCATCTTCCCAGGACGCAAGCGGAGAGGACTGTCGTCATGAGGGCAACGAGAACAGCGAATCAGGGGTCGAGAACCATAGTTCTTCGTAGTGGTAGGAATTATCTGACCTATCGTGATTGACCAAAGGCGTATTTGCCAGGACATTGCATTATGGTAAATGAAGCTTAATAAAAACTGTTTACAGGGCACGCGGAGCTTCAGTCTTAATATATCTCGCAGTCTTACTATAACTCTCAGTCTTACTGTATTTCTGAGTCCCTCTAAAACTCAGTTACGCGGTACTTTAGTCAGTTAACATAGTACTTTTAAGTATTCACAAGTTATTCAGTCTTAGTGTATTAGCAGTTACTCAATCATGCAGTATACTTCAGTTGTTAAAAACTTTCAGTTACTCAGTTTTACTCAGCTATCGTTTGTTAAGAACTAAGTTATTTATTCACAAGTTATTCAGTTATTCAGTCTTCATTTAATAACAGACTCACAAAACTTTACGCCAATATTTTACCGAGTTACGGAAGTGTACCGCGGTAGCGCAGTGTGAAGTGTTATAAATACCGCTAAGATACAACCACAATATTTTAATGAAACAATACGTCATGTAAACTAAACACAGTACATTAACGTATATAGACACACGAAGAAGTTTGACGGTAGACAGTTATCTATACACGATCATTAACAATGAATGCAGTTATGCAACACAAAACCTTACAGACTTTCGTATTAACGGCCGACACCAACGGAGGATACACACACACCGCGAGTGAATCTTATCCGCGAGTGCTAAGTGAGGACAAGCATCAAATCTACGCAACCTTTACTTATTTGGATCATCAGTGGAAAGGAGTTTCACCGATGGAGTTTTTGGATAATTCACTATCACAAGTAAATCTTCATGTTATTACTGTTATAATAACTCTACTGTCCTGACTCTTTTCAAAAAAACCACACTTTGAGAAATTATATCAATGTAATGATAACATTAAATATATAAACTATTCATCTGAGGCAAAATGAACGCATTAGTTTAAGATTAATATATTGATTGTCTATGTTTATGTATATTCATTGTGTTATATATATGTGTGTTTTTCAGCGAACGACGTAATGAATTCATATTGTAATTTGTATTCTTATATATATGTTTTCTTTTATGAATGTACTTACAGGGCATAATTTATATCCATATATCGGAAGTTTTCTTTATTTGAATAATGTTAAATAAATAAGTATTTATTTGCTAAGTATTTATGCGTTCAATATTGTCATTTTACCTTGTAACAAACACTAACGTCAATTGAATTATTTGTAGTAAATTTTCCTATATCGTTTTTTATACAACTTTAAGAGTCTCAGTGCAGTAATTATGCTAATCGTTAATGGACACAGTCAATCACATCAAAGTAATTAATATATTACGTAATTTAAATTAATTTGACATAAATTAACCTAATTGGATAATTACATAAATAAATTCCATAAATTAGCATAATTGCACGTTGTATGAATTGGCTCCCAAAGAAATTGTCGTAAATTCATACATTATATATATATTGGCTCCCAAACAACGGGGGCACAACAAATTTAAATTAGAGTCAAATTTGTTCATTATACTGAAACGACGAAAACGTAGTACACTACTTGCAGAAGCAACTGTATAGAATAATATACATAACATTATATAATTACATACATACATACATCCTCGGCGCTACAGCCCAGTCCGGTCCCTGGCCTCCAAAAGGAATCTTCTCCACTGGTCTCTACTCCCGGCCAAAGTCCACCAGTTTGCTGCACCCAGCCTCACTGCCTCCTTACCAACCTGGTCCAGCCATCTTGTACGCGGTCTTCCTTTCCTTCTCCTTCCCATCGGCAAATAATTGATAACTCTTTTTGCGATTCTATCCTCCGCCATTCTCTGCACATGACCAGCCAACGCAATCTGTTAATTTGTATGAGTTGCACGATCGGAAGATCTTTAAACCTTTCGTACAACTCTCGATTATGCAGTCGCCTCCACATGTCGTTTTCCTTCACAGGGCCATAGATTCTCCTCAGTATCCTCCTCTCAAACACGGATAGTTTCTGCTCATCTAGTTTTTTTAGCACTAACATTATATAATTACTGCGTGAAACTTTCGAGTTACATATATATCCATCATAGAAAATGATGGATAAAGATAAGTATAGAACAGAACAGATGTAAATATAAAAAAATTTAGAAGGGAAAAAGAAGCGAATCAACATTACGTTTTGCGTAAAATTAGAACATTTGTCCGCGAAAGTATCTCAACGATTAAGAAGAACTTCGAAAGGAATGCAACGAGAGATGCACAGATAAAGTTATGGTAAGAAAGCTTTAAAGACGCCCGGGGATCTCTTGAATGTGATCCCCGTTCTGGAAGGCTTTTAACAAGCAGAACACCCAAAAATGTCGAACTCTTAGTGTTTAGTGTCAGTGGAGTGATTTTTCGCTATTTATAATTCTTTCACTGTCTAGTGCTTTCATCGCAGCAACCACGAAATATCCAGGCTTCATTCCTAGTTATTCAAGAACTTCACAGTTCATAATACTTCCCTTATTAAAACAAGTTATTGCATCGTATACACCTAAATCTAAAGTTTTTAATGTGACAAAAACTTTTTTTGGTATCCTGGTCCATATAACGCTGTTTACAGATTCATTGCAGTTTTGAGTCTTTCCATGAGTACACTTTTTCAATAGATTTGGATTAGGAAGGTCTCTGAATATGGGCTTTATTATATTCATAATAGCTTCTGGTATATTATTCTTGTGATTGTAAGGAAGGTCAGTAGGACATTCTAATTTTCTATTATATTTATACCAGGTATCTGGACCTTTAGGGTCGAAAATGCTGCTTTTTGAGGTGTATTCATCCTCTCCTGCATTGTTTACTTCAAAAATTAAGTTTGGCCATAAATTATTAAAAAATCTATATAAATTATATAGTTTTGGAATAATTTTTAGTATTAATATCTGTGAAAAAAATTTGTTGAAACCAAAACTTTTTTTACCTTACCGGATTCCCTTGTTTACGATGCCAGTTTCACATTGAAAAGAATAATTGAAGAGAAACGGGAGTTTAATTGTGAAACACAATTGGTCTTTGACAAAAAGCCTTTGATAATGTTAAAAGAACATTATTATGGCGAATTCTTGTCAGGAGAGGTTACTACACATCTTATAGAAACTATAAAGAGCCTTTATTTAGCCGTATAACCAGTGTAGAAGGAATGATGACTGAGGAAGTTCACACAATAAGGGGGTAACACAAGGCTGCTGCATGTGGCCGACGTTTTCAATATAATATAGACGGATGGAAGTCTTATGTTGACCCAAGAATTTTTCTGAAAGGACTATTTTTAAACTACATTTTGTACGATATATAATTACCTTAATATCCACTTTAGTGATACACAGTTTCGTCACTGATGACGCGTTTCGGGACTAAGTCCCATCCTCAGATACATAATTAATAAACTAAAATATTAAAATCACGACCATGATACTGGTCAAGTCAAAAATAAATAAAATAAATTATAAATCGCATGTAATAAGTTTTGCTAACCACGGCTGGAGCTCCCGCATGCGTTCACCCGCAACCGCGATTGTCACGCGACTGGTCAAAGATTAAGACAAACTGATTGCAGTGTCGAACAGGTAATTTGACGCAAAATTTACCTGGTCATTTAATAAACTGTTTTTGGTGTTACTATCTTTTAAAGCTTTATAAATTTCAAATTCCTCCAGACTATCCATCCGTCTACCCTTTTTACAAATATGCAACGCTGTTAAATTTCCTTCGAAGTTCGTATATTTATGTCCGCTTGATATTAAATGTTGTGCAAAGTTGGACTTATTATTACTTGGCTTAGGAATATGTTCTAAAAATCTTTTATAAAAACATCTGCCAGATTGACCGATATAGAACGCATCACAATCATCACATTTTATTTTATATACACCACATTGCTTTTTTAATGGTAATTTGTTTTTGTTTTTGAAATAACTTCCTAAATTATTATTTGTTTTAAATGATAAAATATAGTTATTATCTTTAAGAACGGGTCTTAAAATATTTGGCATAATACCTGTGAAATTAGCCGAAAGATATTTATAATTTTTGTTACTTGCTTTTATAGAGTTTGAATTTTTATTTTCTAAACGTTTCCTATGCCTATTTATTATTTTGTCAACTATTGTAGATTTATACCCGTTATTTATTGCTATTTGTTTGATAGTGCTAACCTCATTTAAGTAGTCCTCCTTTTCGAGGGGAACATTTAAAAGTCTGTTGACAAGACTGTTAAACACTGCCACTTTTTGTGTAATGGGATGATATGAATCATAGTGTATTACTGTGTCAGTACTAGTATGTTTTCTAAAGATTTTGTATTTTAAATTATTCCCGTTGTGTAATACAGTGAGGTCTAAAAAATTGATACTTTTGTTGTTTTCGATCTCCATAGTAAATTTTAATTTGTTATGAATTTTGTTTAGGTAATTTTTAAATAATTCTATTTGTCTGGCATTCCCGTTAAAAATAATAAAGGTATCATCTACATATCTGGAGTAATGGATGATTTTACTGGCGAAATAATTATCTTTTAAAATTTTTGTATTTTCTAAATGGTTTAGATATAGGTCCGCCAGGATGCCAGAAAGTGGAGATCCCATGGCAAGTCCTTCATTCTGTTTATAATATGCATTTTCAAATGAAAAATAGTTTTGATGAAGAATGGTTTTTAGTATCATCATCAGTTGGTTAACTTTCTGTATTTCTAAAGAACCTTTATTCATTAAATTATGCCTGAGTAAAATTAAAGTTTCATCAATAGGCACATTAGTGTATAAATCTACTATGTCGAATGATACTAGTTTGTAGTTTGGTTGAATTGTAACGTGGTTTATATTTTTGATAAAATCCTTATAGCTTTTAACACTCCGATTATTTTCTAAGTTGGTGTGCTCTCTGATGATTTTTACTAAGGTTTTAGCTATTTTATAACCGGGGGCAGTTGTAAAATTAACTAATGGTCTAATTGGAGTGTTCTGTTTATGTACTTTCGGAAGACCCCTTAAACAAGGCGCACTAGCATTTATTGGTTTTAGTGAGGATTGTGTGCGTTTATCAAATAGTTGCGTGCATTTATTTATTGTTTTATTCAGTTCTAAAGTGTACTTCTTAGTGGGGTCGGATGTCAACTTAGTAATATTGTTGTCATTTATAAAGTTGTGTACTTTTTGTGTGTATTCGTCAAGTTTCAGCATGGCTATAGAATTTCCCTTATCTACCTTGGTTATGTAAATATTATTATTAGAAAGTTTTTTATTTAGTTGTATAGCTATGCGTTGTTCGTGTTGTGCTTTAGTGTAATTAACTTTATTTTGTATAAGCTTATTGTTCTTGTTTTTAATGATTTTATTAAACTTATTATTTACTAATACTCTTATTTCATTTTGTTTACCTGGGTCAGGAATGTTTTTTATCACTGACTCGGCTTCAATTATTTCTTTAATTAAGTTATGTTTATTTTTAAGGTTGGGGGGAAAATTGTAATTTAGACCTTTGCTGATAAGTTTTGTCTCTGCGTCAGTTAAAGTGACGTCAGTTGTATTTATTACTCTAGGGTAGAAAATGTGCGTGCGTTCGATGTTATCTTTATATTTACTATTACTTAACTGGCTGATTTTAATTGCCTGTTTATGTTTGTGAAGTCTAATCTTATTTGTAACGTATTTGTTAATTTGCTCTATGATACTATCGATCAAAGCAGGATGTACCATGTTATATAATTCCAATTGAGATTTATACATAGCCAAATTCAATGATATTTTTTTGCTATATAGAAATTTAATCTCTTCTTTGATTCTAAACGTGCTAGCATATTGTTCGGTTTTTCTGGCTAGTTTGGAGGAATTATTAATCTTAATTTTAGCATAATTTGGGATTAAATTTTGTCGTAAACATGTTTTATTAAATTTTATATGTAAATTGGTTTTGAATAATTTAAGTTTAAGATTTTGATATTTATACGCGATACTTGCCTTGTATGGCTCCATGTTAATTACTTATTTTTTGCGTACCGTATCACTTATTATATGATATATAATTACCTTAATATCCACTTTAGTGATACACAGTTTCGTCACTGATGACGCGTTTCGGGACTAAGTCCCATCCTCAGATACATAATTAATAAACTAAAATATTAAAATCACGACCATGATACTGGTCAAGTCAAAAATAAATAAAATAAATTATAAATCGCATGTAATAAGTTTTGCTAACCACGGCTGGAGCTCCCGCATGCGTTCACCCGCAACCGCGATTGTCACGCGACTGGTCAAAGATTAAGACAAACTGATTGCAGTGTCGAACAGGTAATTTGACGCAAAATTTACCTGGTCATTTAATAAACTGTTTTTGGTGTTACTATCTTTTAAAGCTTTATAAATTTCAAATTCCTCCAGACTATCCATCCGTCTACCCTTTTTACAAATATGCAACGCTGTTAAATTTCCTTCGAAGTTCGTATATTTATGTCCGCTTGATATTAAATGTTGTGCAAAGTTGGACTTATTATTACTTGGCTTAGGAATATGTTCTAAAAATCTTTTATAAAAACATCTGCCAGATTGACCGATATAGAACGCATCACAATCATCACATTTTATTTTATATACACCACATTGCTTTTTTAATGGTAATTTGTTTTTGTTTTTGAAATAACTTCCTAAATTATTATTTGTTTTAAATGATAAAATATAGTTATTATCTTTAAGAACGGGTCTTAAAATATTTGGCATAATACCTGTGAAATTAGCCGAAAGATATTTATAATTTTTGTTACTTGCTTTTATAGAGTTTGAATTTTTATCCAAATACACTGCACTCACCGTCTATGGCTTTTTTCCGTGATGTTTTGTCCAGTTTACATGTTTCAAGGCACTTGCCTCATCATCAGAACTTATAAAATCAATCTATGTCATAAAAAATGACATTTGTCAAAATATTAAAACACAATACGGTAATTAAACTATGTACATAAATTCGTTTTAAAAATGTTCGGTGTGCCTTGCAAGACAACACGCGCCGTACTGACGTAATCTAAGCCTTATCTCGACTATATCTCATAGCGGTATCGTACAGTATATTTGATTTATACTGTAATTGGTCGTTCAACACATGTGGCTTGGTACTGGCGTCGTTGTATGATTTGTAAATTTCATATTCTTCAAGGGCATTCAAATAACTCCCTTTACTGCAGAAATGAAGGGGTATTAAATTTGAGCTAAAATCCGTGTAACTGTGACTGTTGTCTATGAGGTGCTTGGCGAAATTTGACTTGATATTGTCAAAGTTGTAAACATATCTGAACATAGACCCCCTACACGAGTTTACAACTTTGACAATATCAAGTCAAATTTCGCCAAGCACCTCATAGACAACAGTCACAGTTACACGGATTTTAGCTCAAATTTAATACCCCTTCATTTCTGCAGTAAAGGGAGTTATTTGAATGCCCTTGAAGAATATGAAATTTACAAATCATACAACGACGCCAGTACCAAGCCACATGTGTTGAACGACCAATTACAGTATAAATCAAATATACTGTACGATACCGCTATGAGATATAGTCGAGATAAGGCTTAGATTACGTCAGTACGGCGCGTGTTGTCTTGCAAGGCACACCGAACATTTTTAAAACGAATTTATGTACATAGTTTAATTACCGTATTGTGTTTTAATATTTTGACAAATGTCATTTTTTATGACATAGATTGATTTTATAAGTTCTGATGATGAGGCAAGTGCCTTGAAACATGTAAACTGGACAAAACATCACGGAAAAAAGCCATAGACGGTGAGTGCAGTGTATTTGGTTAACAAACACGTGGCTTGGGACTACAATAGGATTTATTCCGTTTAATTCAAAATGAATTTTTATTTTCTAAACGTTTCCTATGCCTATTTATTATTTTGTCAACTATTGTAGATTTATACCCGTTATTTATTGCTATTTGTTTGATAGTGCTAACCTCATTTAAGTAGTCCTCCTTTTCGAGGGGAACATTTAAAAGTCTGTTGACAAGACTGTTAAACACTGCCACTTTTTGGGTAATGGGATGATATGAATCATAGTGTATTACTGTGTCAGTACTAGTATGTTTTCTAAAGATTTTGTATTTTAAATTATTCCCGTTGTGTAATACAGTGAGGTCTAAAAAATTGATACTTTTGTTGTTTTCGATCTCCATAGTAAATTTTAATTTGTTATGAATTTTGTTTAGGTAATTTTTAAATAATTCTATTTGTCTGGCATTCCCGTTAAAAATAATAAAGGTATCATCTACATATCTGGAGTAATGGATGATTTTACTGGCGAAATAATTATCTTTTAAAATTTTTGTATTTTCTAAATGGTTTAGATATAGGTCCGCCAGGATGCCAGAAAGTGGAGATCCCATGGCAAGTCCTTCATTCTGTTTATAATATGCATTTTCAAATGAAAAATAGTTTTGATGAAGAATGGTTTTTAGTATCATCATCAGTTGGTTAACTTTCTGTATTTCTAAAGAACCTTTATTCATTAAATTATGCCTGAGTAAAATTAAAGTTTCATCAATAGGCACATTAGTGTATAAATCTACTATGTCGAATGATACTAGTTTGTAGTTTGGTTGAATTGTAACGTGGTTTATATTTTTGATAAAATCCTTATAGCTTTTAACACTCCGATTATTTTCTAAGTTGGTGTGCTCTCTGATGATTTTTACTAAGGTTTTAGCTATTTTATAACCGGGGGCAGTTGTAAAATTAACTAATGGTCTAATTGGAGTGTTCTGTTTATGTACTTTCGGAAGACCCCTTAAACAAGGCGCACTAGCATTTATTGGTTTTAGTGAGGATTGTAATTTAAAATACAAAATCTTTAGAAAACATACTAGTACTGACACAGTAATACACTATGATTCATATCATCCCATTACACAAAAAGTGGCAGTGTTTAACAGTCTTGTCAACAGACTTTTAAATGTTCCCCTCGAAAAGGAGGACTACTTAAATGAGGTTAGCACTATCAAACAAATAGCAATAAATAACGGGTATAAATCTACAATAGTTGACAAAATAATAAATAGGCATAGGAAACGTTTAGAAAATAAAAATTCAAACTCTATAAAAGCAAGTAACAAAAATTATAAATATCTTTCGGCTAATTTCACAGGTATTATGCCAAATATTTTAAGACCCGTTCTTAAAGATAATAACTATATTTTATCATTTAAAACAAATAATAACTTGGGAAATTATTTCAAAAACAAAAACAAAGTACCTTTAAAAAAGCAATGTGGTGTATATAAAATAAAATGTGATGATTGTGATGCGTTCTATATCGGTCAATCTGGCAGATGTTTTTATAAAAGATTTTTAGAACATATTCCTAAGCCAAGTAATAATAAGTCCAACTTTGCACAACATTTAATATCAAGCGGACATAAATATACGAACTTCGAAGGAAATTTAACAGCGTTGCATATTTGTAAAAAGGGTAGACGGATGGATAGTCTGGAGGAATTTGAAATTTATAAAGCTTTAAAAGATAGTAACACCAAAAACAGTTTATTAAATGACCAGGTAAATTTTGCGTCAAATTACCTGTTCGACACTGCAATCAGTTTGTCTTAATCTTTGACCAGTCGCGTGACAATCGCGGTTGCGGGTGAACGCATGCGGGAGCTCCAGCCGTGGTTAGCAAAACTTATTACATGCGATTTATAATTTATTTTATTTATTTTTGACTTGACCAGTATCATGGTCGTGATTTTAATATTTTAGTTTATTAATTATGTATCTGAGGATGGGACTTAGTCCCGAAACGCGTCATCAGTGACGAAACTGTGTATCACTAAAGTGGATATTAAGGTAATTATATATCATATAATAAGTGATACGGTACGCAAAAAATAAGTAATTTACATTTTGTACGCAGATGATATGGTAATAATTCAGGACACCGAGGATAAACTACAAAAACTGTTGTACATACTAAATCGAATAACTAAAATGAATATGGCTTTCAAATATCAGCGATAAGACTAAAAAAAATGGCATTCAGAAGGAAGCAACCCGCAAGAAATAACTTAGTTATAGATATAATGATTATGGAACAAGTCCAGGATTTCAGTTCTTTGGGATGCTACGTTACATACGGGATAGAAATTGATCTGGATGAAAAATCAAACAAATTTAGGAATATCTGTGGAACAATTCACAGATAACTTAAAAATAAGTCACAGAAGGAAACAAGGATAAGGATTTTTAACACTGTAGCGGAGCCAGTTTTGATGTATGGAGATGAAGTCAGAGTTATGACAGAACGAGACAAAGCAAAGATTCAGGCAGCGGAGATGAAGTTTATGAGGTGTCCTCTGGGCTGTACCATTCTTGATAGAAAGAAGTATGTAGATATAAGGACGGCACTGGAGGGTAGATCCCATTGTTGGAACAGCTCAGGAGCAACAAAAGAAAGTGGTGTGATCATTTGGGAAGAATAGCGGATGACAGGATTCCAGTGCTAACAATGGAGTATAGACCGGTAGGGAAGAGAGATGTAGGACGTACGGGAGCGAAGAGGATCCCGGAACAGGTTCAGGATAAGCATAATCCTTGAGGTTGGTGTTGATGACGATTTAGTTTTCGATTAGAACAAATTCTAGCGATTAGTCCTTTAGGTGAGTTTTAATAGAAAAATAAATATTGAACAATTAGACGAGAGAATTGTGAAACAACACACTGTGTATTTTACATTGGCTGATCATAAAACCACTCACGGGCATCGTTAAGAACATACGAGTATACAGTGTGTGTGTGTGTGTGTGTGTGTGTGTGTGAGTGTGTGAGCGTACGCGTGCGACAGGGGAGAGCAGTGACAATTGACATGGTAATTTTGTGTTGAAATGTCAATATGCGTTTGCACAATACGCAATACTCCAATAACATTACTGTGTGCGGTGAATAATTGAGAAGCCTAGCGGCAGGCAAAAACGTTTTGACAGCCATAAACGATAAGCGCACAATAAAAGCTGAACAATTTTTCGGTGAACCAAAATCAGGAGCTAAAACATTAATGTAAATGGGAATGAAAAGTGTAAAGAACCGTGTGCGAACATATTTGAAAAACTGTTAGGCAACAGGAGGAAACAATAAGAACATTTTACGCAATTACTAAGCGCGGTCTTTCTCAGTTGTACATTTTCTCAACGTACTGTACGTCGTGTGCAGTTTATTATCTGTTGTTATCGTCTTCTGAAAACAGATTGCAGATGGGTGTACGTTAGTTAAATCGAATCTGCAACGAATCTGGATTGCAAATATCCACACTTAAGTCCAAGAGATGGCTTTTCCGTGGAACTGAACCCGTACGGGCAAAGATCGTTATAAACGGTATTGTCCTGGAACAAGTTAGCAATTTTGAATACCTGGGCTACAGTGTGTCTTATAATGCAAGCAACGACGTTGTGAATAAGGTGCATAAGTTCAACTTCATGTGTGGGACCATTAGGCGAAGCCTTAAGTCATCAAGTAAAGGTACACGCCTAAAATTCTACAAGCTGATGGCTCTTCCCAGACTTCTTTATGGGTCTGAGAATTGGACTTCAACGAAAGGCTAGGCCAGTCCCATGCAAGCGGCTGAAATGAGATTTCTCAGGCACGTAACAGGGTATACTCTCCATGATCATAGAAAAAACACAGATATACCGCAGGAACTGAATATTCTGAGTATACTGTACTAGACAAGATCGCCCAGTATCGTCCGAAGTGGTGAGAACATCTTTACCGAATGGAGACTGCCGCATCTCCAAACAACTATGGAACTATAAGCCGCGGGGAACAGAGAGGTGTGGGACGTCCGAGGAAACGCTGGGGTGACCGTTTGACTAATCTTTGCCTATTTGAGACCGGAACAAACCATCCTTGCTTTAATCCTTGAAGATGATAATGATGATGATGATGATGATTCTACTTGTTACTAGGAATGTTCTTCTTCTTCTTTCTCACTATATCCCAACGTGAGCCCTGCCTTCCAACACCAATCTTCTACAATATCTCCTATCCATTGTCATCTCAGAGTAGAGTAACCCCTCACATCCATTTTTCTTAGATCTCCCAGCACATCATCCAACCATTTTATCCTAAGTCGTCCCCTCTTTCTGCTAACCGCTTTGGCATTCTGTTTATTAAATATTTTATTTCATTTTTCAACTCTTCTTCATAGTGAAGTGGAAGTGATTAACTCAGTCGTTTCGTGTTTAATGTTTCGTTCTTCATTCTATTTTTAAGTATGACCCACAAGTTTTCACTATTCTTTAAAACAAGGATGTTTTCTTGCCAGGGAAGTACGTGAATATATTTTATTGTAGAAATGTTCCCTCTGTCTTGTTGTTATAGAAAAGGTGCTTGTCATGCATGACTACAAATATTTATCTGAACCTTCTCTTACTTGAAGTAACCGTCTGTTTTCCCAGTTACCTTCACATATTGTGTTTAGTTTATTAATCATCATTATCATCGTCGTTATAATCGTCGTCATCATCATCGTCGTCGTCGTAGTCGTCGTCGTAATCATAATCATCATCGCCATCGTCATCATAATCATAATCATCGTCGTCGTCGTCGACGACGTAATCATAATAATAATAATCATCACCATCATAATCATAATCATAATCATAATCATCGTCGTCGTCGTCGTCGTCGTAATCATCATCATCATCATCATCATCATCATCACCGTCATCGACATCGTCATCGTCATCTTCGATACAGAATAAACTAAAACTTTCGAGCACACTAGGCTAGAAATGATCACTCCAACGCTTCTTCTAACGTATCACACCTCTTCGTTCTTTCAGTTTGTAATTCAACAGTTTTGGCAATCATACATTCGGTTAAGATGACCCAAACGCTTTAGCTCACACTGGGTTATTCTACTAAGTATACTAACAGTATTCAGTTTCTGCCGTATATCTGAATTTCTTCTGCGATCTTTCAAAGTATACCTGCCTTGGAGAGTGCCTGACAAATCTCATTTCGGCAGGCTGAACACAACTGACGTGGGATTTCGTTAAAGTCCAATCCTCAGATCGATAGACAAGTGTGGGGAAGGGCCTGGGGACACCTAGTTGAACGTCACGCGTGGTTTATTATTCCTTCTACGTTAATGTGCGCCTACCAGGTCTATGCACAGACAATCAGGTCCAGGCCTGGCTGACCTTGGATCTTTCAAAATTTGGAAACAACAATATGAAGAGAATATATTATCCGAAGCTTCCGTGCGTGGTCGTAAAGAACAGAGACTCGTCTGAGAAAAAAGACTTGAAAGTAAAATATCGGTATGGAGAACCATACATGACTTCCATGTTCTAAGATTTATATTTAAAATCATTTTTGAAAAGAAATATTTCCACAGAAACTACTTCTTTCCACTTCTTTCTTCAGCCTTAACCACAGTACTGTCGTCACTAACGTATACCACCTCACGTTAGGGCATTCGATTTTTACTGATGATGGCAGTCGATGGCACTGCCGAAACGTCTGGTTTTGCAGAAAACCACGGCCAAACAGCCTGGAAAGGAAATTTAACAACAAACTACTTCTTTGTTGCCGATAACGTAGTACACATATAAAAAATTATCCCCTCCCCCTTCAACTATCATTTTCATTTATAGAAAATTACCCTCTCCCCATTCAACCACCCTTTCCATTTATAGACATTTCATTTACCTTTCTACAGTGGATTATTATGACCTTCTTTTCAGGATATTTTATTTATCAAAATTAAGTACTTTACTCTTGTTAAAATATAAAATGTTGCAGGTAAACTACCTCATTCCCCCAACCGATCTTCACCAAAATAAACAGACCTTGAGTACTCTAGAACTCGGGCAGATATGCAAAACATTACTTGATTCTGTTTTAATTTGTGGCAGTTATCGATCGCCATAGAAAACTTTATTTTTTTTTAAAGATAAAACGTTTCAGGTAAACTACTCCTTCCCCTTAATCGATCTTCACCAAAATCAATAGGTCTTGAGTCCTCTACAACTCAGGTACATATGCAAAAATTAATTGATTCTGTTTGAATTTGCGGCAGTTATCGTTCGCCGTAGAAAACATTCTACACATTGACACACAGACACACAGACACATTTCGGAAAATGACTTTTATTCATGTTTTGAGGGTAGTACAATTTATCTCGAACACGATTTTTTTCTCCATCACCGTTTCATCCATCATTTTCTTATGGAACATGGAAGTAATAAAGATGTAATGAAAGTGCCTAAATAATATATGCAAAAGAATTGTTGATTCAAACGTTTGGCATTTTCAAGGTTTGAACACTGTGGCGTAAGATGGGTCATGAGAGTCAGTATTAGCGATTGACGTGTGAAACACTGTGCAGTTTACTTTTCGCCATTTATTTGTGAATCTTGTTAAAATTAATTTCTGGCCTGTTTGGCCGTGGTCCATTGTTTCTAACTAAAACAGACGTTTCGATAGTACCATCGACTGCCATCATCAGTGTAAAATTCGAGCTTTACTAAAGTAGATTGGTATACGTTAGACCACAGTACTGACAGATCAAAGAACCGACCGTAGCCCAATATCCAGGACATAAATTCTTTTAGATTTTGAAACTTATGTTACTAAATTAAAAATTGATCTAAAGAGAACCAACATTTTAATAATATTTTAAATAATATTAAATAACCCTAAATATTAAATAATAATAAGTAAATAAATACTTCAAAATAATGTTAAATAATAATATTAAATTTATATTTAACTGAGTTTACATGCGTTTTAATGTTATAGTGAAGCTCTAATTCTCTACTTCCGTGCACTTCTTCACGAATTTTCGTCTTCTGGACTATATCTTTTTTTTCTTTTCCATTCACTTTTAATATTCATTCAAATGAATATTTTTGTATTTTTAGAACAAATTACAGTTGCAACAATATGACACAAAGGCAGCCAGACCGTGCTGTAATCGTCAGCACTGTTTTGCAGCTAATTAACAAAAGAACTGCAGTGCCAGACTCTTTTCTCCAACTGCAAAAATTTAATTAAATGTACCAGGGTGCTGGCGCTGTTTTTAGTATTACATACGAAATTTCCTTATTTTCAGTTATAGAAAATAACATTTAGGCCTACTTCTGATTGAACAACCAACTTTTATTTCTTGTTTCCGTTTGCTTTGCTCTGAATTCAGCGTTAACTTAAAGTCCTTAAGACGCTGGCTGCCTTCCATAAGAAAATATGATTATAGATTCCAATGAAGGAATGTGCAGAAGATGGCATGTCTGGAAACGGGTCAGTTGCGGCCCTATCGTATGCGACTGAGGTGGAAATTTAACCCAGTCACTTGCGATCAATTGCATTTTCATGTTATTATAATAATACAAAAATTAGTATTCATTCCTAGCCTAATCTCACCTAACCTGACCTGACCTGACCTAACCTAACGTAACCTAACTTCACCTAACCTAACCCAACCTAACTTAAATTAACGTAACAAAAATATAGGTCGCAGGACCGAGTAACCTAACCTTACTCGCACAAATGAAAAGTTGCAGAATTTAAATCTTATCCAAGTTCAGAATAGGAACGTTTATAATGTCAGATTCGGTTAGTAAGTGAAAGTGGGGGAGCAATTGACCGTGTAAGAAGAAGTGAAAACGTTGTTTTGACACAACTGACCAAGACCGTAGGCTGGAAGCCTAAACCTTGAGGTGAAGAATAAAAAGAAGACATTTGTTCCATGTACACACGGGTCCAAGTAAAACGTAGAACGAAGGGTTTGTCGGGCGGTCACTGAAAAAAATTGCTAACTTTTTCTGATTGAAAATTATTACAAAACTTGTTTAATTTTGTACAAAATGCCTGTCATTAATACAGGTGGTCCCACAACAATACTTGTATTTTCAAAAGCTTTACGAACGTCTAAAATTTTAAGCCATGGCTCACGGATCAATAGACAAATAAGTTTATCTTATCACTCAAATAAATAAGATTGTTATTGTGAAATACTGACGTTAAAGACGTTGAACGTTGTGGATTTATTGTCGTCTGCGAGCTGTTGCAGACAAATAACTTTCTAACTGTTTGGCCATAAATTCTGTATAACTGCGCTCGCTTTATCGCGCGACGACCCGTCATATTTCAACGAAAGTCGATAATACTTATGGGAATTTGATTTGTATTTTGCAACTGTGCTTAAAGTTTTCTTTTTATTTTAAAAACTATCGTAACAGGCGTTATAGTCAAGAGATGAAATACAGAATTCCTTTAGCTTAGGAAGTCTTTAATAGAAAGCGCAGGCCATTAGATATAAAGCTGAGGAAGAGTACGGTGAAGTGTTTTGTTTGGAGCGTGCTCCTATACGAAGCAGAATTTTGGACGTTGAGGAGAGAAGACGAGAGGAGATTAGAGACCTTCGAGAATGTTGCCATGCAGAAGGATGGAAAGTATTTCATGGAAAGATACAGTCCGTCGCTCACACATTTTATAGGTGTTTATTGTGATGAACAGGAGAGGAGGTTGGAGACCTTTGAGATGTGGACGTGGAGAATGATGGAAAGACAGGATGCGTTTCCTGCGGTGAGTGTGACAGTGGGAAGAATGGAGGAGGAAACGAGAATATTATATATCATCTTCGGCAAGAAGACAAATTGATTTGGGCACTACAGGCAGTAAACACAAGGAAATGTGAGGGTAGTAATACTGCAAGGGCTGGTAAATGGAAAGCGGAATTGATGACGGAGGACAGGTTAGATTACAGGTGATAGAAAATGAAGAGACTTGTGCAGGACAAGAAAACATGGACAGAAGACTATGGAGACTGTTGGTGTTGGAAGCCAGGGCTCATGTTAGGCTGTAGTACTGATAAAGAAGAACAACAACAACAAGACGACGAAGAAGAAAGATCTAAAATTTCAAGCACTTAGGTGAGATTCTGACTCTGAAAACATCAACGAGAAAGGACTGAAGAAAGGACGAGTAAGATGGAGATTACGTTCAGACTATGGCGCGATTCTTACAACTCCAAATCATTACAAACTATCAGGTAAAATTCAAACGCTTCTGTACTGTAGTCAAACCGGAACGATTCCAGGTGGCAGAGAAAACGTGTAGTCAAGGATTCTCAGAAATAGAAAATATAGAAAGGAAGTTTCTAAAGGAAATCCTAGGCGCCCAGAGAAGTATTAACAAATAAGTTTACATTTTATATGAGGCCAAACCAAGAGTGTACATAAATTCTGAATACATGTCGACTGCCATAAGGAAACGGCGAATGGTGTTCTACAGGCGCTTTAGAAGAATAAAAAGCAAACATCTTCACCTTCCGGGAGAATAGAAAGGCACAAGTACCATGGGTAAAAGAAGTCCATGAAAAACTAGAAACGTGCGGAATCAGGGAAGGAGATATAGGTAACAAAAAAGTGTTCCTAAGGAAAACTGCAGAGGTGCAGGATCTGTCCGAAGGGAAACTAAGGAGAACCAAGAGAGAAGAACGATAAGAGCGCGAGCAAGAGAATTAGGAAATACTGTAAATGGAGAAATTACTTGTGACTGTGAAGGAAGTGGAGGCCAGAGGTCGCTGAAAAGGAAAGGTAAAGTATAAAAAGCAAAGTGGAAAAATTATTATTTTGATTGAAGAAATAAAAACGACGTTTCATAGAACACTTGTGGTGATTTTACTACACACTACCACCACCAACACGATCAGCATCATTCTACGATTTTCTATCACGTGGTGACACAACCAGCCCAGAAATCGCCGCACAGGGTTTCCGACCCTTTCTATTCCAGTTCTTCTAAGGCTTCATAGTTTCACAAGAGATCTTCACTACACATTATTACGTCATATAATAGCTTCAAACGTCTCGTTCCTCTCTTTATCCACCTAATAATGATCGTTATTAGTGGATTCATTTATTCGTAGGGTACATTTAGTGCAGTCTCCGTTTTCCTCATTACAACCCACAAAAGTGTTCTACACTCCTGGATTGTTCTGAACACCTCTTCAGTTGACATTTTTATTTATCCCACCTTATCCGTTCCGTCAGTTTCTACAGTTCCAGCGGTTGAATTATATTCCTATCTCTTTTCCTTAATTTTCCGAATTCCTCGCCTACTAACGTAAACGATCCGTATAAAACACGTTACTACTCTCTGTGCAAAGCATTGTTCTTATGGGCATCAGTGTTGACAAATGTAACAGAATCAGAGTCCAATGGACAACGCACTCTAAGATGCCCGAGCACGTCTTTCAGGCTGCCATGGCCTAATCGCTGGAACAATATTTATACTTGGCGAACAATTAAAAAAAAAAAAAAAGACTGCTCGGTCGTGACAGGGCGCCATTGCACTGATGAGTCACTCCTTTCCGCACAAATCGAATCAACAAGGTTTCTCTTTATATGAAGTTTGTTCATTTAGAAACGTAGCGAGAGAAAAGCTAAAAGTTTAATAATAGTTTATTCTTTTTAATTCTGATACAAAAAAGAACAAAACAAAAAAATCGCAAAGAAAATTCATTTAAAGAAGTTTGCCGAAGTTAACAGTGTCTGTGTAGATTGGAAACTGAAAGTTGGAAACCGCAAAGTTTAATGTTGTGGAGAAGGGGTGTCGGAGCCACGGACCGATTGAAAAAGTTTTCTTCTGCCTTCTGTGCTCTCCAATGACTACTTTGATGCACTCTATAAAAATAGAAATTACAAACCGCTCCAAACAGCTGAGCGAAGAACTTTTGTTTACTCCTTCATTCATCATCGTTACATTTCCTTTCGTTTTATTTCCGAATTGATTACAAAATTTTGAGCCACCATAAAATACTGAGAATTACATATTAATATAAGCTAACAGAACATTAACGTGTACTTTGGAACTTTCAGTTATGTGTGTATAGTCTTTCTGTTATATATTTTCTCCAAGGTTGGCTAATAAAATAAAAGTAAATGCCTTATGAAAAACAGCCCAGTCTTATGGAATTCAACGATGTGGCTGATTGCACTTGAGAACGTTAGAGATCGTATTTACCGATGTATTCTATCGTAGGCTTCCGCGATCGGGATGTCTATTATGTTTTTGAAGTCTTCTTCCGGTATGTGGTGCGTCAAAAATGTCTTGTGGTGACGACATTTAACTCATAATACAATGAGTATCCTCTTGTCTATGTGACCAATACATAGACCTGAGGATACTCATTGTAATATGAGTAAAACGTTGTCATACAAAACATTTTGGACGCGGTCTATATATTTTAGACTTCAAAAACATATTTATAGTTGTGTTTTCCAACATAATCATTAACAGATGAGTCACGTGAACGTGTTATTTACGACTTATCGACGTAACCTGTGGCGTATCTTAGAGCTGCTTTGGGAGGGGGGGAGGATGCGACTCTATGCAAATCTGTGACCCGTCACCTAGAGAAACTCATCGTCACCACGTATGTAGCGCCGATGGTAACCCACCCAATCCCTATATGGGACTACTTGGATAAAATTCATAAGCGTAAGCTTCAGTCTCTCCTGGACAGAGGAATGCTCCAGCATGTAAAGGCCATTATTTGACTTCAAACCAAACATTCCGAGAATTTCATCCTGTCTCTTCCCTGAACGACACTTTCCATAAAGTTCTACCTCCGCTGTCCCTGCTTTGAGGACAACCCCCTAATTAGCGCCCACGGTCGCAACCATCCCTGTCAGGTGAATCTTGGCCTCGGCGAACTCTCACGTTCAATTAAATTCGTCTGATTAAAATTCCACGGCCGGAAGCAGGCCACATCTAATAATCCAGTACTTTGAGGTCCCCGCGGTGGGAGCTTCACAAGAAGTTCGGAACGCGGCACAACAGCCCACATCGCCTCGCACAACCCCACGTTATCATCGTCATCGTGGACTCCCCACGACGAAACAGAATCCCCTTTTTCCTCGGGAAGAAAAGAGAAACTCAGAATATTTCCTACATAATTTAATAAATGTAGTTTATAAATTCTTTGGGTCAGAAAGTTTTTGAGTAAACCAACGTGGAAGTAAAGGGTTGAAAAAATACATAAAAACGATAATTTTAAAAACATTCTACTTTTAATAATATTATTTAAATTAAATAAGTATGTCTAGTATAGTTTTAATTAGTATATCTAATGTCATTTGGAATTACTTAACTCTAAATTATTATTCTTAATTTCAGGTCTTGTGAAAGTAAGCCTGAAGATATATTTTCAAAACCCAATTTTATTACCTTTCGCACATTAATTTAAGGTTGTCGCAAGAATGTTTTAATCAACTTATAGATTGTATTAAACTATGTTACTTTTAATTTAAAATCAAGTAAAAATTCTGAATTAAAATCAGGAGAGTGCAAAGACGACGATTCAAAATACACAGGTCTAAGACTTGAGGAGTGATGACGTAGCCAACCCTGCAAGGGGAAGGTATCTAGGCGATAAAGATAAATGTAGATTAATAGCCTCTGTCATTTTCTTACGCACGCGTAATTGTTGTTGTTTTTTTTTAATGCTACAAATGCGTACCTTATTTAAAAATGTTGCATGATTACCATCATTAAGGCGACTGTGATACTAATTTTGAAATATTGAAATTCCTTTGGTTTTTTTTTCAGTTATTTATAAAAATTATTTTAACACAGGTAGCTGGCTTAGGAAAAGGCATATGTTAGGTCATCATCATCGTCATCATCCTCAAGGTCTAAACTAAGAATGTTTTGTTCCGGTCTCAAATAGGCAAAGATTAGAGCTGGTCACTCCAGCGCTTCCTCGGACGTCCCACACCTCTCCGTCACCACGGCTTATAGTTCCATAGTTGTTTGGGGACGCGGCAGTCATCCATTCGGCAAAGATGTTCCCACCAATTCAGCCGATACTGGGCGACCCTATCGAGCATACTCAGAATATTCAGTTCCTGCGGTATATCTGTGTTTCTTCTATGATCATGGAGAGTATACCCTGCCATGTGCCTGAGAAATCTCATTTCAGCCGCTTCGATGCGACTGGCCTGGCCTTTGGTTAAAGTCCAATTCTCAGACCCTTAAAGAAGTGTGGGAACAGCCACCACCTTTTAGAATTTTAGGCGTGTTCCTTTACTATCTATAACAGAATTTTAGGACAGTACCATCTATAACATTTCCCGCACGGGATCAGTTCCACAAAAAGCCATCACCTTGGTTTTAGTTGTGGGTATCTGCAATCCAGCGTCTTTGAAGATTCCATTTAACAAATGTGTCCCCATCTGCAATCTGTTTTCAGAGTCCGACAGAATAGCCTGATCATCCGCAAACAACAAAGTGTCAATTGTAGAGCGACCAATCATAATATGGTCTGGAAGACTCATCTGCCAGTTTTGTATGACATCGTCAATATATAAATTAAAAAGGGAAGGTGATAATGGACACCCTTGTCGTACCCCACAGTTGATCAGGCCAACTCTACGAGCTGTTCTCAGCTTCCCTGCTTCTATTAAGATTTTATTCTCCACATAAAGACTCTGTATGGCTATAATTAGATGTTGTGGGATCCCTTTCCTTGCTATTACTGTCCATAGTTTGCTCCGATTCAATCTGTCAAAAGCCTTCTCGAAGTCGATGAAAGCTATGTATGTGGGCAGCTGATACTCTCTACGCTTTTCTATGAGCTGGGCTATTGTAAGTACACAATCTAAACATGATCTGCCCTTCTTGAAACCGTTCTGTGCCTCTGAAAGTATGGTTTCCCTTATCGCGTTCAGCCGTGTTCGTAATATAGATGCATATAATTTATATGAAGTATTAAGGAGGCTGACTCCTCTGTAGTTCCTGCAGTCATTACGATCACCCTGTTTGAATATGGGAATTACCTTTGCAAGCCGCCAATCGTCAGGAACATGACTAGTGGTCCAGCATAGATTAATGAACTGCAGCAAACGATCATGCAGCAAAGCTGGTGCACACTTTATAAGCTCAGAACATCAGTACCTGGTGCTTTTCTATTCTTACAGCGGTGTAGAGCAGCTAACAATTCATCCGTTGTTATTGGGTCCACACAGTCACTGATATCAGCAAAGGCTGCTTCTTCCAGTTGATCCTGGGTCCATAGTTGCTCATAGTATTCAAGCCATTGTTGTTCTGAGATATTACTGACCTTCAGGTTATCCCTTTCCGTTCCATTTAAATGCCTTAATATTTTGTAAGGCCTGCCGTTTACATCGTGTTCTATATCACTGACATATTTATCCAATGAACTTCGCTTGATTTTCCTGACTTCTCTTCTGGTAATGGCACAGCAGCGCTTATATTCACACCTTGTCTGAGCAGTGTTTAAGGCAAGATGTTTCAGGTATCCCTGCTTTTTAGCATCTATTATTTGTCTAATATCGTCATCCCATACCTGTAGGCCTCGGTTTCCGTAACTTTTAAGTCTCGTTCCCAATGCTTCAAATGCTGCTTGTGATATGACATCTCTGATGTTACCCCATTCTTGATTTATATTCCTACTGATGGGTTTTTGTTGTGCAAACTGACTCAACCGGGTCTGATACAGGTATCTTATACTTTCACCTACGTTAGGTGATTACGAAATTTCGCTGAGGTTTTTAATAGCTCGGGGGGGGGGGAGAAATTGATTCTCTGATCTCCACCCGTATTTACGGCACAGGCTTTAATAGTGCCAAGCATACGATTCCACCGAAGTTCCTGTAATGATCAAAACCAGTGCAAATCTAACCAGCAGGCCGCAGACTCGACACCCGTAAAACATTCAAAACGGAAGTTAATTTTTCTCGTTTCTTACTTGTTGGCGATCTCTCTAGATGGTCCCTCTCAAACAGGTATCATTACAACGTGATTCATTTGCCAGCGGTTACGATGACATGTAATAATTGGTTAGCTTTAATTAATTTATAAATCCACGTCCTACCAAACGAGAGAAACATGAAATATGGACGGACAATTATAGCGATTCGATTTCACCTACCGGTTGCGATCGTCAGCAACCGGTTTTCAATGATTATCACCGTCAATGTGTGTGTGTGTGTGTGTGTGTGTGCATGTGTGCACGCGCGGTGTAATTATTGGCACGTAACATTTGTTTCCATCGTTAGTGACAGCAGATGTCGGTTATAAATACAATTAATTACATTCATCATCAAACCGTCATTTCCAACCTACAATCGCCATTCTCTAGACTTAACAACGTTCCAAATTAAACTTCAACAATTTATCTGCAGCTGTCGAACTGTTTTCCTTCGTCGCATTTCGCTGCGCCCTTTCAAATGTTTTCCTGCACAATCTGGTTTTTTGTGATCGCTCTTATATTACAGTATAATATATCCATACTCGTTCGTCATGAAACACTAATATTTTAAATATAAATTTAAAATAAAATTGTCATATGATTCGTGGTAATCGGACACGTCATGGACAACGAAAAGAACTATTCTCATTTATTCATCATCTACGCTATTTTGAAATTTTTCATGAAAAAATATTCACAAAAATTATTAACTCTTCTTCTTTTCTTCTTCTTCTTCTCCTCCTTCTTCTTCTTCTTCTTCTTCTTCTTCTTCTTCTTCTTCTTCTTCTTATTATTATTATTATTATTATTATTATTATTATTATTATTATTATTATTCGTCTTCTTCTTCTTCTTTCTCTTATCATTAAGCCTATGACCTTTTTTTTCCATTCGTCAGCTATGGTACCATATCATTCTAACTTAAAATACTTTTTTCCCACCTTCATACAAGATATAGTCTTATAATCGGGTAATAAGATACCCACATATTAAACCAGTTATTGCCAACTGGCCACCCGCGACTTAAACTTGGATAAAATCTAATAATTATTCTATTTACTTTATTTCGTAAGTGAATAATAAAATATTATTTTAACACAGAATGATGTTGCAGGAGAAGTCTTAGGAAAGTTCGTCGCGCTGATTCATTACCAAACGTAGAGTAGATTTCTTCTTCTTCAGTGGCACGACAACCTATTACTGAGTCAAGGCCTCCTTTAACAGTCTCCGCCCGCCAGTTGTCCCGGTCAAGTGCAGACAACTGACTGGCTGAGAAACTGGTAGATTTCTGGACATAAAAGAGTTTCACAGATGGGATATGTGAATTCTCTGATTCAACCCCCAACCTGGAGGACCAGGACCGTTAATTTCGGGGTACTCTTCCCCTACAGAGTTGCTTTCACCTCAGCTGACGAGCTGTCTCTGCCCGGTCGCAGTAGGCCAACTGACTCAGCTCTTGTGTCCAGCCGTTGGACTACTGTAGCCTCCTCCGCCTCCACACTAGATGCACATACTGCTGCCGATCTGCATCACCCTGCCAGGCCAGAGCCCAGGATACCCCCAGACTGCCCTGACAGAACCCCCATTTTACGTTTGCTTACCGATCCACTCCGCCGAAGGGATTTGGTTACCACAACCTTGGAGTGGATTGCTCGGCGTAACAGGGTACACCGACGCGTAGGAGAGTAGATTTCATTTAGTTTTATTATTGGAATGTGAAGTTGGTGAAGTCCCTTTATATTTTCAGCATATTACAAGATCCAGTCTACTTCCTTCCATCCCTCGGCTAGACAAAACCGCCGCGCTTGTCCTGTGTTTTCTCCTTGATAAAGGCTATAATCATCCGCATCTGTTATTCAGAGTCGTGTTTTCAGCTCAATGTGGACATTCCTGCTTTAGTGGCTGCAACAGACAGATCCCAGTTTCACATTGAAGGTTTTATGTAAATGTGCAATGATAATATCTCTTTGTTATATCCTCATTATTATACTGACATAATAAATATTAACATATTCAGATCCATAGCTTACTGCACAGCCGAGATATTGGAAACGGCTCACTTGTTCTAAAGTGCGGTTGTTTATAACTATCTTAGTCCTCACTGCATATTTACCTTTAAAGCCCAAATCTTTGGTTTCTCTTACTGAAATTGTCAGTGAGTTCTCTCTTGCCACATCTTGTAATTGATACATAATATAATATAAATTTTGGAATATTTGTGGCACGGTACATAGAAGTAAAACAAGACACAACACAAGGATTAAATTTTATAAGACAATTGCAATATCAACTTTGATTTATGCAAGTTAGGCCTGGGTGATGACAAAAAAGGGAAGCGGCAAGATTCATGGTGCTGAAATGCAGTTTCCTCGAAATTACTTTTAATTATACATTGCAAGATAGAATAAGGAACGAAGATATCAGAGCAGAACTCAAATTAAAGGACATAAATGAAATTATTGTACTTTACAGAAGACAATGGAGGGATCATCTGCAAAGAATGACAGAGAATCGATTGCCAAAAACTATAAAGCCATTTATAGAAAAGACGTGGGTCGTCCGAGGAAGAGATGGGTGCCGGAACCCATTCCTTGAAGAGGAGGAGGAGGAGGAGGAGGAGAAGAAGAAGAAGAAGAAGAAGAAGAAGAAGAAGAAGAAGAAGAAGAAGAAGAAGAACAACAACAACAACAACAACAACAACAACAACAACAACAACAACAACAACAACAACAACAACAACAACAACAACAACAACAACAACAACAACAACAACAACAACAACAACAACAACAAGAAATATAATACTTTTAAAGTTATATTAAATGTGTAAATAATTCTTTTTGCTTATTTACAATTAAATACGTCCTTTTTTAGTTTTACACTTACTTATCGAAAATTCTTCACCAACAAAGGCGGGAATTTCTGACCACACACAAACAAGTCTGTAATTTTCATTTACGCCTCATGCATTTACTCACACACAAAAGCGACTGGTACCATCCCATAACAATAGTGTCGCTAATCACGCCCGGGTTACCAAATTTCGCTGCAGGACGAAAGGGAAAAGCTTTGGAAGTCACTGAAGTCAGCGAACAATATGTAGCAGACTACAAATTAATATACAGTGGTGTAGCTGATGGGAAGCGTGCAGCTGCAGGAGTAGCAGTAATGATAAAGAAGCGGTTGAGAAACAGGATTCATAGTTACCAGTTTGTAAATGAGCGTATATTAACAGTACGGTATAAAACCATAAGGGGGTACACAACATTGGTAGCTGTATATAGTCCAGAGTATGGTCGCAGAGACGGCTGGTTCTTACAGAAAGTTGTCAACAATTTAAACATGAATGGTTATGTGATAATAGAAGGGGATTTCAATGCGCGTGTTGGAAACTCCCCTACAGTAAATATAATGGGATGGCACGGCGAAAGATTGGAAAACGGAAATGGACGACGCTTCATCGATTTTGCCACATTCAACGATTTTAGGATAACCAACACACTCTTTCCGCATCAAGAGATACATAAATATACTTGCCGAGCAAGAGGATCTCTCTGAATTATTGATTATTTTTAGATAATGGGAAATTATGAAATTTAGAGGAGGATACTAGAGTTTTTAGAGGACGTCACGTTCGTTGAGTCTGACCACTTCCTGCTCATATCAAAAATTAGTATATTCCAGGTAAGTGGAGAAAGGCTCGACCTACAGAGCGCCAGTGCTCCAAGCAAAGTAGCAAACTTCAAAGTACACCTGCTCCAAGATGAAGTGTAGATGAAGTATAAAATACCTGTACCAGACATGGTTGCATCAGAATGGGGTTACAACATAATTCAAGAATGGGGTAACATCGGAGAGATCATATCACAAGCAGCATTTGAAGCATTGGGTACGAGACGTAAAAGGTGTGGAAACCTGTATGAAGGCCTACAGGTATGAGGTGACGACATTAGACAAATAATAGGCGCTAAAAAGCAGGCATATCTGACACATCTAGCCTTAGACACTGATCAGACAAGGTGTGAATATAAGCGCTGCTGTGCCATTGCCAGAAGAGAAGTCAGGAAAATCAAGCGAAGTTCATGGGATAAATATGTCAGTGATATAGAACACGATGTAAACGGCAGGCCTTACAAAATATTAAGGCATTTAAATGGAACGGAATGTAATAACCGAAGGTCAGTAATATCTCAGAACAACAATGGCTTGAATACTATGAGCAACTATGGACCCAGGATCAACTGGAAGAAGCAACCTTTGCTGATATCAGTGATTATGTGGACCCAATAACAATGGATGAATTGTTAGATGCTCTACACCGCTGTAAGAATAGAAAAGCGCCAGGTACTGATGTTCTGAACATGGAGCTTATAAAGTGTGCACCAGCCTTGCTGCATGACCGTTTCCTGATCAATTGCGGAGTAAGACAAGGGTGTCCATTATCACCTTCTCTTTTTCATTTATATATTGACGATGGCATACAAAACTGGCGGATAGGTCTTTCGAAGCATGCATTGTATGATTTTTAATTTGTGCCACTCTGCAATTGACACTTTGTTGTTTGCGGACGATCAGTCTATTCTGTCGGACTCGAAAAAGAGGTTGCAGATGCGTATACATTTGTTGAATAGAATCTGCAAAGACTCTGGATTACAAATATCCACACTTAAGACCAAGGTGATGGCTTTTCGTGGGACTGATCCCGTACTGGCAAAAATTGCTATAGATGGTATTGTCCTGGAACAAGTCAGCAATGTTGAATACCCGGGCTACAGTGTGTCTTATAATACAAGAAACGACGTTGTGAATAAGTCGCATAAGTTCAAGCTTATGTCCGGTACCATTAGGCGGGACTTAAGAACTCTGTAAGTTAACAAGTAAAGAAACAGGTGATGCAGATGATAATGATGAAACTTCATAAATATCTGAATACTGAAGTATTGCAACTTCTTGATAATGCTCGACTTGTCCGTCGATTGTAGGAACAGAAACCGTTTGAACTGGTGTAGGGAAGTAAAGTGTCTACAGTTCATCTGCGCATGAACAACGTGTACACTACAGTGAGGAGTGCGCCAATGGGGGCACTTTCTACACACCGCTATCATATACGCAACAATAAAATTGCTAGATAGTTCTAACTAGTTTCAGTATGAATAAATAACAAAAATTTCTAATCGCACGTGCGAAATGCAGACACAGTGTTATCTTTCTTTTTCGGCTTCTTTATTTAGTTAAATAAAAAGAAGTCTGAAAATTCGATAATGGGCTGTTCTCCTTAATTCTAATATACAAAAGAAAATTTCGAGAAAATATAAAAAGTTTGCCCCAACGTCGTTACTGTGTCGCTGGAGATTGGAAACTGAAAGTTGCAAAGCACAAAGTTTAGTGGGGCGTTCAGGCCGCGGACCGATTAAAAAACTTTTCTTCTTCTTCCTTCAGCTGAGTGGTTTGTTGCACTTTGTAAATTTAGATATACTACTTTTCATGGCCGACTTTTCACTTTTCTTCTTTAACATTCATCATCATTAAAAAGTTGTATTATTACTTTTCCCGACTAAATACAAATTCTTTAATATTATTAAACCGATACGTATTCATATATATTACATTACCTGAGGAACGAAATTTAGTGGTTGAATGAATTATTAAACGACAGATACGGAAAAGTGACAGTCTTGATTTATTAATATTTGTATTCTAAATCATACTTGTAATATCTTTATTGTAGAAAAGGAAATAAAATACAGATAAAATCTTACAGATAAAGTAGATACAGAAATACTACAGTTAAAGTGGTAGTAGTAGTAGTAGTAGTAGTAGTAGTAGTAGTAGTAGTAGTAGTAGTAGTAGTAGTAGTAGTATATAAATCTGCAGGAAGGAAATACATCCACAACGAGAAGGTGAAAGACGTGTAGGCCTAACACTCACTATCACCAGCACGACTCCTCTAAAAAATTATTAACTTGGAGACTTCTGGTCAGTAACCTCAATCATGAAAATATCATAATACTTACTATAATACCCTGCGTAGCCGCCCCTGTTATAAACATTATTTTGCTGTAACACGGAGAGATTATAATAATTTCGAATTACAGTAATCGCAATTAATACCATCTCTTTTTTCAGCGCAACACAAGTCGCTTTGTTCCTATCACCAAACTAGTCTCCCATATTACGATGGGGCACTCCATTGGGTCGACTCAAACCTTATTGAAAAGGGGAAATAAAATGACGTGTGCCACTCCAGAAACCACAAAAGCTTAGAGTAAAAAAGCGATCAGCAAATTAAGGTGTTGTACCCGACAAAGGGGGGGGGTCGGTATTTCAGAGACGAAGAAAACGCTCGATACTTTTTAGAAAACTTTAAAACTCCAGCGGAAAATGTAAAATCAATCCCTGCCAACAGACGCTATTGAATTATGACGAATTGTCACGATAAACTTGGTTAACGTAGTTTTGATATAAATTTATAGGAGAAACTATTGTAATGTTAATTATTTGCTGTTAAGACGATCTGCGTCTGCGCGCTGGCGATAAATCTACATTGATTCTACAACAGTTTGAAACTTGATCCTAGTGCAGTGGCGTAAGTAGGAGCAGATCCTGCGGTTGGGGGGGGGGGTAAGGGATGAGACCAGTTTCTGGGGGAGGGATGGGACTACCTTGAAAGTTGACTCCAATTTTTCCCAGAAAAAATAGATATTGTTACGACGGTCCCACGGATCGTCGTATGGTACAGTGGAAACAACAACATACAGACACCAATGAAGTCGTTGGTTACCAGCTTTAATATTAATCACAAATAACAATATACGGTATTCTCGTACAGTAATTCTAGTTACGTTTGTCCACACGCAATAATAATGTCAATCGATAGAGTTCCGCACTGTAACGTTTTTTACCACGTTACAAATCCAGGGAACCCATCTTAATTGACGCCTGCCAATTACATGGGCTGCCTACGTTGTAACGAACTGTTATTAAACTCAAAATAATTGAACAAATTACTTAAGCTAATTATTAGGAAACAAGGGAAGGTATTTCACTGATTTATGCTCTCACTTTCATGTGCAATAAGATGACTTCTCTTTATTAACAACTGATATGAAAAGATCCCATGACATAATTAATTAGATTAAAATATTTGAATGATTTTCAGAAAAACTGGGGATCAAACTGATTATGTATTCTTTTACCTCGGATCCGAGTTTACTTTAAGTATATCTATAGCAAAGACTTCTGAGTATTTTGTGTTCATCTAGATGCTTGCAAGACTTCTTTTACCATTTGAAGAATGGTATTATTAACTAAAGTGATTATAATTTACATTTACATATAATGCGTTACAACGTATGATATTGAATATTACAGTAAACTCTTAGTTGGTCTCATTTAAATTTTAAATAAAATTATAGTCTTGAAAAGTCTCTTTTCTCTGTAAGTTATGTCTCAAATATAATTAACTCTCGATAGGCAAGCTATCGAGTCACCTTTACAATAGGTCGTGGTAACCTCGTCCTGGGGTGTCTCTCTTGGGAATTCTTGAAGTCGGCGTCGTCATCTGAGTCGTGTCTTCGGCAAGTACTAGATAGGTGGTTCACTGCGGAGATTGAAGTTTCTCTAGTTTAAGTTGGTGTATATCCACGTAGGTCCTCGTATACGTCCACATGTGAAGTTTATACAGGTCACATCTTCATGTGTAAAGTTGTACTTGAATTTACCTCTTGAGGGGAGACGTCATCTTGCTTACTACTTGTTAGTTTTTTTGTTTTAACTTATTACATTTTTCTTTTTAACACAACTTTCTAGAATTCACACATTACACTCGCTCGCCACGTTTAGCAGTGGTAGCTAACATTTAAAATTAAATTTAAACAGTGCATTTTGGTGGAGCTCTCGCTCGTAGTTCTATACGCTCTGACGGCAGCATTGTGACTCTCTACTCGATTCGGCTGGCACATTACAACGGAGAGGGGCAAGTACTCCGCGATAATATAGTTCCTATTTTTATTTAAATTGACATTCTTATTACAAAAAAAAACAATACATTAATTCTACATATATAATTTAAGTGAATTATTTTAACTACTCTTGTGCCTTCAAATTACTAATTACAAATATTATGATTTTTATATCTTCCTAAGTTACCGACGACTCGCTATGCACGTTGTGTCCGGAATTAACAGGTCACCGCATGATGACTAGCAAAGGGTTAATTGTGATAATAATAACTTTTTACAATTCGAATTTTTTATTAATGCTTTAGTTAGATTTTCCATTTACATCTCATACTTATTCTGATTTAGGACAGCGGCTTTAGGTTTAATAGTGCGATTTAAAAATACTTAATTGCTAGTAAATTAATTTTTTATTTATTTCAAATTCTATATTCAATTAAATCGTCACAGCACTAATTATAACACAGTAATCACTTTCCACTCGATCGGCACTAAAGAAATCGCTCTCTGTAACTGTCTGATCAAGTCAGCTGTTCTGGTTTATAAAGGTAGCGCAGGTGTTCCAGAATTACTTTAAATCCTTTGGCGGCGTGCGAGCATAATGCGCATTTCAAGTGCTTTCCAGAACAGTCTCAAAGGTACTTGAGTTTGGCCTTGACTGAGACGCAACACATGCTCGGCTGGCGGAGAAACGAGTGGAAGGAAGCTCTCGACTCTTCTCCGTAATATGGTTACAATATTAAACATTTTCCCCAAATAATTATTTATAATCCTCATATATTTAACACACTAATTAGCTTAGAAATAGGCCTGTGTTAAGTGATTATGGAAATTCATTGAAATGTTTAACTGGCCGGGGGGGGGGATTGATGTCACTCATCCCTCCATTACACCATCGTCATTGTATACATAGTAAATGGCATAATTAAAATATTCATTTAATTAAATAACATGGAAAAATAATTATTTAAGTGTTATTATTTTTTTTATTTATTGGGTCCTCTCGCTGGTTTGCCATCGCCTTGCGAGGGGGGACGGTCGTATCTAAATCAGATGGCCCCGGCGGGAATCGAACCCGCGCCGACAGCGGAGCAGCGCCACACGCTAACCACTATGCCACTACCGCTCCAATTATTCAAGTGTTAAATAATAATAAGATCTCTCCAAAAATAACTCTTTTGAAACATCACCGAAAGCGTTTTGCAAACGTGTAAACTTCGGTGACGCAGGGACTGATACTGTGTATTCCGCCTCGATATGTAAAGCGGATTACGTTGTGTTTGATCCACAGCTCCACTTTTGAATGAATCAATAATGTGGGTGTCGAACAATGATAGTGATATCAATAGAAATCTACCTAAAATTTAACAAAACCATGAAACATTAAAGATAACCATTGTACTATAAAAATAAAATTAGAGGAAAACAAAGAAACCAGCAGAAATTTAATTGCGACTTCTGGATTTTCTGCTGGTAGTGTTAAACATTGTGTGGGGATCAGTGAAATCTTCATCATAATCATCTTCTTCTAAAGGCCACGCCTTGTCGAGTTAGCCACGGCTCTCTTTACACCATTGTCCTATTTAAATCGCAATACGATAGAAGGATCATCTCCTGCCCCATGTCTTCGAAGAACGCTGCTCCTGCTCGTCTTCTTGGGTTCCCCCCCCCCAAAAACACATTTCCTTCAAAATGTTACTTAAGAATTCATTGTACCGTAACACGTGCCCGATCAATTTTGCCGTTCTTCTTCCAATCTTTTTTTAAAAGTGATCTCTCTTCGTTCACTTCTGCGAGAACATGCTCATATCTTTTCTTATCCATCCAACTCCTCGTCCTCGTCGTCCTCCTCCAGACCCACATTACCATTCCTCCTTTCTATTTTTACCGAGGGTCCACGCCTCACACCCATAAGTTAAAACACTCCACACAAATGGTTTTGCGAACCACCATAGTTCTGTGAATATTTGTAAGTAAATTCCTATTGCCCTCAATCAGTCTGTTTAAATTATAATTTATTAGCCTATTGTAAGTCGGCTAATATATAACTACGTCTTCGCCAAACCATTTTATCTTTGCCCTTAGGAAAATATTGTTCGTCACTTCGGACAGTATTTTCCAAAGAGTTAAAAAAAATGGCATTGGTTGGCCAAGGAAGTGGTGGAGTGACAGCATGTAGGACCGTTGTTGTAGAACAGGACAGAGTCCTAACAAGGAAGAAGAAGAAGAAAAAGAAGAAGAAGAAGAAGAAGAAGAAGAAGAAGATAGTTTTTTCCTTATCCCTCTAGAGCAGAAGGTGATTAACCCCCTTACCCTCCCTTGCTGCGCTAATGGTATAGCAAGTTTATGTTGTACTTTCATTTTCTAATTTCATGACAGTTTACAATTTAAATCCATTACCTTATACGAACACCTGTCACTGAATCCGGAATTTCCAAATAATAATGTAATACTGCAACTGAAAACTGATACTGGTTAAATTAAGAATTCAGGCAACTAAAACCTTTAAGATAAGCCAAAGGTTGCTTACTGAGATCTACTGTACTGAGAAACGATCTTTGTAAGTAGGTACATAAAAACCGTTATGACAAGATTAATCATTTCTTATTTCACCACCTGTAAATTGTTAAATACAAGTTTTGTCGCGTTTCGTAAATGCGTCCTTCGTATATCAACACTAGAACAAGCTGTAATTTTTGCGTTTGTATTGGTGTAGAAATCTGCATAATCTTCTGTAGTATGTTATGTATGTGCGAGGACACAGTGCTGCCAGATAAGGGAAAATTAACGGGGAAACAAATCACAGTCAGGTACAGTGTGGGTGGACGTGGCCTGCAAATATACACTGTAGGCCTACTTGGCACCCCAGTGTGGCTTTGTTAGCTGGAACTTAACTTTTCTCTGCAGAAACACAAAGTTGTCGTCTGTATTTTTTATCAAGTGTGGAATTAATTATCAGCAAACGTTTATGAAAAACTTGGTCAGAATACGACCTAATTAAAAGTACGGTTTTAGTTTTCGAGTTAACTGAATTTGTTATTTATGGCCCGCGGTGTGTGATAAATGTAACTACTGTACATGTATCCGGGATATAATGAAGTACTTCTAAACAGAATTCTTATAATGTCCTTTACTTTAATAGGTTCCTACAAGAACCGTTTAAATGCACACGATAAAGCGTGAAGATGTCGCGGTAAGTTCTGACTACCTCCTCATCCTCCTCCTCCGCCTTCTCCTCGTCATTTTCCTTCTCCTTCTCCTTGTTGTTGTTGATGTTGGTCTTCTTCTTCTTCATCTCCTCCCCCTCCCACTTCTCCCCCTCCCTCTCCGCAACCTTCTTGTATTCCTTCTCGTTCTCGTTCTCCATCTCTTTACCTTGCTCCTTCTCCCCCATTCGTCTTCTTCTTATTCTTCTTGTCCTTGCTCTTCTTTTCTTGTTTCTTGTTCTCGTTCTCGTTCTCGTTCTCGTTCTTCTTCTTCTTCTTCTTCTTCTTCTTCTTCTTCTTCTTCTTCTTCTTCTTCTTCTTCTCTTTTTGAAGAACTAGAAGAAGACTAGGGCTTGAACTGTAAATTCTACAGTACTGAAGTAAAACTTTTTTGAAATCGTTGTGAGTCGTGAAACCGGAGCTGCCTTTCGTCTTGAACAGTAGTGAAAGCGGAACAATACTTTTCTGCTTCATGAATAAGTGGAAATATTAAAATTTTGAGACAAAAAGAAAAAAAGATTAACGAATTTTAAAACATCAATTGAAAATGAAGAAACGTTTGATTAGATTAATTAGAAAATAAAAATGCTTCTAACACAACAGAACGTTAAATTAGTCTAGGATCGATTCTACAGAAAGTATCAATCTTCGACTAAATTGAAAATATTCATCCGTGTTAACAGGACCCAAAAAGAATCTGACTAAGCAACTAAAGCATAAACAAACCAAAGTCAGTTCAATATTTTTTGTAAATTTGGCCAGAAAAGATGCAAAACCGTTAAGAATTAAAAGATGTGGTATAACATATAGTGAAAAAACGATAATTGTAATAAAAATGTCGCAAAACGATCTCGTTTATATATACGTTGGAATTATACCGTGCTTCGGCAGTACTGCAAATCGTTGACAGTAACAAACTGCAATAAAGTTCCGACGTTGCAAAAAACGACGGGCCCCAATTCAAGTGTATGCGGAAATTCTAATCGTAGCGTACAATCCATCGATAAAAGAATTCTAAACAGTCCTGCGGAACGAGCCCGCGAATATCGCGTACAAAAAACATTTCACTGAACAAAGTGAGCAAGAAAACGTGAAGAACCGGAAACCATCATAGTACGATTACGAGAGTACAGAATGCCAAAGAGATTAACGAATAATGATGATCAGGTAGAATTAAATCTGTCACACACAGAGGGGGCTTCGGGTGTTTTATATTTTATAAAATAATTTTTCTGATTCAGTTACACCTGGGGGGGTGCAAATATACCATCGTATATGCACTGAACAATTATAAAATAACAAATCTAGTATATTTAAGTCATGACGCTACCACACACTTTTTGTACTTTCCTTTTAATTAGTTGTTCAATTATAATTAAATATGGCACAAATAACGCATACATCATTATTCGACGTTACAAAAATAATATAAATCTGGTTGAGAGAGACGAACTCGTGTCACCACAGAGTCGATTCCACAGCCAACACAATCTATCGTCTCCGACAGTTCAGTATTGTTGCAGAACACAATTCTACAATGTTGCAGGCACTTTATTTCAACAACGTATATTTTTTTTTTATTGATCGTAATTTTTGTTTAATGTGTATTTTATGTTTTCCCAGTTGAATTAATGACTCTCACTATAAATCAATATCCGGCTGCATGGTGGAACACGATGCCAACACGTCTGGTTTGTTTGTACCAAAGCCGAACACGAAATAATTCGTATCCAAGTATTGTTATCACATAATTCATGTTTTGACAACCCTGGTCGAAGATCTCACATCTCTGAGTGAATTTATGATGCGCTGTGATGACTGTTAGTTTTGTTGTAAAATATTTGGTTTTTAAATTACAGAACAGGGGAAAACAAACAGGAAAGAACGCATAGGACACGTAGAAGGCAACGTCAGATATTATAAATATTATATAGAATCTATGGATGTAGACGAACCAGAATATCATGGCACTGAAGTGTACGGAACAGACATGTTGTCGAATCCCTGAAATGGAAAAGAAGAAGAAAAAGAAGAAGACAAAAGAAGAAGAAGGAGAAAAAAGTAAAGGACGGGTGCAATAAATTATGTAGTCCTACACGTAATAGTGGCTTCGGCGTTCTAAATTTTATATATTAATTTATATCAATTATACCTTTTACTGAAACAATGTTAGATGAAAACTTACAATTCTGCAAGAAATAAGCCACTAGATTTAAGTTGTAATCCTACCGCACACTTATTATACTTTTGTGTTTGTTAATTGTTGAGTTTTAAATGTAACAGATAACAGCTCGCGGACAGACAGATAGACAAACAGACACACACAAACACACACACAGCATCATTTTTGTGAATTAAAATTTTGAAAATTAAAAAATTGTTTGAGAGAGGCGAACTTAAGTCACCGCAGAGTCGTTTACGCTGCCGACACAATCTAACGTCGCTGCCAGTTCAGCATTGTTAGACAAACCGATTCTACTACGTTGTGGGGGCTATCGTAGGTCAGAATTTATTTTTTCTTAGTTTATTGATCGTAAACAAAGATGCGTTTAATGTACGCCGTATATCTGATATGTTCCCAGTTGGACAGATCGCTCTCACTATAAATCAATATCCAGCTGTATGTTTTACGTGGTGGGATTCGATGCCAACACGTCTGTTTTGTTTGTACCAAAGCTGAACACGAAATAACTCGTATCAGAATATCGTATCGCGTAACTCACGTTTTGGCAACACTGACCGTAGACCGCACGTCTCAGACTAAACTAACGGTACACTGTGACGCCAGTTGGATTAGTTCAAAATCGTTAGTTTTTACACGACTGAATAGAGCAGTTCAAACTGGAAACAACGTATGGGACACGCTGAGGACAACAAGTTACCCAAAATTGTCAGCAATTGTGAACTACGGAAAGGAGAGGCGTAGACGGACCAAGAAGTGCCGGTATTGAAGAAGAAGAAGAAGAAGAAGAAGAAGAAGAAGAAGAAGAAGAAGAAGAAGAAGAAGAAGAAGAAGAAGAAGAAGAAGAAGAAGAAGAAGAAGAAGAAGAAGGTGGTCGTTTTACTCTATGCGGTGTCAATTTAATTCCACCGTTCCAAAAACCTTATTCCACGCAACAACGTGACATTTAAATTACACTTGTAAGTTTATTTTAGAGCACTTAAAGGCTTAAACAATTGTTCAGAGTAAGGGAGTGAAAATGGCTCAAGTTCATAAGCGGTCGTATTATTTGCATTAGAAGAAGAATCTAATTATTATACGGAGAGAATTATGGAAAGCCCGCCCGCGGTAAGTAAAGTTCAAATCGCATCTCTTTTGTCTTTACCGACGTATGAATAAAGCCCTTATCTGTTCTGTGATAAGAAACTTTATGTAATACCGTGGAACGCCTGCAGCTTGTAATACAGCACAAGTGTTTGTGTGTGTGTGTGTGTGTGTGTGTGTGTGTGTGTGTGTGTGTGTGTGTGTGTGTGTGTGTGCGCGTGTGTGTGTGTTGGATTTCTCGCGTGTGAAATTTGCATATATATCTTACACAAAAGATGAATGGTAGTTTGGAATGAAAATATCCAAAGGAAATATATGCGTTGCATTCACTCTTCTCCTGTACGAGAATTTACGTATACAGGGAAATATTTATTTAACGCAAACTGAGAAAAACAAAATGAACACGCGCAAATAAAATAAAAGCATTGACACTTATGGGTTTTCAACAACTTCAAAAAGTTAGTAATTTTGAATACGTTGGCTAGAGTGTGTCTTATAATGCAAACAACGACGTTGTGAATAAATCGCATAAGTTCAACCTTAAGTGCGGGACCATTAGGCGAACCCTTACGGAAGCAAGTAAAGGAACACGCCTAAAATTCTACAAGTTGATGGCGCTTCCCACACTTCTTTATATGTCTGAGAATCTGACGTTAACGAAAGGCCAGGCGAGTCGTATCCAAGCGGCTGAAATGAGAATTCTCAGGCACATAGGAGGGTATAGTCTCCACGATCGTAGAAGGAACACAGATATACGGCACGGACTGAATATTATGAGTACACTCGACAGGATTTTCCCAGTATCTTCTGAATTGGTGGACACATCTGTGCCCAATGGATGACTGCCGCATCCACAAACAACTATGGAACTACAAGGCGAGGGGACGGAGAGGTGTGGGACGTCCTAGGAAGCGCTGGAGTGACCAGCTCTAATCTTTGCCTATTTGAGACCGGAACAAACCATTCTTGGTCTAATCCTTGAAGATGACGATGAAATACGTTTATATTATTAAAGTCATTGTATTGGTATCCGCGTCACAATTATTATAATTAAACTATAAAGTTTTAACCTTAATCCGTCTATGTGATCGCTTAACTTTTCTTCTTTTCTTCTAACGCGTTTCGGATTGTTAATCCATCATCAGAGGTTAAAATAATTCGTCGGTTAAGACTTCGTTAAACATATTATCGTGAATGTTTAACGAAGTCTTAACCGACGAATTATTTTAACCTCTGATGATGGATTAACAATCCGAAACGCGTTAGAAGAAAAGAAGAAAAGTTAAGCGATCACATAGACGGATTAAGGTAAAACTTTATAGTTTAATTACGTTTATATTATATTAACAAATAACAAGTCTTCTTCTTCTTCTTCTTCTTCTTCTTCTTCTTCTTCTTCTTCTTCTTCTTCTTCTTCTTCTTCTTCTTCTTCTTCTTCTTCTTCTTCTTCTTCTTCGTCTTCTTCTTCTTCTTCTTCCTCCTCTTTCTTGCAGGATTAGTCTACAACTCGCTTCGAGTTGGTTTTTACGAATTCTGACGCTTTCACTAGATCCTTGGCCCTCCAACGGCTCTGTACCCCTTGGTCGACAATTTAATACTTTTCTCAGTGACATCAACTCCGCTACATTCCATATGTTCCGTTGTGTCTGTAACTGAACTTCTTTCCTATTCACCTTGCTGGTGAACTGCAACACACTCCGTCTCAGATACCTCAAATAGTATTGAACGTACCCACGTTTCGCAATCATAAAACAATGCTGAAGTCGGCACATCCTGTACGTAGTGGTCCCATGCTGGTGCTCGTGGTGCTCGTAGTGGTCTGTACATGCTGGTGCTCGCGTGTACTGTAGTTGTCCCATAATTAAAATCTGTGTTCCCATCACTGATCGAAAAAGATGCTGGCGAGCATCCGTGATCCCTGATTTTCAATTTTGATCCAATTTATGACGGATTAAATCGTAAAAGACAATTATGTTCTACAATTAACATGCAAAGAAGATTCTAGTGCTCTTTTGTTCACTTGCCAATTTGAGCGAGCAAAAAATGTTTTCTTCAACGATTTGCCGCGGCATCTGTCCCTTTGTCTGAGTATGGTACAAAACACTATTTTCAAATTAATTTGTATCCGATCGGATAACCCCAAGCGTTTGTCGGTATGAGTATTTCTGTATGTGGATGCGAGACAGAATTTCCCGAAAGTCGGTTTCTACATATGTGTACCGCGAGTATGCATGGGTTAAATATACCATAAAGCGGACGACAATAACACAGGATCTGACGAGGGGTATCAACAACGCGGCGGCATGGCGGAGGGCACGGTGTGTAGGAGTCAGACGCCAGGCCGGACTGCTCAGAGGCAATTAATTCCGGCGACTTACAGAGAGGGCGCTGAGAGTCAGCAAAAACCGCTGCCCTCTGTCGCAGTATATCAAAATTAGTAATCGACGCCAAACTACTCTAGTTCCACTAATAAAGGTTATCATTTAAATTAATGTGCACATATATGTATTCTCTTAAATGAAAATGTTTTTATAGACTCCAGTGATAAATTTATGATAATCTAAATGACAAATTTATGATTGTTGTATAGTTCTAAAATACAATAATAACAATAATAATAATAATAACATTTCATTAGCTTCTGGCTTTTTTACCAATATACCCGAAATGTCCAAAAATTAGGTCTTAAATTACCAACGAATAGAAGACAAACACTTGTTGTTTCTAAAGAGCCAGTACTTTATAGACTACATCAATACAGCATAATTATTGAGCAAGTATCACCCTTCACTTACCTCTTGGTATACAAATAACATCCCAACAAGATCTAGAGCAGTGGTCCCCAAAGCGGGGTCCGCGGACACTACTAATAAAAAATAGAATATACCGTAATTTTATCCGATTTGTTATGATCTAAATTCTAAATTTTAGAATCTTAAAACACCTGGCTACTAATCTAGAGGTCCCGGGTTCAATTCCCGGGACCGCACCATAAAATCAAGGTGCGTTTTTCAGCCCCCAGGTCGACTCAGCCTGTTGAAAATGAGTACCTGGGATAACATCCTGGGGATAATAATGGGCGGCTGAAGCGTAGTGCTGGCCACACTGCCTTCTTTGTGTGCCGTACGGCTCACATAAGACAGCCTACCTTGCCTTCTCCTAAGCTACTTCGGTGGTATACATGGGAACTATTATTATTTTATTATAATCTTAAAAAAATTAGTATAAGATTCCACTATATTTTATTTTTGGTTCAAAATAATTGTAATTGTAAAAGTAATTTCGAATTAAACGCTTTAATAATGTCTTTAAATCATGTCGCGTAGCAGATCTCTTTGTCAGCCGAACTGACTAAAGCTCCGCATCAACGCCGAACTGATCGCGCTGTTCTAGTCCACGTATAAGCACTATATTTTGCTAATAAGCACTGTATCTCGCGTATAAGCACTAGATCTAAGCAAAACGCTCCTCCTTTACAATATGTGAAGAAATGGAGAGTTGCTACAAGCAATTGTTGATCCACTATGAGGTACAATGGCTTTCGCGTGGAAATGAACTCGAACAGATTATTTGAACTGAGGGATGAAGTAAAGCTCTTTTTATTTGATTCCAACTTCGGCCTTAAAGACAGGTTCCATGACTTGAACTGGATTTCGAAACTATCATATCTTGCTTATATCTTCAGTCATCTGAGTGGACTCACTTTAAGCCAGCTGGAATCTAGCATCACTTATTTTCCAGGTTTCTAGATAAAACCGAGGGTATGATAAAAAAAAATTGAAGCTGTGGATTCATAAAGCGTTTGTGTACAAATAAAAACGAGATTACTAGTTTAGGAGTCTAAAATCTTTGAACAATTCCCTGGAATTCCGTGGCAGATTTCGTCCAAATATCAGGAGAAAATGTTCCAAAGGAGATCCTGAACGTTATTAAGTCTCATTTGGAGCAACTGCACTTGCAGCTAAAGGAATATTTTCCCGTGACGGATTATAGTGACATGTGGATAAGTAATCCATTTGCTGATGGGCTGTCAACTAAGCTATCTCTTACACTGCGAGAAGAAGATTGTAGGCAGAACTTTCAACTGACAGTTCATTAAAATTAGAGTCTTCGCGATTACAGCTAGCTGACTTCTGGTTATATGTAATGACTGACTATCAGGGCCGCCGAGAGGGGGGCAACCGGGTCAGTTTGTCCTGAGCCCCGGCCCCGAAGGGGGCCCCCGACGCCTAAGTGCATCCCATCAGGGATGGGAATGGGATTGGAAATGACAATTGACGATCAAGCTAGCAAAAATGAAATTAGTGAATAAGCATATCCCTCAATTCTACCTCGAAAACAAGATGGAGTGCAAGAATAGAAGCAATTAGTCCTCTTACTAAACATTATAATGACGTATTGTCAGCGCTCAATGAATTGGAAGATCTTGACTTATCAGCTGAAGTTCAAGCAGACGTCAATGCGTTAATTGAGTGGATGAGTTCTTACGAATTTGTTATTATCACCACAGTTTGGTACAAACTGCTAAAATGTATCGAAATTAGAAATAAAATTTTACAAAGTCCCAAACTTTGCCTACCAGACGCAACAGATAGCATAAGAGGCCTCATTGATGATATTCAATTTTTGAGGAATTCTTGGCACCAACTTTTTGAAGAATCGAAAAACATAACTATAGAGTTGAAAATCAATCCACAGCTAAAGGAATCCAGATTATGGAAGAAAACAAGATTTCATGACACAGGTGTTGAGGACAAGGAGCACACTTCCAAGTCGCCTGAAGAAAGACTTACAGTATAAATTGTCAACCCGGCCTTAGACATTCTTTTGACGCAACTGAAAGACTTGGCAGAAAAAATGTCAGAATTCTCAAGACTTTTTTCGCCGATTGGCTCTACCTACTACAAAAGAACAAGAACATGGTTCAAATGAAGAAAATGGAAATTCCAAAAAACAACATGTTTTCAGTGACAAACAGATACAAGAACAAGCTGAAGAACTTGCATCAGCTTATCCTTCAGACTTGAAAAAGATGAATGAGTGATGAGCTTTCTCTTTTTTACGAAGTTCGTAAAGAGTCAAAGCTATGTGTAAGTGGTCATATTTCTTCAGCTCTAGAACTTTTGAACATGATTTTCAAAAAGGGATTGGAGTCCATCTTTCCTCAAATCTGCACTGCTCTTCGTTTGCTGATAGTGGCACAAGTGACTGTTGCATCTGGCAAGAGAGCTTTTAGTAAGCTTACGTGGATTAAGAACCGTTTGCGGTCAACAACAAATGAGGACAGACTAAATCACTTGTTAATGTTAAGTATTGAACACGAAATCGCCGACAGATTTTCTTTTGAAAATGTAGTAAATGATTTCGCTGCAATGAAGGCTACAAAAAAAAGTTTTTAATTTTCACTACTGTGCAATGTTAGGTTTTTGCGCTTTCTAAGCTTGATATTCAGCATTTGTTTTTTTTTCATAAAACATTTAAAATTTTGTTGCTAAACTGAAAGATGTAAGTTAAAAGCAGCTTCTTTGAAAAAGTATTAAAAAGAGCTTGAAACTAAGAATTATTGTTTATGTATAAAAGTAAAAATTACCTCTGTATGCATTAATAAAACTTACATTAATTTTTTTAAATGTTTTAATTTGCCCTGAAATAGTTGATGGGACAAGGGACAAGTAGTATCAATTAGGGAATTGTTTGGGAGGGTAGGCCTGCTATAGGCTATAGGGCTAAAATATTAAAGAATGTAGAATTCGGAAGAGTAGCAAAGGTTGGTTAGGCCGTTGGGGTGGGAAGTGATAGCTGGTGGGGGCCCCCAACTCAAAATTTGCTCCGGGCCCCCAAATTTCTCTCGGCGGCCCTGCTGACTATCCTGAACTCGGAAAAACAGCTTTGAAGTGTTTAATTGTGTTCCCTATATTTATTTGTGTGAAACCGCATTCTCCCAGCTCACGTACTTGAAGTAAAAGTTAAGAAATACTTAATATTGAGAGTGACTTAATATTGAAATTATATGACAATAAACCCATTATAGCAGAGCTAATTGTTCAAAGGCAGCTTCATTGTTCACAACAAAAACTATGCTTGATATCATTAATATTATAATTTTGCAAATTTAGAGTATTTGGATTTTAATACGTTTTAATTAAAACATAAGACTTTGTATCATATTTACTGTTTGTTTTATTTTAGAACTCACATGGGGTTCGTAATTTTTATTTTTTTTAGGGGGTGCGCGGACTGAAAAGTTTGGGAACCACTGATCTAGAGGATGAAGTAGAGAATCAAGCTACTCTCTTCAAGTTGCTTGAGCTGCAACATTTTATCGAACCGATTTCTAAGAACTGAAGCCGAGGCGCCCATATACAAAACAACCCCAATATTGCAGCCCCAATATTGAGCTACGCTGTTGAAACCAGAGCTGATACACCCAGAGCAATGCAAATATTGAACACAAATACAGATGAAGACCTTAAAATGCATACTGAATAATGATGTAAGACAATTTCCAGCAGTGACATATCTGCTGGTTATTCCCCAGCCGTGAGTGTAACGTTGTATGCTAGAAATTATGCAAGTTACAGAGCATTTATACAAAATCATTAAGAGATGATAAATTTATCCTTAACTTAGCGTCTGCAATTTGTAAAATAAATGTTTTATAAAATGCAACTTTTGTATAACTGCACTAGAACAAGCTGTAAAGTTTACATTTGTAACTGTGTACAAATCTGCATAATCTTGTGTACTGTGTTTTCTGCACGTGATAGGACACACAGTGTTGCCAGATAAGGGAAAGTTAACGGGGACACAAATCATACGCAGGTACAGCGTGGGTGGACGTAGCCTGCAGATTACACTGTATTTGGCACTCCGCTGTTGGTTTATTAACGAGAACTTTGCTTCGGAACAAAACAATTCATGTCAAGTGCGGGATTAATATCAGTAAACTGCACCGGAAAACGACCTAATTAAATATGTAGTTATATTTTTTCAAGTAAACTAAATTTTCTGCTTATGCAAAGCTGCGAAGTAAATTAAAGGAAATGTATCCGAAAGAATATGAAAGAATTAGATGTAAGGTATCTGAATGAGCAATAAAAGGACTTGGGATTTGATGTAGTTATCTATGAAGAATGTCACAGAATAGACACTACAGTGGTGGCAATATCATATAGACGTGAAGGAAAAAGACATGTAGTTAGGGCGACGAAACGGTGGGTACCGAGACAGGACTGTGGTGTGGAGAAGATGATGGAAAAGAAGGAGAATAAGAAGAAAACGATTATAATGAAGGAAAGAGGTAGAAGCAGCAGAAGACGAAGATGAAGAAAATAATGATGGTGAAGGAGAAAATGATTATAATGGTGAAGGTGAAGAGGAAGAAGAAGAAAATGAGGATGAAGGAGAAGAAACACCACCAGCAGCAGCAGCAGCAGCAGCAGCAGCAGCAGAAGAAGAAGAAGAAGAAGAAGAAGAAGAAGAAGAAGAAGAAGAAGAAGAAGAAGAAGAAGAAAAGGATGATGACGAAGGAGAAGAGGCACAAGCAGAAGCAGAAAAAGAAGAAGAAGGGGAAGAGTTATAAGGAGAAGGATAATAGAACAAGGCGCGTCTGGAGAGGTAGAGAAAGTGCACGAACATTGCGTAATACTAGCGCTCATGCAAAGCGTGCACATCCTCATGCAGCCAAGCATATCTGTTGTCTCAGCGTAGCAAAATCTATACCTTATGATTGGAATTGAAGGCAACTGTTTGCATATTACTGCTGCAAGGCTAGTGCTGCTACTGCCACTGCTACTACTACTACTACTACTACTACTACTACTACTACTACTACTACTACTACTACTACTACTACTACACTACTACTACTGCTGCTGCTATTACTATTAGTAATAATAATAATAATAATAATAATAGTATAATAATAATAATAATAATCAACAGAAAGGAAGGGAAGAAAATTTCCAATGAAAATCATAGGACCCAAAAAATGTTCAGCAAATGAATTAAAATTTTGTTTGAGACTAAACCAATAGTTGGATGAAATCTTAGAGAAAATCTTGACCACGATTGAGAAACCACAAGTGGCTCTCTACGGACATGTTAGAAGAATGGAACCAGGAAGGAGAGCAAGCAAGATCCTCATCTTCCAACAGGAGGAAAAGACACATATACTATGGTTAAAAGAAGTCTATCAGGATCTAGAAAAATTTGTACAGAGAAATAGTCAGAAAGAATGTTACGGAAATAAGACGTATGTCCGAAGAGGGCGGATGAAGAACGAGCAAGATGTGCTGGAGAATAAAGGAATACTAGCGAACGATGAAAGAACTTTAGAAAATGAAGGGAGTTGTGCCATCAAACCCATAGAAGGCTGAAACGTAAAAGAAAGGAACATAATAATAATATGCTTTGGGTCTCAATACTAATACACCGCCGTTCTTCTTTGAATCTGTGGAAGACATTTATTGTTAGAAGTGATCACACTTCCCTGTTTACAGAACACTCTAGATTCAAATTACCCAGTTTATATTCTTCCTTACAGTGTTCGACATTTCCAGATTACCATCTGTAATATACTCTCCCATATTTTTCTTCGAGTCCTTTTGGTCCTACACTAATTTGATCTCCTTCTCCTCCAGTTTCTTCGGTTCTCACTTCCTTATCTTCATTTCCTTTTCTTGTTTTGAAAATATACCTACACATAAACCTATTTCCCTTTCTGGTAATATGTTAGTTTTCTTCTTCTTCTTCTTCTTCTTCTTCTTCTTCTTCTTCTTCTTCTTCTTCTTCTTCTTCTTCTTCTTCTTCTTCTTCTTCTTAGCTTTTACGTAATATTCTTTCGCTTCTTCCTATATCTGATATTCTCCGCCTTCTTCATTTTTGTACACTGTAACATGAGAACGTATCAACTCTTGTTACATTTAAGTAGGTAGGAAGTGACAAATACCTTTCACCATTACTTCATTTTAAACGTTAAACTATACTCAATGCTCATTTACATCAAGATGTAAAGTGTAGGCTAGATGTTACTTAAATTTAAATTTTCGCAAATTCTGAGTATGTATTTATTTGCTAAATCGACATGTGTTTAAACATGAAAACAGAAAGAATGCAAAACGAATTCAGAGTCAAAGAGAAAGGGTGACGGAGAGATGTAGAGACAGACGGAGAGGGAGTGAGAGAGCGTGCAAAGTTGGTAGCAACAGGATTGATCGCCCAGGGACCGCGGTGTGACGACGCATTTCAAACAATAGTGTGAGACTTGTATTGCCAAAACATGTCGTAGTAGGGTACAAAACATTCAAGGTCGACGCAATCCTCGTTTACACATCAATGCCCGTGGTTTATTTGACCAACAGAAAAATTCAATATCAGTCAGACTTTGAGCTCTGTAATAATGGCCGACTTCTTGACACCGTTAACCGACGACTTGGCGAATTTTCTAATAACACGTGAATATCGTACACGTATTGCAAAGATATATATTATTTATGTTTTTGTGTTGAATTTAAATAAGTAAAACATTCATTTGAATTTTTTTTTCGTATCGGCCATCTAAGGACCATATGCCAATTTCAATTCTTTATTCTTTGTTCTTTTTTTTCAATATTTTTTCATCTTATCACTGTGTCTCTTCTTCCTGTCTTCAGTCCACTTTGAACCTGCGTTTTTACCTCTCCTACCCTGGACTCCCTCCATTTTCAACACTTTTACCCCAAAAACGTCTCTTTCAATTGCTTCTTCTGCGTGTATATTATTTTTTCTAAATCCTTTTGGACTTCTTTAATCCAACTAGATGTTGACTTCTTCCCAACAGATATCTGAAGATTTGCTTTGTCAACCTATTGTCGTCCATCCTATATAAATGTCCAAAAAATAATAGTCTCCTTTTTCTAATTGTTTCTGTTATATTTTCTATACTTTGTATATTTCATCATTACTTCTTAATTTCCACCCTTCTGAAGTTTTCCGTGGGCCTAATATTTTCCTAATAATTCGTCTTTCCAATATTTCTAGTTTGTCTAAATTATAAACAAATATTTGAATTTTATTAAATATATACTATCAATTTATATTTGATTGACCTCTGTATCCTGAGCTCGTGAACATTTGTGTGTGTGTGTGGGGGGGGGGGAGACAGAGCGTGTGTAACATGAACTTAATATGCAAGTGCAATATGACTGAATTTCCAAAACATTTTAAAGAAATACTTTTTCTTCTTGCATAACATCGTGTACAGTAAAGCGGCACTCTGAATAGTTTAACCTCAGCTCATTAAAATTATTTAAATTTCCACTGAAAAAAAAAACAATACACGCAAGAGCCGCCCTGTCAAGACGGTTTTATAGCTTTTGTTGTACAGAGATTTCAAATAATTTTTTTTTTACATTGGTCCATTTCAACGAATATATTTATTTTTATATTAGTAGTGAGTATTCGGCCAGTCCGTATATAAATTCATGGATCACTTACTCAGGAAAAATATCTATTTATACGTATAAATATATTTTTATGAATATTTCTTCAATTATTGATTGTTTCTGGAAGTAAAATTGTATTGTATTTTCACCTTACGTTCGTTTTACTGAAAATTTATAATTTATAATTCATTTATAAACCTCTGATGATGCTAAAGTGTTGAGTAAAATGTGCGTATGGTGAAAATACAATATAATTTTCCTTGCACAAGGAGTAAATTTTATAAGACAATTGCAATACCCACGTTGATTTATGCAAGTCAGGCCATGACAAAAAAGGAAAGCGGCAAGATTTAGAGTGCTGAAATGCGGTTTCTTCGAAAGAACTCGAAGTAAAGGACATAAATGAAATCATTGCAATTTACAGAAGACAATGGTGGGATCATCTGCAAAGAATGACAGAGGATAGATTGTCGAAAGCTGCACTGAACTATAAAGCCATTGGTAGAAGAGGCATGGGTCGTCCGAGGATGAGATGGATGCCGGAACAGGTTTATATAACCTAATCCTTGAATAGGAGAAGATGACGAAGAAGATTTTACTTGCAGAAATAGTTAATACTTGAAGAAATATTTATAATATTGAAACCTACAAGAAGCATTTACGAGTTAATTAGAAAACAAATATATATACTTATAGAGTCCGACATATGTATATTTATATACACACCGAATGAGGGTTCACAGTTCAATTTGAATCAACATTTAAGGTCGGATAATAACATAATAATAATTATTAGAGTACAGTATGTTACTATGTATAGGCCTAATGCGTGCAGTATAAATTGCATTCTTGTAAGAAGAATTGGATTAAAAATTCCATTAAGCGACTCGCGTAGGCACTGCACAAGTGGCAAGGGCTGGGTATAGATGCACTTAGTTTGGCGTCGATTGCTAATTTTGATTTATTCCAGCAGAGGGCGGCGGTTTTTGCTGACTCGCAGCGCCTCCTCCGTAAATCGCTGGAATTAATTACCTAGCAGTGTTTGACTTGTACAGCAGCCTCTCTACTGCGGCAGCCTCCCGACTCCTACCCTCTCACGCTGTGCTCATAAACCTTAGTTTGTCCACAGTTATTTAACTTTATTGTTAGTTAGTCAACCAATGTTAACAACATACATTACTATCCCTTAAAAATTATTAAGTCCTTGCCAGAGTGTAAAGACCTTTTTACTGTGGTTTGTATCCATTATTTCTCTAAACTGCGTTATTCTCTTAACTTCGTTACTCTTAAATAACATTTTACAAAGTGTTTTATTTAATTCAATCTTCTTCTTCTTTTTCTTCTTCTTCTCCACGTCAAGGTATAGGCTTACAGCCTGTTCCGCCTTCACTGAAGCCATCTCTTCCTTGGTCTACCTATATCTCGTCTTCCTTGAGGTCTGTATCTTATTGCTTGTTTAGGTAGTCTCACATCTTCCATTCTCTCGATATGCTGCCTCCACTTTATTTGACCTTCCCTTATTCTGTTGGCCGTAGAATACACATTTAACTCGGTTCTTATATCTTCATTTCGTTTTTCACCTCGAGGGGTGCAACCTTTGGTTTTTTTTTTCAAAGAACTTCATTTCACTTGTTTGTATTCTTCGCTCATCATTTCTCGTCATTCTTCAAGTTTCACTTCCATAATTTAAAACAGGTTTTCTTTTATTTCTATTTTCAGCCAAAATAATCTACGTACTTTTGATGAGATAATCATTTAATGTATATTAAAGATAAATTTATATATTTATATCCAGCGGTTATATTTAGATCGGTTTACATTTCTGACAGGTTCGGGATAGTTGTTCCTTACTCTTTTGGTCTTCTTTGTTTAAGTGCCCTCTATGTATTGGGTGCTTTAACAATTGTTGTTTGGACAAGTGTTTGTAGTCCAAGATCGGTCCCATGCTCAGCGCATGTACGTAATTAGGCTATATACTTTACTTTCATGAGTTCTGAATTGAGTTCGTAACCCACTTATTCGGCACTCTCTATAATTCGTCAACCACTCAAGCGTTTTTCTTTTTCTTTATTAAAAGGCGAGTAACATATAGCTTATGCTGTAATTATAGCCGGAGTATACCAAAAACGTGCTGGTTGTGGCCGGGGTTGTAATAATAGGCAGGAGAACGGATTGCGGAAGGCATTGGTTCCGAGAATGGCTGTTTTCGTACTTGTGTACACGGCACAATAAGTGTTGTGTTGTGTTGTGTTGTTACAACGTAACACGTTTACGAAAATTCAGTCGGGTTGCTGGTGTGACGATTTAAATTGTAACCATTATTAAAAAAAGAAAGAAAGAAAAAAAAAATTAAGGTTGCGAGCCATTAACCATTTAAATCTCACAATAATAATAAAGACATGTAGGTACTAAGTGTGAAAGGAAGAAGTAATTAATAAGGGCAAAGAAACTGTAATAAAAAGGCATATTGTAAATAATTATTATTGTCGTATTTAACCCTTGCTTGCTATCAGGCGCCTACCTGTTGATTCCTGACTCGACATGTTTTCCGAGTCTTCTGTAATTAAGAATAAAATAAAAAACTAATGTTAATAATTAAAGAATCTGAAGACACAGATAGTCACTAAAACAACTCATTTAAATTATGTATTTTTATCTAGGGATAGTTTGTATAAATAAAAATGTTTATTTAGAGAGAGACAGGGACTATATTCTCGCGGAATAAACACCCCACTACCTCTTGTGCAGTACCAGTGGAAGCGGGCGAAAAAATCACTCTCGCTATGAAGACTCCAAGCAGTGCACACGCACGAGCAAAAGCTCTGTTGGAATGTTGTGTGATTTGTTGTTAGTTTGGCTTATTTCAAATGTAGTTTATTAACTGCTACACAAAAGAGTGTAACATGTAACATTAATTAAAAATCAGAAACGTGGTAACAAGAAGAAATATGTGACAACAAAAGTACGAGTATTAATAACGATGACTGCTAACTTCACCAACTGACGACACTTTGCAGCATCCTACCTGGAGAGGTGAACTACCAGAATTTACAACTCTAGTAGACCCGACAGAAGATGCAGTTCGACACATCAAAGAATCTACGCCTACCATCGTAGAAGATTCGACCTAGACTGCAGACGTTTAAGCCTTTAATGACTAAGACCAGACCTAGATGAGGACGACGCTTTTAAGGATTCCCAAGACGGACACTCCCGCAGGAAATTTCTACATACCAAATTAAAGGTGACTCGATAGCACGTCTATCGAGGAATAAATAATAATTATAATTGTAACACAATACACTTTAAAGGAGAGACTTTTCAGAGACGATTAAACTTGTAAAGATAAAAAAAAAATTAACTCTAAGAATTTAATATAACTATTCAGACATCATACATTGTAACAGTTTAAATCTTAATGTATCGTAGTATAATTAATACCATTCTTCAAATGGGATAATAATGAAGCATAAAACTAAAGGTCTTGCAAGCTAATATCATGAATTGAATATAATTAAAAGTTTGATGACTAAATACCTAAGGTTACCCGGATCCGTGGTATAGCTAAATAAAATCTGTTGTGATCCCAAAGTTTAAATAAAGAATTCAAATAACTTTAATAATTCAATTAGTAATGTCATGGGATCTATCTTTTGAGTAAATGTTATTTTTTCAAATGTTTAATAAAGAGAAGTCTTCTTGTTACACACATATACTGAGTACATAAATCAACAGTTTTCCCATTCCCTGATTCCTTTTATATTTACTCTGTGTTGTTCTGATTAAATTTCAGCTCGTCGAATAAGGCAGCCTGAATAATTGGCAGAACCAATTATTTCAGGTTCCCTAAGTTATAACACTAGAGAAGATGTTATACTGGTGCCAGGCAAATTATTCCGGAAAACACAGTAAAGTCTGCCTGGAATAAGTTACGGCCATCTGAATTGCAAACCAGCGACCACAGAACCAGAAGTTCTTGACCCCACAACGGAATTGCTAGATATCTTCCAATCCCTACCACCATTTAACAGTTTGAATGAAGACGACGTCAAAAACTGATGTAAAATAGACTGCGAAATGCGGATGTAGGCTGCGAAATGTTTAGTGATGATAAAATTGTTACATACTTATTCACAGAATCTACAGAAGAAGCTAATGATGAAGACGATGACCAGCCAATAAAAGCTGAAATCTCTCATTAGGAGGCGATTCAATCACTGACTACAGTAATCAAGTGGTACGAACGCCAAGATGAAACAGAACTGCCTGAAATAATTTCACTGCGCCAAATAATTTGGTTCTTGAACAGTACGATCAACAGAAAAAAACAGAAGAAAATTACAGATTTGTTTTATAATCATGAGACATTTTTTTTGCAATTACAGTGCTTAACTTGTTTGAGTTAGAAAATTTGCAGCAATAAATATGTTCGACCATAACATTAGTAATTTACGTTGCTAGTGTTGTAATAAAAAACATTTTATGTTGTCTTTAATGGGTTTGGTTATTACTCCCTCACTAATTCGTCTATTTCACTAATTCGGTACCCATTCTGTCCCACAGGTGACGAAGTAGTGAGGCTCTACTGTGTCAGCAGTTTTATTATAGTAATCGCTTACTGTCGTCGTTAACCAGGTGTTGACATCTTTGTTAGTGCGATCACACCTTCATCGAGTCTCTTTTTATTTAAGTAGTTTGCTAATATTATGGAGTTTTACAATCTTGTGTGTTACCTCTTTTTCCTTGCATATAAAAGTTTGACCTCTGTGTAAACGGTGTGGTTTGAAACAAACTACAGATAACTGTTCTGAGATACTTGGAATGTATCAAGAGGAGACAAAAAAAAACAAAATTCATAATACAACAGAAACATTTTAGTTACATAACGTTTTTTGATATGTCGCCATCGAAGGTTAACACAAGCAATTATTAAGAGTAACAGAAATAGAATTTTTAATACGAAAAGCAGGAAATTTTTTAAAAAGAAAATATGGGAATTACATAGTCAATTACATACGACATCAGGGCTGATCAGTTGATTTGCAACGGAAACGTACAATGAATGGGTGAAAAGAAGCCAAAACAAGTGAAATGGAGAAATAAGGTAGGAGAAATAAATGGAGAAATTTTCTAAACTGGTTTCGTAATGATTTTGCAGACCTCAATAAAATAGTAGTTGTGTTCCAACTATATTGCTGTTCCCCTTCTGCTCTTCATATCTGAATTTTATTATAAATATATTCAGACATCGAATGATGTCTACCTTAAACAAACATACTATATATATATATATATATATATATATATTTTTTATATATTATATTATATTATATATATATATATATTTTAGTCACTTTTTGCTACAGTCCGTTTCTTGATATATATAATACATTTAATATTTATAATTAAATTTACCTCAAGATGTTATTTTTATCCTTTATTAGAACATGTTTCGGGTACTATCTTGTACCCATCCTCAGCCTTCCGGTTTTTTGTCTGGTGAAGTACATATGTTTTGTTGGTTGACTATTATTATTGTGGCTTCCTGTTGGCTTCTGGTATTTCAAATTGGTTTTATTGTGTGTGTTTGTGGTGTATGTGTTAGTTTTTTGTGTATTTTCTATGTTGAGTGCTTTGAATATTTTGTCATGTTTTGTATTGATTTGTATTTGCTGAAAAAACGTTATTTTGAACACCTAAATGCATACAAAAAACCAGAAACATATAAATCCAATTTAGCCACACATGCAATAAACACAGGACATGAATTCCCAGACATAACCAATGTAACACTAATAAAACATATACCACACAAAGGCACCATAATGAACATTTGGGAAAATTTACAGATATACAAACATAAAACAGAAAACAAACTAATACCTGAACAAATACAAATCAATACAAAACATGACACAATATTCAAAGCACTCAACATAGAAAATACACAAAAAACTAACACATACACCACAATCACACACAATAAAACCAATTTGAAATACCAGAAGCCAACAGGAAGCCACAATAATAATAGTCAACCAACAAAACATATGTACTTCACCAGACAAAAAAACCGGAAGGCTGAGGATGGGTACAAGATAGTACCCGAAACATGTTCCAATAAAGGATAAAAATAACATCTTGAGGTAAATTTAATTATAAATATTAAATGTATTATATATATATATAGTATTCTGTTCTTCATTCTCCAAGAAAGTATAGGTAGAGTTCAATATCGATATTGCCCGCCTGAAGCTACAAATATGTACTGCGCATTTCTGTAAAGGCGCGTGTGAGCGGAGCTTCGCGTTCACGCAGTAATGCCTAGTACCTTTCCTATTGCAGGAAAATAAATGATGCAGGTTGCGAAAGAGTTTACATTTACTTACATCTGCGTCTGTAGAACCCGGCGTGTTTATATTAGAATAAATACACGTATGATATTGTTACGACGCGACTGTCGAACCGACGAAGTCACTAATTACAACTGTAATTAGAAACGACAACAGTCACAAATCAAGAAAGACACTCTTTACAATAATTCAAGTTAAATTTGTCCTACACACAAAACAATAAGGGGCAGGGGGGGGGGGAAACGATGAGAATAAAGAAACTTTAAGAAAGTACTGCCTTCTGTTTTAGTACCGACTTAAGATTATACTCCTGTTAATTTAGTTTTGCCAAATACGGTAAAGGTCTGTAGATATTTAATGCTGGAGATTTAGTACATGGGGGAAACAGATACGGGTCCAGCTGTTTAAAAGCTCTTTTACTTGACTTGTTGTTTATTTGACTTCCATCGTTTTCTCCCGGGCCCTTCAAATGTCACCAACAACAAATGCCATCCTGCTACAGTTTTGCACTAAGTAACACAATGGCATTAAAATGCAAGTCATAATAACAATCACACCGAACAACACTCATTCTAATATCGCTAATGATCTATTATTCTAATATTCTAATGAGTATCGATCGGTAATCGCGTGGTGCACCACGACAACAGTGTTATTCATGTTTTTGATCATTTAATTATCGACAATGAATTTACATATGTGTGTTTTTATTTTTAATTGAATTTTAATATATGACGACCTCTTTTCGAGCAAGTGTCTGAGGATGGGTCAGATGACCCGAAACGCGTCACACTAATTTTATTCTAAAGATAAAAGTCACAAGACGGACCTAACGAAGGTAAGAAAATAAGAAATTAAAACACGTGACTTGGACCGTTAACAAACAAAAATGTTCAACAATATATATTGGGTGTGTGTGTGTTGTAAACTCATTTTTTAAGTTTAAGAAATAATAAAGTTAATAAGATAGGTATTTAATTATAAATTAAGGAGAGTTATCCAAAGAAAACAAATTCATTTATTCAAAATAATGTACATAAAATACGGGAAAAAATAACATTCAAAGATATTTCTTATGTATTATTTTTTTGGTTTTCTTATGTACGTATGGGATGTGTGGAGTTGCTTCTAACATATAATGTCTGTCCAGTTTGGGTCAAATTTTGATGCTCCTATCACTAGAATCGATTTCAAGTGTTCGTCTGACAAGTTAGCTGAACCACGGGGGGAGTTAGAGCTGAGCGCACAGGGAGAATATGAATCTTACGCTTTAGGTTGATGCGAGTGAAAAGCGTGATTCATTCAAGGCAGCCAGACAAACAAGCACATTAACCATGTAAATGTTTCAAACTTGTATAAAATATTATAACATTGTATTGAACTTATTTCTTGTTCAGTTATTTAGTAAAGTGTTACAATATTTGAAGTATTTTGACGATCTTTTTAAAAACTGCACGCAGCACCGGCCGGGTTGCCGCGGGCCGTAGTTTGGAGACCCCTGTAATTGTCACGTGAATCCTACACGTGCCAGGCGTCACGTAGTAACACAGCGATGCAGTGTTGTCTGTTTGCGCAGCGTAGCTACATGATCAAAATTATTATCTAAACCATATTACCTTAGGTTGTAATATTTTCGTTAACACCAATTAATATGGGTGAGCGCTAATAATATATTATTTTGTATACTATATAGGCCCACATTGAAGTTGCCAATAATATTACCCCAGGATTACACCAATTTATATTTATCTTACACCAATCAGATCCAATAAGTATTTATCAAGAACTCGATAATATCACTGCATTGACATTTGAGATTTATATTTTCAATGAGTGACAATCGTTAATAATAATTTAAATGTATTTATTAAAGATGTGTTCAAACTAAGTTAGTTATTCATGTTGGTGATCATACAATAATATTTTATGCATTTACTTATAATTGGTGTCAATCCAATAGGTATATATGTTCTCTTGTCTCAAGGTAATATTATAAATAATTATACAATACACAGATATATGATTACAATTATTTGTTTAATAAAGTCACTTACAAATTTATACAAATTGAACATTAATAATATTAATACATGTAATTATACTTTGTTTAGTGAGTTCTTTCAGAGCATTGAATTGAGTTACTTTTAGTTAAAAATTTTAATTATGTAAGTTTATATGTTACTTGGTTGTTGAATTCCAAATTAATGTCGGTGGTGGTGTTCCTGATGTCTTCCTGGTGGGTAGTGTTGTGATGGGTCTCTGACGTTGGATCCCGTGACGAGCTCCTGGTGACGCTGACACTGCACTCACTTTCACTTTTGTGGAACGGTTTGGTTTACAATATTAATATGACAACCGCACAAGTTACATGCACATATAAAATTTAATACAATTTTATTTATAAATACTTATTTTATCATATGCAACGCAATATGATTTCTTAATAAAGATACTTTTATATCAGAATGATTGAGTCGTATCACTCGGATATTATTGTTAGCTGTACTTGATTTTGTAATTGACGTAACTGATTTAAATTTTGAAAAACTGTAAACTCGAGAAGTTGAAGAAAGATTGACTTGAATGTAATAAGGATCTGGCTGGTGTGACCAAAACTTGTAACTGATTGAATGACTAAATAAAACTGATAGAACTAATTCACAAACAACTGACGTGATGACTGCTTAAAATTGCTGAAATGATTTTGACTGACTGACTGACTGACTGACTGACTGACTGCAGTTAGTCTTCGCGTTCGAGTTTTTATAAGAAAATCTTTTTTCCCTTTCCAACGCTCGACTGTACAATTTCTTCTTTGGTAAGAATATACCGCGATGTTTAAAATATTGGATATTCCCCAGTAGCAAATTCTAAATTTTCCCTCCAACTACTGACGCTACTCGTAATTGGTTTGAATGTGCGGGCTGAGTTAAACTGACTTTTTTTAAAAAGGAGACGCTTAATTTCGTTCTCTGTCTGAATTTCTCGCTTGGAAATCTTCCAGTAGGTATTGTTATAGCAAGTACGTTCACCTTAATTAATGGCTGTTGTACGTGTTTTTATAAAATTTTCGAACAATACTATTTTTATGGCTTTGCTTGCCAAAAGTACCTGCTAGTACGTTTTATAGAACTTTGTGGTAGACAACGGGCGCCAGTCTTGGGTGTGTACATGCCACTTTTCTCTTGTAGTTTTCCACTACATTTCACATATTACCGTACATTTCTTATTAATTAAAGACAATTACAAAGTTTGAATTATTATGCAAAATTATAACATATTATAAATTTCGTTATAACCAGTTTCGGTCATACGCCATAAACGCATATTTCTAATCAAAGTTTATATGATAAGACCGTGTAGGCCTAATATAATAAAACGTAGGTCTGGAAAAGTTTTGTTTTCTATTCAACGATGAGTGTTTTTCATTTTTTTTATCTTTAATTTTTAGATACTCTAATCATTTTTAACATTTTTTTTGTGTACATCGAAAGGTGAAAAACGACATACACTATCTATGTGGATTAAATTAGTGACAGAAAAATCAGTAATTTCAGACGGAATTTTGACTAAACGACTAAAAAGAGAAATAGATCTAAAGCCGTAAATTTTGTCTTCCATGTAACTCCTATAAAAATTGATAATACATTAGCTGAAAATAGATTTTTTACATTTTTTATAGAAAAATCTTTTTTAAAGATTTCAAAATGAACGAGTTCTGTTTATCTGTGGTAAAGAATTTAGCTCTGAACAATTCGCTGTAAATTACATTGTATGGCTATGGTTACAATTTTTATTGGAAGGCAAGTGGTTACAATGCTGGTTATAATGTTAATGGTTACAATGATGATTACAAGGCGAATGATTACAATGGTGGTTACAAGGCAGATGGTTAAAATGGTGGTTACTAGGCAATGGTTACAATGGTAGTTACTAGGAAAATGGTTACTACAAGTGTGGTTACAAGGCCAATGGTTAAAATGAAGGTTTTCAAGACTAATGTTTACAATGATGATTACAAGGCAAATGATTACAATGGTGGTTGCAAGGCAGATGGTTACAATGGTGGTTATTAGGCAATGGTTACAATGGTAGTTACTAGGAAAATGGTTACAATGTTGGTTACTATGCAGTCGGTTACAAGTTTGATTACAAAGCAAATGTTACATGTGTGGTTACTAGGCGAATGATTACATCGGTGGTTGCTAGACGTATGGTTACACACTTGGTTACTGGGCAATTGGTTACAAGTGTGGCTACAAGGCAAATGGTTACTTATTTTTTACGACAATACTGTGTGGCGCTGGCCGGCCAAGTGGTTACGTTTGTAACTCACAATTGCAACATCTGTGCTGCGGTAGTGCAGTTGAGTCGAGGTCACTATCCACTCTGCCTGCCAACCGCCTATTGCTGGGGACAAATAATACAGCGGTCTTGTCTGACAATTTCTGGGCTACGTAAGTAACAAAGGCACACTTACACTACATACATAATTCTCTCTTCACCGTGCGGTTCGTCACGACACGTGGTTCCTTAGATGGCAGACTTCTCTCTGAAGGGTGACGGAATGTAAGTTATACCACGGCCAGGGGGAGCCACAGACCGCAGTCTTAATTCTTAATGGAAGAAGAAGAAGACGACGACAATGTGCAGAGCCATTAATGTGCTATTCGCTGTTCAACGATTGTAAAAACGCAAACGACGTTAATGACTTAAAAATGGTGTGAAAGCGTTACAAACAACGCGTCAGGAGAGTCAACGGGGTAAAAATTAAAAAGAAATTAATTAGGAATATCACAGGTGACGAGGAGATCATAATTCATCCAACGAAGGCAATTTATTTCGTAACAGGTGTGAAAAAAGTCGTTAATTCCCCTGCAAATCCGAGGAGAAAGGAAACAAATTAATGGGAGAAATATGTAGTAGTCAAAAGTATAATTTGGATTCTAAACTTCCTTTGTTTATAAAAATCCTTTCGATAATGTTCTATAAGAGCACAACACACACACGCGCGCGCGCGCGTTTATCGGCTACATATTTTTAACCAAACTGAAAGTATCGAAAGAATCTTCAACACAATAAGATCCCGACAGACGCATTCCAGCGGGCTGATTTATTTTGTCTTCACACCAAGAACGCGGCACAGTGCGGAAACAGCACAGACTGGATAAATTTAGTCTGACCATCGTCAACTACCGCCTTTCACAGCTAGTCTAGCACGTCCACCACTACAGTGATAAGGTCGTTGTATATATTAGCGTCGATTTTGATCGCTGGTTGTAAATTCCACAGCGCTTTATTACGCTCTACAAACGAGACGGGTTTCAATTATACTGTAGACGTCTTTAAGTGCACCTCGGATGGCCTCAATAAACGGGAAATAAAATCTTTGGAATTTATACGAGTCTTTCCACTTTGTCGTTGAAATCGAAGCGCACCAGCCACAGCGGTAGCGAAGACCCGTTTTTTACTGTTAAACTTACCACTGCTTTACCGGTAAAACCGCCTTTTACTCGGTTGTCTTTTTGTGTTTCCGAATAGTTTCCGTTTATTGACAGCACTATACGAGGTGTGATAAAAAACTATCAGGATTGATACTGGCAATGCCAAGTCAGCTGACTTGGCTCCAAAGAAGCGACAAATACGTTTACTTTATAGTACACTAATTACTCGGTATAAGTTTTATAATAACAGCTGATCTGGTTTGTTTACAAACGCCCATTGTTGTGTTGTGTGTCAATCTCATTTGGCGCATTTACCATGTCAGAAAAAATTGATCAGAAAATTTGTATCAGATTTTGTCAAAAAGTTGGTGAAAGATGTAAAGATACATTCGAAAAGTTACAAAAAGTTTATGGGGAAGATTTTTGTGAGTCGTACACAGGCTTATGAGTGGTTTAAGCGTTTTAAAGATGGCTGTGAAAGTCTTGAGAGTGACTAGCGTTCAGGAAGGCCTTTAACCAGCAAGACTGACCACAACGTTGAGCTTGTGCGTGGTGCTGTGCGAGAAGACCGCCGAATCACCATTCGTGAGCTAGCAAATAATTTAAATATTAGTTTCGGATCAGTTCAGTCTATTCTAACTGATGAGTTGAGAATGAGACCTGTTTCTCCAAAGATTGTACCAAAAGTGCTCACAGCTGACCAAAAAGATGCCCGGGTATCAGTCGCTCAAGGCCTGCTTGAATGTGCTAGAAACTATGAGAACTTCATTAAATCGATCGTAACGGGTGATGAATTATGGATTTATGGATACGATCCAGAAACTAAGGCCCAGTCTTCAGTGTGGAAGACGCCAAATTCTTGAAGACTAAAAAAGGCAAAACAGAGCCGAAGCAAAGTCAAGACCATGCTCACAGTTTTCTTTGATCACAAGGGGATTGTTCATAATGAATTTGCTCTACCAAGCCAAACAGTAAACCAGGATTACTACATTTCTGTTTTGAGGCGATTGAGGAATGCAATTCGACGAAATAGGTCACAGTTGCATCAGATTGGTGAATGGTGGCAACAACACGACAATCCACCCGCCCCCACGTCACATGCTGTTCAGCATTTTCTTACTAACACAATATTCTACAGCTTCAGCATCCTCCAGAATATGCCAGATATGGATCCCTGTGACTTTCTTCTCTTTTCGAAGATAACAAATCAATTGAAAGGGAGATCATTTCAAGACATAGGAGAGATACAAAATGGGTCGAGAGAACTTAAGGCTCTTACAGAAGTTGACGTTAAGGCATGCTTCGAATAGTTGGGAAAGCGCTGGAAGAAGTGCGTGGCTGCGAAAGGGGACTATTTTGAAGGAGACAAGTTTACAAATCTGTAACTCTTGTATATTTATGTAAATAAAATCATTCTTGATGCTTTTTGATCGCACCTCGTATATGCTGCAATCACCTGCACGATTAGCATTACCGTCTTATCAGCGTGGTAATCATGACAGCGCAAATTGCAGACAGACATTTCTATAGGAGAGACGTATTTTACATAACCCGAGAATTTGTAACAACGGACACGAAATGAAATTATATACAATCGGGTAAAGTCCGCTGGCTTTGTTCCAGAATGGGCCGCCGAGAATCTAAACAAGATCGACAAGATACATTCCTAAACAATTCACGACTAGTTTCCCGCAGTCCTCAATTTCATTTACTGCTGTAATAAGGAGTACGTGACTGTCAGAATCTGTCAGGATGAGGTGAAGATGAATCGCGGTACACGCTTTGGTTGTAATTGCTACAAGCGAGCCGTGTACGAGGTCACTGCCATGCTGCTACTAAACGAAAAAGACACCCTGATTCTCCCAGTATGACAGACACACCATACTCCCACTTCCTTATGGCAGGCGCCGATATACTGATCTTTTACATCCACTCTCGGTCTTCTGAACTGGGTTCGGAGAGCCAGAGGATGGCATATAGATATAGGCCCTCCTCAGGGCCAACAAACGACTGCCTGAAAACAGGGAAAAGCACAATTGACCATACTTTACCCAGAAAAATATCGGACTAGCATCACACACACACACTTATGTTATCATTATGTTATTAGTTACATAGTTTTTGCGATACGTTTCCAAAATACAAGCATCTACTTCATTAATACATAGGCTATCGCGGCAGGAGTCAATGACAAAAGAATTCATATCCAAGCTGTTTGGCCGATTGCTCTGTTCAGTCATTTTCTGAACATTTCGGCCACCCACCGTAGGCCTTCTTCAGTAGAAAAAAAGTTAAAGTGTTCGCCAAAAGGTGGAGAGCTTTTACCTAGGTTAGAAGTACGTTCGGCTCTCCACCCTACGTTCGGAAGAAGGCCTACATTGAGTGGCCGAAACGTTCAGAAAATGACTGAAAAAAGCAATCGACACGGTCTGGATATGAATTCTTTTATCTACTTCATTACTGTCTTTATATATATTTGATTGAATCATTATCGTGACTATCATAATATCACCAGAGCTTCTTAATACAAAGACTGTTCCGTTTTTTGTTTTGCGGGTTGCCGACCTAGACAGTGACAACAAAGCAATGGCGACAAGAATTAAAGCAGCGGAGATGAACCTTCTAAGGTACGGAGTGTACGATCATAAAATCGTTAATTAAATTCAGACGAGAACTGGGAGTTAGGAGCATTAAAGAGAAACCGGAGAAATGCTGAAAAAATCTGCAAAACAATTGTCCTAATAATTGTCTGTAAGTGTGTTTATGTAGGCCTATTTGCTTTTTACCACCTTCATACTCGAGAAAGGAACCTCACCTAGGAAAGTACAATGACGTGATAAGAGCTCCAACCACCATGATAAGATATCCGGTGATGATTTTGCAGTGTCTGGGGTGGAACTGTCCGTACTTCGCTATCCACGGTGCCCTACTTCCTTCTCCCTCCGAAGCACCCACCCTAGCTCACACTGCTTGAGTGGCGCGGGTTAACCAAAATGTCAGTGGTATTAGGGCTGAAAATCGGAAACAAATCGTTCGTCCACCGTTTGGCCAGTGTGTGACCCTGATGGTAGTGTAACTGTCTTTACATGAGCCTGTACCGGCTCGAGTTCGGAGAGTTGGTCTCGGCCACTACCTTTCTAGATACCGAAACACTGCCTACCCGAGGCCTCTGCTGAGCAACTTTACGTCTTATATCAACGGATGGAAAGCGGCGACTTTTCTTGGCCTAAAGTTCCATGGGCTTATTTAGACGATGGTGGTAAATAAGGGGTAGAATTAGGAACTGGTATGGCTGCGTTCCAGTGGTACACCGGTGGCCATTTCTACCCCCCTCCCGAGCTAAATAGTGGGGATGGTGGTGGTGGTGGGGGGGTGATGATGATGATCATCATGATGATAATTATGATTATGATGATGACGACGACGATGTTATATATACAATCCGTGTGTGTGCGTGTGTATGTGTGTCCCATATAAACCTCCTGATGGTTTAGAAATCTCAGACACTTAGTACCTGGTAAACCTAGGCATTAAGGGCATAAGGAGACACGAAATGAGGGATTCAGAGTGGTATTGATTGGACTGACGGAAGTACAGAGAGAAGAATGAGGGGCAGAGAGTAGTATTGATTGGACTGACGGAAGCACAGAGAGAAGAATGAGGGGCAGAGAGTAGTATTGATTGGACTGACGGAAGCACAGAGAGAAGAATGAGGGGCAGAGAGTAGTATTGATTGGACTGACGGAAGCACAGAGAGAAGAATGAGGGGTAGAGACTAGTATTGATTGGACTGACGGAAGCACAGAGAGAAGAATGAGGGACAGAGAGTAGTATTGATTGGACTGACGGAAGCACAGAGAGAAGAATGAGGGGCAGAGAGTAGTACTGATTGGACTGACGGAAGCACAGAGAGAAGAATGAGGGACAGAGAGTAGTATTGATTGGACTGACGGAAGCACAGAGAGAAGAATGAGGGACAGAGAGTAGTATTGATTGGACTGACGGAAGCACAGAGAGAAGAATGAGGGACAGAGAGTAGTATTGATTGGACTGACGGAAGCACAGAGAGAAGAATGAGGGACAGAGAGTAGTATTGATTGGACTGACGGAAGCACAGAGAGAAGAATGAGGGACAGAGAGTAGTATTGATTGGACTGACGGAAGCACAGAGAGAAGAATGAGGGACAGAGAGTAGTATTGATTGGACTGACGGAAGCACAGAGAGAAGACTGAGGGGCAGAGAGTAGTATTGATTGGACTGACGGAAGCACAGAGAGAAGACTGAGGGGCAGAGAGTAGTATTGATTGGACTGACGGAAGCACAGAGAGAAGACTGAGGGGCAGAGAGTTGTATTGATTGGACTGACGGAAGCACAGAGAGAAGAATGAGGGGCAGAGAGTAGTATTGATTGGACTGACGGAAGCACAGAGAGAAGAATGAGGGACAGAGAGTAGTATTGATTGGACTGACGGAAGCACAGAGAGAAGAATTAGGGACAGAGAGTAGTATTGATTGGACTGATTGGACGGAAGCACAGAGAGAAGAATGAGGGGCAGAGAGTAGTATTGATTGGACTGATTGGACGGAAGCACAGAGAGAAGAATTAGAGCAGATGAGTTACGTAACTAACGGTCGTCGCTTTTATTGTTGTTGTTGTTGGTAGTCTCTTTCTTCAACGTCTTTTGAAACTCACTTAAACTGTTTTTGCTCATTTTTTACATTGTCGTTTTACTTTTTATTCTGTTTTTTCTCTTACTTGAGAATAACTGAGTGAGTATAGAATAAGTAGTACAAAAACGCTGTATGAATAATTTCTGAAGGAAATATTTTAAAACTTTATTCTCTCGTAAAGTATACACTTATACGTAACAACAACGTTCAATGTAGCAGACGTTTCTCCGTCTCTATTTTCTGTCCATCTGTCTGTCTGTCTGTCTGTCTTGCTATCAGTGTGTCTCCACAATCCATAACTCTCTTACCATTTCTTCTCATACACGCCTTCACTCCACAAGGTTTGTTTAAAAAGTGATGAGACTGATTGTACAAAAATAATTATTGCCACATCCATTATCGATGATCGGTTTATAAGGTCTGCAGTCTCTGGTTGATTTCCGAACTTTTCCTTTATTACGTTATGTCGCTACACAGGTCTTCTGCTAAATTACGCTCCCTTAGAGAACTTCTTCTTCTTCTTCTTCTTCTTCTTCTTCTTCTTCTTCTTCTTCTTCTTCTTCTTCTTCTTCTTCTTCTTCTTCTTCTTCTTCTTCTTCTTCTTCTTCTTGTTGTTGTTGTTGTTGTTGTTGTTGTTGTTGTTGTTGTTGTTGTTGTTGTTGTTGTTGTTGTTGTTCTTCTTCTTCTTCTTCTTCTTCTTCTTCTTCTTCTTCTTCTTCTTATTTTCTCCTTTTCAAGGATTGGCTTATATAAACCTGTTCCGGCACACATTTCATCCTCGGACGACCCACGCCTCTTCTACCAATGGCTTTATAGTTCAGTGCCCCTTTTGCCAATCGATCCTCTGTCATCCTTTGCAGATGATCCCACCATTGTCTTCTGTAAATTGAAATAATTTCGTTTATGTCCTTCACTTAGAGTTCTGCTCTGATATCTTCATCCTTATTCCATCTTGCAACGTATAATTTAAAGTATTTCGAAGAAACCGCATTTCAGCGCTCTGAATCTTGCCGCTTTCCTTTTTTGTCATGACCCACGCCTCACTAGCATATGCCAATGTGGCTATTTCAATTGTCTTATAAGATTTAATCCTTGTGCTGCCTTGTTTTATTTTTAAGATTTATATAAATCGTACCACAAATATTTCTAAATTTATTTATCTTCTCTCTTATATCACATTCAGATTCATAGCTTACTGCACAGCTGAGATATTTGGAACGGTTCACTTGTTCTAAAGTGCTGTTGATTATAACTATCTTAATCCTCGCTGGATATTTACCTTTAAAGGCCACAGTATTGGTCTGTATTACTGAAATTGTCAGTAAGTACTCTCTTGCCACTGTTGAGTAATCAAACGAATAATTTTTGTCACTCTATATTTTATTATTTGTCTCTTCTTCCCCTTGGCTCACTAGTTTTGCGGGTTTTCTATTGTTCTGTTCCTTATTAATCGCACACTAATTATAAACAAATGCACTCCTTTAAAAGCTGTTGCCTTTGGAAAACACACACTGAGAGAAGCGTTGTTCCCATTGAGCGACACATGGAAACGTAGTTTCCTTTTTGTGAAACACTACTGCAAGTCTACAAATGTCGATGCCTTTACCTGTTTCGTCATAATCATTTTTAACGTTTTTCACACTTTTAAACATCAGCTAGCTTTTGATTTTTGCAAACAGAAAATAATCACGTGGATTGGTAACACTGGAGTAAGAGGCTGGAGTACCAGATACTAGAATGTTCTCTTTGGACAAACACACTAGTTCACAAAAAGTGAGATGAGACATTGAGCGTTATAGTGATACGCTGTTTGCAGAAAAAAAGGTAAATTTTGGTGAGGCATTCTTACGCCTATGAGATATAGATAAGGTGCGTGTCATATACGCAGTTAAAGTTTCCTTTTCATGTTGTTTGAGACTTGTCCAGAAGGACAAGTCTCGGCCTGATCCGGGGCAAGCCCCCTTTAGCCAAATGGAAGGATGTGGGGAGACGTACGCCAGTGCAGCCCGGAAGCGAAGAAGGTGGAGGCAAAGTGAAGGTAGAGTAGTGTGTGTGTGTGTGTGTGTGTGTGTGTGTGTGTGTGTGTGTGTGTGTGTGTGTGTGTGTAGATGTAGTTTGTAGCCATATAGGTGAAGGAAGTGGCTGATGGATGTGCCGTTAAGATTAGTTTATACATGAGGGCGGCCAAGAGAGGGACGAGTAACGCAGGTCGCCAAAGTTGGAAGGAGGCGACGAGAGACGTCAAGGTAGGCGGGGGACACAAAAAAGAGAGCAAAAGACTTAGTAAGGAGTTAGGAAAAATTTGTTATGTGATCAGGGAGGATGGCAGGTTGAGTACGTTTGAAGCTGGGAGTTAGGTGTTTCTATTTCTATGACGATGGCGGCGAGGAGTTCTGGATGGTGGTCCATCGGCTATGGTAAGGAAGCGGTTTATGAGGAAGGAAGTCTGAGGGTGTTGCGGGTAGCTCTGTTGATGGAGGTGACTGTGGATTGTAGGGAAGTCCGTTGTTTTGCAGTTTGGGAGTATTTCCGTAATTAAGGTGGCATTAACGTAGTAGCCTATATACTTTTTCCAACCGCCTTCGACTACGTAATTATTTTGGAGGCATCACCAAGGAAACGAGAGATTAATCTCGCAAACTCGACGGAGTATAAACAGAGTTTTTGAAGCGACCAGCCAGCTAGTTATTGAGACTGCGATTCAGTGTGCGCTTAGTATAAAGTGTGTAATTGGTGACTTACATTATTTACTGCGATACTACTGAAAAGGTGATGTTTACTGTGCATTACACTTGTGTGTGTGTGTGTGTGTGTGTGTGTGTGTGTGTGTGTGTGTGTGTGTGTGTGTGTGTGTGTGTGTGTGTGTGTGTGTGTGTGTGTGTGTGTGTGTGTGTGTGTGTGTGTGTGTGTGTGTGTGTGTGTGTGTGTGTGTGTGTGTGTGTGTGTGTGTGTGTGTGTGTGTGTGTGTGTGTGTGTGTGTGTGTGTGTGTGTGTGTGTGTTGGACAATTGTTAAGCTTGAAGTATTGTTATATATGGATGTCTTCGTTTTGTAAGCTCGAAATATAGTTGCGCCTAACAAATCCTCTGGTGTTTGATTATTCTGTTTCTACTGGTCTCAGAACTAAGATCTATAATACGAAAATATACCGGTAGTATCATTTTTCCAACAAATATTGTCGCCAAATACGAAAACCAATTTTCTTTTCAGTTTTGAATACCGTGGTTTGTGTAAATGCTGAATAGCGTGGGTGCCTCTTACCATATTTAAGTTGTTATGGTGTTAGGTATTTTACGGTCACGTACATGAACAAAATGTAATACGTTAATATAATATACCAAGAAAAAATATGCCCTATAAAAGTTTCACGAATTATGAAAAGATAACTCTTCCAAAAGATAAACAGAGAAGACTGATATAGACCTAAGTCAAGTGTAAACAAAGCAAAGAAATAAAAACAAAATCTGATACCTGCATCGGGTTCAATACAGTCGCTCGGTTGACACGCTACACAGAGGAATGGAGAAAATAAAATAAAAAATTTTACTTCTTTGTATTTCTGCGTTGGTCTCTGCACCCATTACGGGTCTCAGTGATGTGGCTCTACCATATACCACGCCACTCAATATTCTGCTTTTACAAATCGTTTTTCTCTTATTCATTCTTGTTCGTTACCCCTCCACGTACTTAAACGAACGCGTCTCACTCAAATGAACTCCTCTTTTTATTGCTGCCGAACTTTATTCATATTTTAAAAGCAATATATGGGTATTCATTTAATTCGTGAGAGCCGATTCGAGCTTGTTTCAAATGCTTTTTTTCATCAAATATGTAGCGTATTTCGTGGTTTAGTTTTTAGTATGCAAAAAACTAACTTATTAACGGATGTCTGAATTGATTTTTTAAATTATTATTCCTATCCTTCTCCATCCCCTACTCTTTCTCTTCTTCTTCTTCTTCTTCTTCTTCTTCTTCTTCTTCTTCTTCTTCTTCTTCTTCTTCTTCTTTTTCTTCTTCCATTTAATATTCTCCTTCTCCTTCATAGATGAAACGTTTTTTGTGAGTAATAATATCAAGATAAGGAGATTATAACCCAAAAACATTAAATATTGCTAACTGTTAAGAAGGAATATCACACGATTCTACTTTAAGCCTCTTCTCATTATAAGACTACTAATCTTTCTGAATTGCAGAACTAGCTCTCTATTTTGGACGAAATATATTTATTATTGGATAAAATCAAACTAATTTGATATTTATGTTGGAGTGTCTGTTGGAAAATACTGATTTCGTCAAATTATTAGAGATGCCTAGTTTGTCTTTGGGTCTGCCTTTAGATTAGAATTCCTCATAATTAGGTACCACAAATTAGACTAATACAATTTTTTTTTGTAATATTAGTTTCGATTGTCTTTGGTGCTATTAAGTTGCAAAATTTTCAAAGTAAACAGTACATTCAGAGTTTGGTTACAATTCTATTTAGTCTGATACCTGGATTTTACGTTTACGATTTTGTATAATTTTTATCTCTTTGCTAACTCCTCGACGTATCAGCTGATGCGTTTCGTGGAAACGATTGCCAAGCCAGCTGTTCATGAAAACACAATTGTTGCCAGTTTTTTTTTTTTTTCTTTGAATTCGACACAGCCTTCGATCATGTCTAGTAATCTGCACTTTTGTACAAATTGATGGAGATTCTGTTTCCGGACTGTTACATCCCTGAAATTTTGAAGTATCTAATACTGAACACTATCATCTGACTGTGTGGATATATTTCTCTTCAATTTGATACTCCACGTGGATTATTGGGATTTTTTGATGAAACGATTTTCACATTCTTTCCTTCCACCACCGTATTTTGGGACGGTCAATCTAACAAACAATAGAAGTGTTTGTGGGGTGAAATCGTTCGATGTTTTTGAAAACTTATCCTGAAAACTCCCTTAAAAAGGTCAAGTTAAAAGAAAAACTTGATTCGCTGGTTCGGTTTTCCAATACATTTACTAATTTATCGGTATTAAAAATCTACAAAGTTACTTAAACTTTGACCTTCAAGTTTTCACCAAATATTTAATAAAACTTACGCCGTGACGCACGTTTGTACAGTCAAAACAGCATCGATTTGTAAGTAAACTAAATTCTCTCCAAAACGAAGTGAAATCATAAAGTTTGTGAGGGTGCGTATACGTGCGCACACGCGTGTATGAGGAGTTGCTTGTGTTAAGGTGAAAAAATGGAGGTGCGTTAGAAGGAAAACAATGAATATTTTGTGACGGGTGTAGGTGACAGCGACCCCGTTTGTCAGCCTTTATCACTGGGTGAAGTGTGAGTGAGTGTGTTTGGACGGGTGAAAAGAGAGAGAGAGAGAGAGAGAGAGAGAGAGAGAGAGAGAGAGAGAGAGAGAGAGAGAGAGAGAGAGAGAGTGAGAGAGTGAGTGAGTGAGAGAGACGCAACAGATGGAAATCTGAAAAGTTTTGAGTGACGTGCATGAATACAGTTTGAGCAATCGCGCGGGCGGATATGCGTACACGCTTATGAATTCCATCGAGTCACGCGTTTACACCTGCGTCTATATATATTGAAATAAGCTGAATCGCGCGTATGGGGAGAAATATTCGCCTAAGGCGAAAAAATTTAATGCGCGTAAGTGGAAATAAATGTTAGGGTTTCTTTGCTATCTGACTGTGAATTCCTTTTAATCGTTTATTGAGAGAATGGTCTTAGTGTGATATAACACTTCACATTGTTCCGGCGTTGTTACAAACATGCTTTTACGAGAATCCATAGACTATAGTTCAGCCTCTGTGAACTGAGTGTTTATTCACTGTGATAAACAGAGAATGTATCAAGTATCTGATTGTTTCATTGTGTTGCGGACAATTGTAATTTTATACCACTTGGCGACTTTTAATAATAATTGTTACTGACAGAGAGTCTGCACAAGTACACAGAGTGTTCCCATGAGGTGGTGACTAATTTCGGAAAATGACTCCACTTGTTAAACTAAAGGAAAAAGTTCGAAGGCTTTCACGGCCGGTGTCACTTGAATTTAAACTAACTGCCTGGATGTTTGGCCGTGGTCCAAGGTTTTCAATTAAACCAAACGTTTCAGCAGCACCACTGGCTGCCATCTTCAGTGGATGTAACGAGTTAAACCTAACGCGGGCTGTCGTACGTTAGGACCACAGTACTGTGGTAAGGCTAAAGATGTCCCGCAATGCTACCTGTACTTATAAATTCATTAAGTATCACGAACAGGTAATAATTTGCACCTTCAGCTAATCAGAAGAAGAAGGTGTATGATCTGGCGGGCGAAAGCATTTCTTTAAGTACTTTATGGCAGGGCGCGATGCGAGCCTCTCACGTGGAGTTGAAATTTGACTTACACAGTACATTTATCACTTCTTATAAGTACTATACAAACCAAAATGATAGGTTAAAAACTGTAAGAGTGTAATAAAAATATGTCATAAAAGAAACGCAACAGGAAATATAACAAGACATGCAATTACTATTAAGCATATTACCTTAACCACTTCTACAAGGTGATGCAATAAGAAGATTAATAATAGAGTGTCTAGCAGGCCTGTGAGATAGAGAAAGATAATCGTTGTTAATCAAACTTGTGGGTCTTGGTGAAAATTCTATCCAACCAACATGTATGAAATATTTACAGCCTGAAATATATAACTTCATCTTCAGTTTGATTATTTAATTAAAAAATGTATTCCTGAGATAATAAACCATATCATCTAACGCACAGCAAACAATCACTGGTCTTAATAGCGGTGTGATTATTTGAATATTTTAAATAGGAAAATAAAAATGTATGTAGTTTACACATTCCAGAAAAATGAGTATGAAAAGAGATGCCGGACTCAGCTTTAAAGAAAATATTATTTTCAAAATATTAATAAAAAAAAGAAAACTTTTATTAAAAAAATTAATTCTAAAACACTCGCGCAAAGTGTGACGATTTTATTAATAAAAAAATAAATAAAATAAATAAGAAGGAGAGAGATTTATTTTTAAATTAAAATCGCACATTTAAACAAAGTTTAAATCCCTAAGGTAACACAGAAATAATAATAAATAAAGAGCTTAAAACCGAGAGGAATGCGAGTATAAAGGTAAGGAAACACCCTTTGATAATTAACCATGCTTTGACATGCGGAAACCGGCATCAACACGCAGAATAACCCGTAAATAAAACTAATAAAAGTAAGAAATTACAACTCGATATAAAAAACATAGAGGTATACAATAATTAACTACGAAGTAAAGGATACCGTAGTATAATTAAATATGTCAAATATTAAACCGGTAGATATTAATCGGAATGTGGAACTACTTTTATGGTGAAGCGTAAACGACGCGAAGTTACTTTACCTGCCCCAATAAACAAACCCCACTTGTAATGTAGCGCTCACGCCGTAAGCTGCTCACAGCGGTAATGTGCACCGATGACAATATTTTGGTTTTTCCAAGTCAATAATCTCAGTTAACATATATATATGCACTCTGTACACTCTTAACCGAAATGTATCGTTAAATAGTTGGATCGCGACGCAGAGATTAATATGTTAAAAGCTAGTAAAAGAATAACTAAATTGTGCGCCGATGACATCTCTACCAAATCTTAAATAAGATAATTATGTAATTAATACAGTACTAGGACCCTAAGGTGAAATTCAACTAATAAATAATCATGTAAAGTGAATACCAGTGAAACAAACTTTTGCATTAATTATTCTAAGAACGAAATATTACTACCAGTCATCTAAGAGGAGAGTACCAGATCCAGAATGATCTACCACACTTCAGGAACTTCACCGTAACCGGATACTAAGATAACGACAGACCTTCATGAAACACACCGAGGACCGAGGAGCCGAATCTGCATCAACTACAGGATACCACAGGTGACACGAAGACTTGTCTTCCGTGGTTATTTGATAACTACTAACTACTTTGTTGGTTTACTAAAATTATAACCAACAAAAGACAATTTAACTAACACTTTAAGACTTTTAAGAACAGACATTATATGTAAGATGTAGTCTGTAATCTGAGAAAACTATTTGTAGTAAAAGAGTAAAAGTTAAAACTGTAAAGCATTATTGTTTTAAAAGGTAAATAAAGTCCATTCTTCTAATGGCACAATTTCAAGATAGTATATGGGTAGGCGACCATTATTAACATACAATATTCAATCCCAGATCCGTGGAAAAGTTAAACCGATTTACATCTTTATTTTGAGGGCCCTTCTAAAAGAATAAAATATATAATCATTTTGTAAACTGTAAACTGTTGAACCATATATGTTGAGAACTTTAAGTAGAGCAATTAATGTTATTATGTAATAAAGAGATGTCATGGTACAAAACAACAAAACTGAGTGAATAAATCTGCAGAAACCCCTGTCAATGTTCCTCAATTTTAGGGACCCAATATTATATATACTCCTAAATGATTATCTTTTGTTTAATTAGAAGTCGGTTAAGACTATGGCAGCCTGTGTAATTGACCTGAGCCAATTAACCACAGGTTCCCGATATTATAACGTAGGAAACGTTATAAAATAATTAAATTTTGAACAGATGAGAACAACAAACTGTCCTTATATATTTTGTAAAATAACTATTTCATATTTCGAAACTATTTCTGAAAGTGATGAGCTATGTAAAATAACTGAAAGAATATTTCTACGACTATTTTTTAAAGTGATGCTCGAGTCATCCCATATGAACCAAACGAATATATATTACTCTTTTGAAATATGCATTAAGTTCAACGGCAATGGAAAGAGCAGTAGACTGGTGCGAGACGTGTTTGTTGATGTACAGGAGTGACTGCGAGAAAGTACAGTTGAAAGAGAGTGAATAAGAGAAAAAAACTATTTTTAAAGTAATAATATTGAGTAGCACGCTGAGAGACACAGCACTCAGACCTGTAGGTTCGCACCGAAATACAAAGAAGTAACATTTTTAATTTCATTTTCACCGTTCCTCTATGTAATGCGTCAACCTGGCGATAGTATCGAACCCCATGCAGCTACCACATTTTATTTTTACGTTTTCATTTCCTTTGCACTTGACTTACAACAGGCAGTACCTCCGAGTTCTATAAAATTTCAATAAACAGCATTCTCCTGTTGTACATCTTATCGTGTGAAGAGTTATACACGAACGTATATTTCTACCTCTACAAAGAGATTCTTGAATTTTCGTTGCATGTGGGTCACATGCATTCTGAGAATTCTATTATTATTATTTTCCTTATTGCTGCTCTTGATATTATTGTTGATTTTTTATTCTTGTAATTCTTCTACATCGTCAACTCATCATCACCGTTATAGTTTTCATCACCAACATCATTTTGTAGTAGTAGTAGCATTAGTAGCAGTAGCAGTAGTATTGTAATGTAGTAGTAGTAGTAGTAGTAGTAGTAGTAGCAGTAGTAGTAGTAGTGGTAGTAGTAGTAGCAGTAGTAGTAGCAGTAGTATTAGTAGCAGTAGTAGTAGCAGTGGTAGTAGTAGTAGCAGTAGTAGTAGCAGTGGTAGTAGTGTAGTAGTAGTAGTAGTAGTAGTAGTAGTAGTAGTACTAGTAGTAGTAGAAGTCGTCGTCGTCGATGTTGTTGTTGATCTCTTTCTTGTTCTTATTATTATTATTTTTGTACTGCTTGTTTTATTTGAAAGTTTTCCCTTTCCTTCTGGTTCTCTGGCTTTTTTCTATCCATTGTCTCTGTTCTTCTCGTCCTCCTCTTCTCATTTTTCATCACGTTCTTCTTATTCCCCTTTCTCTTCTTTTTGTTATCATCATTCTTTTAGTTCTAATGATTTTTCTGGTTCTTCTCGTTTCTTGTTCTTTTTGCTCTTCCCTTTGTTATAGTTCTTCTAGGTCTTTCTTCTACGGCTTAAACTTGAACCCTTAAAATGGATGAACTGCGACTCACCAATTTCTTCAACAGTAGAAATCGATTCTACCGATTATTTCCTTTTGTACGGCTAAGTTAATTGTACAAGTATATTAGGTTCAAAGTACACATTAAAAACTTTGTAAAGCAGTTATTTGTGATTCAGGAAAATCAGCACAAAATACTAGATTTTAGCCTGATATTTAAACGTATTAAAAAACACTGGAACTGTCTGCAGAACAATGTAAAATTCGACATGAAAGGAAAACTACTGTACTTGGAAGCAAACGCGATAACGAGTAACCAGGTAGATTGCAAAACGTGAACAAATAAGGAAAAACTATTTGCAAAGAGATTATTGAGCAGCGCTACGACGTGTATATCGAAACACAAAGAAGTTGAATTTTAATTTGATTTGCGTCTTTTTTCTGAGCACCTTGGCCGCTGTGTTGAAACCATGGGTCTGTCTCATTTGTACAGTTTTTTTTATTTTTCCACTTCTGTTCATTTTATTTTTATCACTTGCCGTCTGTGTGTATCCATTCTCCATTATGTTTTTTCTATTACCTCTTTTCGTCTGAGTGAGTCGTCCCTAGTGGTTAAAAATATTTTGTTATCTCAAGAATGTAATAAAAACAAATGCGTTCGTGTTAAACAAATTTTTTATTTTTATTTTTCTCTCAAAAATAAATTTTCTTGCCGTGAACAGAATACATTACAGTTGAATAGTAGAGTCCAACAGTTTAACAAGGCCTAGACCAGGTACTGAAAAGTTGATAAGTATCCTTGAATGCCATCAACTTATTAGGGTGGCGGGGGAGAAATATAGACTCACAGAGAACAGCCAGAGTGTGCCAGGCTCCTCGTTTCAACGATTTGTTTCTACAGTGATGTGTTTGTCCTTAATGAATGCAAAAATATGTTAAAAAATGGAATGGCCGTGATGCAACCGGAAGACAGCGCTAGTTTCCTGTAACAGACAGTTTTTAATCGATTCCCAAAACAGAAAAAATAAATTCTTTTATACGGTCAGTCTCCTAAAATGTTGCAAATACAAATTCTGATCGTTTTATTGCCTTTTTTGTTATAGTAATAGTAGTATTAGTAGTAGTAGCAGCACCAGCAGTGGCAGTAGTAGTAGTAGTAGTATTTGGTGTTGTTATAGTTCTTCTTCTTGTTGTTGTTGTTGTTGTTGTTGTTGTTGTTGTTGTTGTTGTTGTTGTTGTTGTTGTTGTTCTTCTTCTTCTTCTTCTTCTTCTTCTTCTCCTTCTCCTTCTCCTTCTCCTTCTCCTTCTCCTTCTCCTTCATCTTCTTCTTCTTCTATTTCTTTTCCACTCCTGTATGTGTATGTGTATGTGTCCTGTCCTGTGTGCCGGACTCAACCTTTCCGGCTTCTTCAAAGGTCAATTTTACCGCTTCGTAAAATTATATATTTTCTGTATTAGGAAGCCTTCTTAACATTACCCCAAGTGTACAGTGTTTCTGAACAGGTGATCACACAAGATTAATAAAAAATAACTCCAAACCTTTGTTTAAGAACTGTCGTCGTCGTCACTGTAAGGTGTAGGCTTATAGACTGTTCCGTCTTCACTCCAACCATCTCTTTCAAAACTTACCCACACATCTTCTGACAACAGGTTTCTAGTCTACAGCGCGCTTTACTACCCTCTGCTGGCCCATCCTGTAGACGTGCTCCATCCACTCCTGTTTTCGTTCATTAACAAAGGTCTACAATTTGCACATGAGTTTGCAGTTTGAAGTAATCTTGAACTATAATTTTGCGACATTAACGTTTTAACTAGTTGCCACAATGTAAAATTGTTTAATTTATTAGCGACTAAAAATAAACAAAGTAAACTAATAAAAACGTTTCTAAATTTGAAGTCTACAATTTCTCTAATATTCTGGGTTATGAAACATGTCGAAGTGAGTTTGCGCTTAAAAACACAAAATTAAGCCGATTCGTGACGACCAATTCTGTAATAATTTATTATTAATCCAGGATAATATGCTTCTTACTTTAGACAAAGTCAGTTAATTTGATTATAAACTGGCAGTTTGTTTCATTGGCTTATTACAAGCATGAAATCCGCTAATTCGTAAATCAATTCGCTGCTTTTTCTGTTGGTCTTTTTACATTTGAGCATGTGAGAAGAACATTCAAATCGTTATGATCTTCTTCTTCTTCTTCTTCTTCTTCTTCTTCTTCTTCTTCTTCTTCTTCTTCTTCTTCTTCTTCTTCTTCTTCTTCTTCTTCTTCTCGCTTGCCAGTATAAGGTACTTCTACCTGTTCCGGTTTCACGATCTTATCCTCAGTCTCTTAACACTTCGCTTCCCACAAGCTTATAGCTCATAGCCTCCCTTGATACTCTCAGTCTTGAGACTGATTCCATCTGTCTAAGTCTCATTTTTTAGGCACCCGTGATTCTGATCTACACAAATATAGATCATATAATGATCAAACATAGAAGTGTAGATCAAATATAGATCATGAGTGGTATAAGACTATATTGTTACGCAACGGGACATTCTCGAACAATGCAATGCGTTGTTCTGCTCTTTTATCGTCTATCCCAACAGAGCCCAGCTGTAATGTTTGTGTGCATACATATTGCTGCTGTCTTGAGATGAAAGACAATTACGTGACACTTATCATGCGTCAGCAACCGAGGCTATTCCAGACCGCAGCGGCCAGACAGTGACACTGTCTCTAGTGGATTCGGGAGCGCCTGTTCTACACGTCATCGAAAAAATGGCAGATTATTCTGTCATCTCAGCGGGGTATAAATATAAGCATCCAGCGACGGTCAGTTCAGTTTGAGTGGCGATTTATTCAAGTGAGATTTGTGTGAGATTATTCAAGTGTTATAATTGTGCGGGACTCTATCAGTTGACATTACGCTATTATTACGTGTAGACAAATTTTTCTCGTATTATTGTACAAGTTGATTATAAACTGTATATGTGATAAATTAAAGCTGGTGATTAGCGACTTTATTGGTGTCTGTAATTTTGTTTTCCACTGTACCTACGACGATCATAGTGAGACCGTCGTAAAAATACTATAACTTTCCATTAAAGGTATTTACGTAAAAGAAAATTGGCAGTGACCTTGTATTAACCTTTGAAGAACACGACATTTCATACTAATCCAGCCGTGCAAATTTTTTTTTTTTTAATCAGTAAAATCTAAATGTATTTTATAGTTACGCTCTCTTTGTTTTTCTGTCACACAGCACCGTGTTTCTCTGGTGTTAATTTAATTTCACCTCACAGAACACCGCAATCCACGTAGCAATGCACTGTACCGCGACACGCGCGGACAAGTAAAGATAAAAACAAACGCAACAAAGATCAGAAGAACAAAAGACTGAACAGCGGCACAAGTCATGAGTTACTCGAAACACTATGCAAATTAATTGTTTTAATTGCAAATAGTGGGCGGTACACGGCAGGCAGACTACAATGGCCGACAAAGGAACTGCTATTATTACGTTATGTACGGTGTGCGGTTTGTATAAATGTAACTGCTCTATTCTGCTCTCGTTTGTTCTTCATACTTAATTAATTTATTTATTCTTTTCATTAGTTTTTGTTTTGTTTTACAAAACGTCGTCTTGATAACCAACTATCGTTTTGTATCTTCTATTGTTCGTTTAATCCCAATTCGTTTACTATTCGTTAAAACACCGCGCGCGTACACAACATACACGGCTATGCACAGTAGTGGTGGATATTCAAGGGGACCTTTGTAATCTGAGAGTGGGAAGAAACTGTCACATATATCTACAATCAAACAAAAACCGGTAATGACATGTTATTTTGTATTTTGTGACATCTACATATCAAATTCAACTTAAATCAAACAAATTCAAATTTTGATACTGTTTGTCTTAGTCATGATGGAAGCGAAAGCGGCTGACAACCAGGTGATTCATCTCATTCGAGATATAAATCCTGCAGCAGGGTGCATGCGCTAGGCGATGTTAACACATTGCCTGCGTTTTCAACGCATGGCCTGGGCAAATCCATTGTCTCCACCCGTCTGTTCAGAGAATCCGTCAGCGTAGTAGTGTATCCGATGCGTTGAAGACTTGTTTTACGCACTTACAGCAGTGAATGATCACCAACTATTGTATTTGTTCTTAAAATTATTATTGTATTCCACACTGATACTTTATTTCTTAATAAGCCTTATTTATTGTGTCATATTTCTGCAATTTAATCTTTTTTGTTTTAATCTTTTAATCTTTTTGGTCAAGTTTTCTAAACTTTGTGCTTTCAATTGTTGATTAATTATGAGTAGCCTAACGTGACTATTATATACATTACTGATCCTTAATGATCTTTTAATAAAAAATTTACTTATAAATTTACTTATAATATGCCTTTACCTGGTTTTTATGCCTTTACCACAGTACTGTGGGCCTGACGATAACAACCTACGTTCAGGAGGTCTTGGATTTCTTTGAATTCCACTGATGATGGCAGCCAGTGGTGCTGTTGAAACGTTTGGTTTTTCATTAAACCTTAGACCACGGCCAAACAGCCGGGAAAACGTTTCTTATACAATTTATCAACAGGTTACTAAATTGTTTTCAGACGGGGTGGGGAGTTATCAATGTTTAGAGATTACTCGCTGCTTTGGGCGGGGCCCGCGCCGCTCTCCGTCATTTTTCTCCAGTGAACTGGAAGTTGAGGAAGACTTTCCAATAAAAACCGTGGCAACGTTTGTGATGGTCTCTCGTATCGTCGTCTTTAAACATGGAATAAATAACTGAAAAGTACAGGATTCATTCCTTATATGAAGTCTTCTTCCGGAATATGGAAGAACCGCGTCTTCTTCTTGAAGGACCGCGTAGAATATGTCTTGTCAGATAACGCTTCACCCATATTACAAGGGATAATTAATGCTTGATGCCTTTACTTGGTGAAAATCCATTGTAAACTATAGTAAAAAATAAAACTACCTGTCTATGATCTTTCGAAAAAAGAATGTATGGTCACAATTATAGTTTTAGATATAATGATGGCAAATCAAATTATGCAAATCACTTGTTAGAAAAATACCATAGTTATAATGACCATTTTGAAATTTTACATTTATCTGATAAAGGTCCAAAGCTTGATTTATTAGAAACCCTTGAAATTAATAAACACAAATATTTAAATGTATTATTAAATGATCAGTTAGATCTAAATAGCTCGCCTCTGCTTAATTTGTATAAATAGACTCGGTTTGTGTTATGTTATATGTTTGTGTAATGTGTATAAATCTTATTGACACGAGATTACTATCGCTCTCTATACAACAGCACTTGTATTATATTTTATATTCTGTATTGTTTGTACGAAAATTAGTCAGCTTACACCATATGATGAAGGCACTGTGCTGCCGAAACAGCTGTCATGGATTTATAATTTTAAAAATTGACGAGTGAAAATCACTAAAACTATTTTATGGTTTTATTTTTTACTATAATTTTTTACTATAATATTACAATGGGGTAATTTCAGGTCTATGTGACGGTGAGGTTGGCTAGCAGACTTAGATGTACAGGGTGTCCCACGGAAAATGGGACATTCTTCAGGAGTGCACTCTACAGGCTGAGACAGAGAAATTTCATATGAACACAGGTCAGAAAACGCTTCGTTTTCGATTTGTGGCTTGCGAAAAATTTCACCTTAATTTCTGCTCCAACATGACAGTGTAATAAATTAATTACAAACTGTTATTATTAACAGAATAAATTGTTGTTATTAATAAACTGATACTATTAACAGATAAATAATTGGCTTGCAGTACACTATCTGAAGAAGACATTTCTTACAGTTTGTTGTTGTGTATCTTTTTCAATAAAGTTTGATTTTTTGTAACATTCTTTTCTCTTGTTGCCTTTACCTGCACCATATTTCTCAAACTTAAATTCTGTACAAATTTTATCACAAATTTACATTTATTAATTCAAAATATAAACAAGTAAATTCTCTTCAAACCTAAAAACGTTGTACTGAGAACTTCGGCTTGGCGGCCTGTAAGGTTGTTGGGTGCAAAATTTTCGGCCGTGGCTTCAACGCGGTCACAAGGCTTCAGTACAGAAGGCTGCAACACACTGACAATGGTTTCGCAGTCAGTGGTGGTAATTGGCTGTGAGTAGGTCACCACTGCCAGAGCTGTTGGGTTGTGCGTCGTGAGACGACCCAATGGTTTCCTAGTACCGAGCCTCCGGTAGGGGCTCCTGCCTAGTGATCCTGTCCAGACGGAATATTATTTATTTAATTTTTAATGGTCGCTACAACGACATGCTCGTACTAGGTCGACTAGTACAGTATTTGTCGAGGCCGTTTCCAAGATTCACCTGGACGTGTTCGGTACTTGCCAAGGCCAGCTATGAGTGGGTTTGTCTGGGTCCTCGCAGCTCGGACGTAAAATTTACGTGCAAGTCGCCTTGCGGTGTCTTCCAAGGAGCGGACACCGAGTCCTCTTCTCAAAAGACGAGAAGAAAACCGATAGGGGACTTTGGCCGCTAGTTGAAGACCTCTATCGAGAACGCTTTGCACCTTTCTTTTATGAACGGTTGCGAGGTAACCCCAGACGGGAAGAGCGTAGGTAATGATCGCCAACAGATACGCGTTGACGATCAACTTACCCAGCTTGCGGGTCATAGCTTTGTTGGCGAGTATCGGAAACAGTTGCGCGAGACGAGCGGACGCTCTCTGACGCATCGTCTCAGCGTGGGCACGCCAGGTGAGCCGACGATCAAGCTGGACACCGAGGTATTTAACCTCTCTCGAGCAGGGCAGGTACGTTCTATCGAGTCTCACTCGGCCTCGTGGTTCTTTCCGGCGCTTTGTGAATAGCACAGCGGAGCTCTTGGTTTCGTTGACGGCAACTTTCCAGCTTTCCGTCCACGTCGAATACGCATCGAGTGCGCGCTGAAGTCGTGGGATAGCTCTGTCAGCGTTCCGGTCGGCGGTATAGACCGCCGTGTCGTCGGCAAACAGGGCCATCTGGACTCCAGGCTCTCTGGGTGCGTCGTTGACATACACGGAGAACAGGAGAGGCCCTTGCACGCTACCTTGAGGTACCCCGGCTGTAATGCGTCTCTCGGAAGAGACATGGTCATCTATTCGCACGCAGAAAGTCCTCTCCGTCAGAAAGCTAGCAATCAAGCGGAGGTAGCAATCTGGGAGCTGGATTTCCCGGAGCTTGAACAAGAGCCCGTCATGCCAGACACTATCAAAGGCCTTTTCCACATCTAGGAAACAGGCGACAGTCTGCTCTTTCCGACAGCCGGCGCCCGTGATGTATTCCACCAGTCTCATCAGCTGATGAGTGGTGGAATGCCCCACACGGAAGCCGAACTGTTCGAGGACCAGTACATCTAAATTTCTTAGATGGTCTAGTACTCTCCGTTGAACGAGACGTTCGAGAACCTTTGACGTGGCTGACAGTAGACTAATGGGCCGGAGGTTGCCGGGACGGGAAGCATCCTTTCCCTGCTTCGGGATTACTATGACCGTCGCCTTACGCCATTTCTGGGGAAAATAGGCCAGTCTTAGACACACGTTGAACAGCGCAACCAAGAAAAGTACACCTTGCTCCGGGAGTCCGGGAGTCGAGTAAGAGCGGCGTTCGAGACGCCGTCCGGGCCAGGAGCTTTTCTCGGTACGAGTTCAACGAGCCGATCTGTGACCTCTTCCCTAGTAATGGGTTCGGGCTCCGCAGTGATCGGAAGAGACAGAAAGTCTTCCACTTCGTTCTCGACTTCTTCATCAAAGTCCCAGTCCATGGGCGGGTTAGGAGCGAACTGTCGCTCGAAACACGCGCCCAAGTACTCGGCCTTCGCCTCCGGGCGAGCCAGGATTTGACCAAAAGGTCCAGCAATGATGGGGATACGAGGTTGGCGTCTCTTCCCTACCAACGCCGAAGGTATCCGGTAAGGGCTACTTTCGTCCGATCCGTCCCCTGCTTGGGCCACGGTGAGTTCCCAACAGCGTCTCCGGTAGGCTTGCATTTCACGACGTAAAATGCCGGTCGCCCGGTTTGTACGCTGCCTTGTCGGCCGGATCACGGGTCCGCTGCCAGCGTCTCCGGAGGCGATTTCTCTCGCAAGCGAGAGCACTCGTCTCCTCTGGGATCCGCTGCCAGTGGGGCGTGACGCCAGGCTTCATCCTGGAAGACGCGTCGATCGCAGATACGACAGCCTCGTCAAACGCGGCAACTGCCTCGTCGACTTGGCGGACGGTTTCGAGTGGTCCCGCCTGTGGCAATCGGCGACTTAACGCCGGGCCATAGCGGTCCCATTCTACCACCTTCCTGACATCTCTGCGTACGGCGTGCTGGGTAGCGACGTGTATCAAGATGGGGAGATGATCGGACGATAGTTCCGTTAGCGCGGACACGTGGACCGGACAGTCAATTCCTTGGATCACCGCTATGTCCAAGACATCGGGAGCCGCGTGGCGTTGTGAGGGGTAGAACGTAGGTTGGGTAGGCCCAATCACTGTTACCCTGCGTGAATCACCAAACCTGCGTAAACGCTTCCCGTTTGGGGCAGTCAAGCGACTGTTCCAATCGCGATGTTTACAGTTCAGGTCGCCGGCCATGATGACCCTCCTGTGTCCATCGAACGCGACAGCTAGATCGGGGTGAAAAAGCTCTTTTTGCGGCGATTTATACGCCGCGACCATCAGTACACCGCCTAGAGTGTTTAACATCTCCACAGCGGTCCCTTCGAGGTGAGTCATTGCAGGCAAGACGACTCGGTGATGCTCGAGATTGAGCCTCACCGCGACGGCAGTACCGCCACCAGCAGTGCCCGGTCTGTCGTTTCGATAGCACACATAGTTGGCCAGTCGTAACCGATTAGCAGGGGTCAAGTGGGTCTCATTGAGAAGCACTACATCGGGTTTGAATCGGGCCAGTAATTCTTGGAGTTCCTGGATCTTATTAGGCAACCCGTTGGCGTTCCAGGAAAGAATTGAGAGATTACGTCTGAGGACCCGACTCATAGAAGACCTACACAAGTGGCGGCTTCCACCAAGAGCATGAATCTCTCGGTTATATCGGCAGTCTCCAAGCGGGAGCGGATGGACCTGAAGGTCTGGGCAACTTTGTGGAGATCGAACTCAGCAAGGAAGTTGTGGACGACCTGGTAGTCGTCAGGTACGGTTTTTGAGGCAGAGTGCCCGGAGACTGTGTGCGCATAAGAGCGCCGAGACTTATCAATCGGGGGATTGGTGGAAGCCAGGGGTTTCTTAGGGCCAGGTGTAGCGCTTCTAGCGGAGGTGCTAGGAAGAGGGACAGATGCGAGTACGTCGGTCTTTACGCGCTGAGCAGGCTGTCTGGACTGTGCGGCCTGGTTGGCAGGAGCCCGGGAGCGAGCGCCACGGGGCTTTCGATGCCGCTTCTTTTTGCCTGCGTTAGGAAACCGCGGGGAAGGGAGGTCAGGCGAGGCTGCTTCTAAAGCTGGGTCTGGGTTCTCCGTTGTTGGGGAGGGTTGAGTATTCTCAGGCTCCACAACCGAGATGTTTGACAAAGGCTGGTCTGTCTCACTTTGTTTAGATGCCGCGAGGTTTCGGCGCTTTTTCGCCATAGGCGGGACTGGGGCCTGGGAAGGAACCTGAGTTGGAGTTCCCTGTGCTGCAGGTGTTTGCTTCGGGCCTTTGGAACGTTTACGTTGTTTGTTGACAACTGCGGCGAAAGACACGGCAGCCGTAGCAGGAGGCGAGGGGCCTGACCTGCTCGGTTGCAGGTCTTGAACCAGCTTCCGGATGCCTCGGTGGTGGCAGGCGCCCTTTCGGCTTTCGCCGCTCGAGCTCCCGCTGAAACACCGGACATGCCCGGTAGTTGGCGGGGTGACTTTTGCCACAGTTGATGCATCTTTTGAATGCAGGTGCATCACAGTGCATAAAAGAAAGTTGCAAAATGTTGTCAATAGGGGTCTTCGGCTAGCGGTCAAAGCCCCCTATTGATTCCCTTCTCGACTTTTGAGAAGTGGACTCGGTGCCCGCTCCTTGGATGACACCGTGCGGCGACTTGCACGTAAATTTTACGGCCGAGCAGCGAGGACCCAAGCAAACCAACTCATAGCCGTCCTTGGCAAGTACCGACCACGTCCAGGTGATTCTTGGAAACGGCCTCGGCACTTACTGCACTAGAACTACCTAGTGCGAGCATGCCGTTGCAGCGGCCACTAATTAAATAAATATTCCGTCTGGACATGACGACTAGGCAGGAGCCCTTTCCGGAGGCTCGGAACTAGGAAACCATTGTGACGTCTCACGACGCAGCATCCCAACAGCTCTGGCAGCATTGCAATAGATAGACGCATGTTTCTGAATCTGGACAGACTCCATATGCAGGCGAGGGAAATACGCACTCATCGACGACAGAAATCTCGTCTCTTCAAAGAGTATATGATGGTCGGCATTGGCGAGTGCGTGCTCCGCTGTAGCAGTCTTTTCCGTCTGCCTCAAACGACGGACAGCAAAACCATGAAAGAACTATCCAAGAAAAATACCGTGAGTAGAGAGCGTGTCTTCAGAAGGAAGCCTCGTTACAGGCTTATTTCGTGTAAGAAGGAATATATTTCTTTTTCTACACTTGAAGATATCACGATTCCATCGGTTACCTCCAATTGAGTAAACTTCCCATCAATGTCTGGACAGTAATGTGGTAATTTTCGCATTCATAGGTTGGCTAATCTGTACTTTCTGAAATTGCGCTTATCATGTTTATACAACGACACAGTTCACCGAGCGTTGGCGGGCGGCAGACGTCATAACGTTGGTGCCTTGTTATGTCTTTTCACTTTTTCTTGTTGTCGCGACAATTATCTAAGCCTTAGGCCTTAACATTTTTTTAATGTAATCGGAGTGTCGCACATTTGCGCCTCATCTGCCATGTAGCTTTCTTAACGACTCGGTTCATTCAAAATTAAAATGTCATCAGACATAGCCAACCTTAGCACTCTGATTTAAGTGTACAACAAACCTAATAAATGTATTAAATACAGTCCACTATCGTCATTATTCTGCATCCTGGTAATAGCACCACAAAGCATCATTCTTCCTAACATTTAAGGGTCCTACGGGACGAAACATAACAGTTTTTGGTACACACGTACCGTCATTAACAATGTCTAAATCCATCATTTAACCCGTCGGTATCAAAGCAACACTTATTAGTTACAATTAACTTTTTTATCTCGCACTAGCGTTGTTGCGTTGTTGCCATGTTATTAAACAACGGCTACATGAACAGTAGAATGACGACGACGACACGACGGGTAGTACTCATTGAAGGTGATAAGCTGCGGTTGATGAATACCAATTGTGGCATGCCATTTGAGTCTCGTCAACGTAGACTCAAAGCAGAATCTCGTCTTATTAACGGTGCAGTCTGATTGGTAAACAGAGGAGTGGAGCAATTTTAACAACACATTATTTCATCAAAGACTTCCGATTGTTAACCTTTTGCCAGAGGCAACTTTACGTGTTAGTTGAGTCAAAATTATGAAGAGACTTGTATACATTACCGGAGACCGTCCAGTGCTTTCGATATTCTGGAAAAAAGGTCATGTACTTGTATACTATATCACAAATTAACGTTTATTTGATTCAACGTTCATAATATTTATAGAGAGAAACAAACAAACAATTTGACTCTGAAAAAAAATTAAGGTATTTCTTTATTAAGAGTCATATTGCCGACATTTCTTACGTTTTATTTTATATTCTGCGCCGTTCTCCACACAGCTGCCGTTTTGACATACAGACAAGGAGTAAATAAAATTAAAATCTTACCTCTTTGTATCTCGTCATACGCGTTTGAGTGCCGTGCCTCTCAGCGCTGCTCAGTACAATTTTTTCTCTTTTTCAGGTAGACTTTCTTTTAGTCTTGTCACTCAGCCGTTTACCTAGACTCTATTGTGTTCGCTGTTTGAATACCGATTTCCTACACTTAATTCTCGTTTCAATTTTTGATGAGTGTTTAAAATAGTTTTTCCAATAAATCTTTCTTGTTAAATGCAGGCTAAAGGATTTATTCAGTTAAACGTAGTTTTATGTTTTATATATTTTTTCTTAAATATTTTTATTTCCTTTTATTCCTACAAAACTCCTTTAAGATGTTCTATAAAGCCGCTTTTAAATAGTAGTGATGTAATATAAAATCAAAATATTTCAGATATTATTGTGATACAGAAAATTCTAAATATTGTTACGACTGTCTAACTCATTGTTTCCAAAGTGGTTCCTACGGACCCCCAGGGGTCCTTGGAACCGCTGAGGGGGTCCGTGGCTAATTAAAATTAATTTGGGGGCGCGTGGACAACGTCAGGGGGTCCGCGAAAGGTTTAATATAAAATAAAATAATTGTGACCTATTTTCATTATTATGAAAGTTAAAAATAAATAGCAATAAATACATTGGCAGCCATTTTTACGTCCTGAGTAAAATGTAAGTATAGATAGATACATAAAATACAAGTAATGACAAGCGTCGCACGGTGGGAGCCGGGCCGACCGCGGCCGCCTATCTTTCTATGCCGGTTTGAACAGGAACGGAATCTCGTCGCTACAGGACAATTTTCTTTCATGCAATAACTTGTCTAAAATATGGCACTATAAAAGAGTCGTGCATCTAATCAACAATATAATTCTGTTTTGTGCGTGATGCGAAGTGCATGCAACAAATTTTCCTAGTTTTGAACAAAAAGCAGTATCATTTTTTTATTGTTATGAAGATAGCGTACGTTACGTAAGTATTTTTGAATACATTTGATATCTTCTTGTATATTAAATTTATTTAAGCAAAGTTATACTTTTGTTAAAGTTAATTTATTTAATAGTTTTATTATATAATATTTATCAATATTATATTTTTTTATTTTTTATTATTATTTATTTATTAATTTATTTGACAATTTAATTATTTATTTTTCTTGAAAAATAATTTCGAGCGACCAATTTTAAAAATTAAAAATTACATTGTGTTTTATGTAGTAACACATTTGAATTATTTAAGTCTCGTAAATAAATAGCCATAGTCATAAATACATAGTAAAAAATGCGTACTGTGACGATTTAAATAAAAGAAATAATCTAGAAAATAAAAATTTAAAAAAAATTAAGGTTGCGAGCTCTTAAGCTATTTAAATCTCACTGTTTTAATATAAGATACCTGTATGTACTCAGTATGAGAGGAAGCAGTAATTAATTAGTTATAAGATACTCAAATAAAAAGATAAATTGTAAAGCGTTATTAATATCGTATTTAACCCTTTGATTGTAAGCAGGCGCTTTCCTGTTGATTCCAGACTCGACATGCTTTCAGAGTCTTGTGTGAGTAAGAATAAGATAAAAAACTAATGTTAATAATAAAAAAATCTGAAGACATAAATAGTCGCTAAAACAACTGATTTAAATTATGTATATTTGTTTAGGGATAGTTTGCATAAATAAAAATGTTAACTTAAATATAGTTAGGAACTATATTCTCGCGCGGAAGTTGTCCCACTAACTTTTGTCCAGTACCAGGCGAAGGGAGCGTAAATTCTCTCTCTTGCAATGGTGACTCCGTACAGTGTAGACGTAAGAGCGATGCTCTTCAAATATGTGAATCATATTTTGTTTCATCTTCAGATGGTGTACCAGATGTAGTTTGTTTAAAGCATCTGGATGTATTAATTAGTGTAGTCATGTGAATAGACAATAAGTTTAAAGTAATGTAAAACAAAAAGTATCGAAACGTAACAAAGAGTGTAACACAAGATGACTACGTGCTTCAACAAATAACAACTATTCCAAAGTCATACCCGGAGATGTGAACTAGCAGAAGCCACAAACTCTACTGCACGTGACAGAATATGCAGATCAGGACATCCTAGAATCTACAAGATCATCATAGATAAGTACATGACATATTGTTCTATCTGCGAAGTTTGGAGCCCTTTACAGAGGAAAGCCAGACCGAGATGACGACGTAGCTGTTCCTGTTTCCCAAGACTGATACCCCAGGAGGAGTCTTCTGCATACCAATTAAAAGGTGACTCGATAGCCTGTCTATCGAGGGTTACTAATATTTGTTACACAACACACCTTGAAAGAGACTTTTCAGAAACGATTAACTTTGTAAAGACTTATAAATTAAATCTAAGAATTTCATGTAACTATTTTAACTTCATACGTTGTAACAGTTTATATGCTAATGTAGAGTAATATAACTCAAGCAATAATACCATTCTTCCAATGGTTGAATAAAAGAAAGTCTTGCAAGCTAATATCATGAAAAGAGTATAATTAAAAGTTTTAATACAGAAAGTTCACCCGGATCCGAGGTATAACTATATAGAATCTAGTTTGATGCCAAAGTTTAAAGAAACCTTTAAAGATAATTTAATAATTGAATTAGTAATGTCATGGCATCTGTCAGTATATGTTTTTCTTAAATGTTGAATAAAGAGAAGTCTTCTTGTTACACACATATGAGGAGTGCTTAAATCAATTGTATACCTTGCCATTGTTTCCTTGCACAGTTAGTAAGTAATTTGTTATTTTAATTATTTGTGTTCAATTCTGTTACAACGTAGGCAGCCCTTCTAATTAACGGAGTTTAATTACGAAGGGTTCCCTGGATTTGTAACGCGGCGAAAAGCAGTTACAAAAGTGCGCCACTCTGCTGATTTATGTAAAGGGTTGTTAAGCATCGTGACGCAAACAAAAGTGCGCCACTCTGCTTAATTGTAAACAAATAAAAGGGTAATTGTTTACAGAGTGTCACAAAAGTGCGCCACTCTGCTTACAATCAATTAAAAACAAAAAAAATAAAGGAAACAAAGGAAAGAGTTTTAATTGTGTATATATGTGTCACAAACAAAATTGCATTCACTATTTATCCACGCATAAATAGTATGATTAATAACTAAATATTTAATATTGATATATGCACTCAGAAAGTTACTTTAATAAATGTAATGTTCAAAACATATTTAATACACTATTAAATAACGTAATATGTATTAATACGTAACTTAATACGTAGATGGTAGTATGTATAAGTAAAATGTCATTAGCGTCATACAATGCAAAATGCTATATGCAGGTTCCTACCGGCAAAACCTGAATAATTCGATATAAGTACTTGCATACATGAATTGTGACCAAGCATAACAATTTTGGTCAACCGAACAATCTGTAACAGGTTTGTTTACGACAAACTACGACCTGTTGTCTCCTGAATCATTCTGCACAGTGTATGTCCAACTATCTAGCTTACATACACTAGTATGTGTTATAAAAAAAAATTGATTAAAAATAACTTTGTAAATAATAAAAAAAAGTAATTAAGTAGAAGTCGTGATTTAAAACTTGTGAAAAAAATAAGTAATTATTTAATTGAGAAAAGTTTATCAATGAACGAAGCCAAAGTGTTGTCTAAGCGGAATAATAATAATAGAATCAAGCGTCTGTGCTCCCCTTTTCTCGTGTTTATACCGGTCGTTGGTGTTATTCACTCGCATTGTGTAGACAATAATAGGTAAAAGCAAACACCCCATTGTCACACTCGCTCACCCTCCTTTGTTAAATAAATATGTAGGCCACCCTCTGACCTACATTCCAGTAAACAGCTGATCGGCTATTTAACATTGAAAGATATGTGTGTGTGATTTCTGTCTCTCCCTTAGAAGAGAAATTGTTCTTTTCTAATTTGTGTAAATTGATTACTTATGAATTTATTATATGTATATGTAATATATGTGTAATATGCTAGTATTAATTTTAAGTACGTGCTAATGTGTTAGAACAAAATGGCCCAATTTAACCCGGATTTGTTATTAAAAGACGAGCTGTCTTACGAAGCCCTTTTGCGTGGACTACCCCATGCGGATGTAACAGTCGCGGAATTACGAAGTTCAATTCGCGAATGTGGATTTGATGCGCCCGTGCAATTAAACAATCTAAGCCAACTCGATTATGAAGGCGAGAAAGAAATTTGTAATGCCAAGTATAGTGAACTATACTTATTGTCTCAAACACTCCAAGACGAGAAATCTCCGGCAAAATTTTGCGGACTACTCAGAGAATAGAGCATTTAACCAGGCGAGTAAAAAAAATTTGTCGATCTGGCCGAATCTCACAGAAATACCCGTTGATGTACAAAAGCTAGCAGACGAAGCTCTACGCCGCTTACCTTCAATTATCAACGATTTAAGACGAAAATCCGACTCATTCAGGATGGACGAAATAGAGAAATCATTAATGAAATTACACATCTCCCCAGTACAATCCCCCACCACTGGTTTACCTCCGCCTAACTCGGATCGGAACTCACCTATCGTATCGCAAGTGCAAGCGAACCCAGAACAAAATACTGATACAGATGTAAATCCCCCTCCTCCCGAGCATTTTCAGTTTCGTCCCGGAAATAATGAATTGACCAACACCCCCAATGAATCTAATCACCCTCATCGAGGAATTACCCCTATGAACTATAACGCAGATCTATACGGAAAAATGACTCACCCTGTGGAGAAGATTTTAACCGAAATCCCTTATACAGATGGTTTAAATGTTTCCAAGTTACTAACATTTATTAGTTATCTTCTTCAGATAAAGGATCTACAGCAGCTGAATGACTGGCAAATTTTACAAGTTCTGTTACCAAAGTGTAAACCCCCGTTAAAAAATCGTGTGCTAGAAGCCCTAACCTCTACTTTCCCAGTAGAAGAGCTACATAGTTCTTTAATAAAATACTTCATTCCCACCGGCATCTATGAGGAAATAAAAAGGAAGACAGTACTCCGAGTACAAGGACATCAGGAGAGATTAGCTCACTATATCTCCGATATCAGGGAGTCTTCTCGACTACTACGTGTAAGCTGGAATGAAACACAACTGGTGGACACCATTTTAATAGGAGTCTCACCCGAAGAAAGATATCGACTATCATTGATGAATAGACCCAATACGATTGCTGATCTAGAACAGTGCAGTATCCATTCTTCAAATGTATGGTACTCAGATCAAAATAGAGAAGCAATGAAAACCTCTGGAACTAATAGACATCAATTGCGAGCACTACTGCCTGATGTAACAACCTCGTATGAAAGACAAGTTTCTAGTAGACCTCACCATGTGCGCAAAGCTGGTAAGTTAACTGTAAACCCAGATAAATCGGAAACCAAGTACCCACCTCGCAGAAAACCCACCTGTTATAATTGTGGCAAAAAATGGGCACATAAGAAGAGAGTGCAAAAGTAAGCCATTGGAACGGAATAACCCCAATTCAAAAAACATGTAAGGCAGGGAGACCCGAAAACCTGTGTCTTCCGCAGCTACTCGAAACTAGGTAAACTAAAAGAAACCAGTAACAATAATAAGAATGAATTATTCTGTAACCAAGTAAAAAACAAAAAAGGTGCGAAAGATATCGACCCCTATGTGCGAGAATTTCGTGAAAAGTGTAATGCGATTAATAGATGTAAATGGAAAAAAAATTTACTACCATTAATACAAGTCGACTTAGGCGTTACATCCCCCATCGCCTTAATTGATTCGGGATCGAGTAGAACTTTAATCAGCCAAGAATTAGCGGACAGATTAGCTAAACATCATCTAGTAAAACGGAGCCAACCTGTGAATATAAAGTGTGCTACCGCTGATAAACGTAAAATAAATATGGTGATTAAATAGACGATAGTTCTAGGAGCGTTTCTTAAATCCCCAAAGTAGTTTAATAAATAATAAATAATAAAGTGAATAATAATAATTGATTTAAATACTAGAGCTAAATAAATCCTAAGTTATACTAATATTGTGTGAAGTGTAGAAGTAAGTAAAAAAAAAAAGAAAATAATAATAAAAAGTTCAGTTGTACATTGTAAACAATTTGCAATGGTGGCCAGTAGGAGAAACTAAAAGCGTGTTCAGTATAGTAGGAATTGTACTAAGCAGCCCCGCACCCTCCCTATTGTGTTAAACCGGTGCTAGCCTGAACAATTGAAAACCACCCCTAGTGAGTAGGACAAATTTATGTAAAGTGTCTCCTCTCCCGCATAGTTTGTTTAAGTATTGTAAAAGAGACAAAAGAGAATCATATTCGTGAGATTCCGCTTCTCTCAAACCAGTGATCTAAAGTGGAGTATGGGATCCTCTTTAGATCACATTAGAAATAAGTTTATGAGATATAATCAAGTAGTGATTATAAATGTAACGTAACAGGTCACAACGGCGCCGACTGAAAGGGTAATGATAGGGCAGAAATGGGCCAAAGATCATTAATAATTGCTGAAAGCTAACTTCCTTAGTTAGAGTAAGCTGGTGTCAGTCGGGCCGGGATGTTGTGAGTTACGGATAAGTAGGGATCATTCCAATCTAAGATTGGAAATTAGGATTAAGATTAAAATGTAAGTTAGTACTTAAGAAGTAAGAAAAAGGGAATTTCACGAAGGCGATCATTTAAATGAATAATGTCATTTAAAGGAAATTAGGGAAAACAAACTGTGCACTAATAATAAATAACTTCACACACTGCCACTAATCGTACTCCCAGTCCCCAATAGCCTGCTCTAACTTAAAAGCTAGCTTGGAAAAATCCAGAAGATACCACGAGAAAGGTAGTTCATAAGAATAAAGTGTACTGTGCTGTAACTATAAGTAATAACTATGTGAACAACGTTGTAAAGTGTACAAGAAAGTATGTGAAAGAAATTACACACACTAACCCCATTCAATATCCCAGTGCCCCATAGTGAGTTAGACTCAAAAAAAAGCTAAACCGTAGCGTGTAATTCAAGCGGTGGAGTATGTGACGATTTAAATAAAAGAAATAATCTAGAAAATAAAAATTTAAAAAAAATTAAGGTTGCGAGCTCTTAAGCTATTTAAGTCTCACTGTTTTAATATAAGATACCTGTATGTACTCAGTATGAGAGGAAGCAGTAATTAATTAGTTATAAGATACTCAAATAAAAAGATAAATTGTAAAGCGTTATTAATATCGTATTTAACCCTTTGATTGTAAGCAGGCGCTTTCCTGTTGATTCCAGACTCGACATGCTTTCAGAGTCTTGTGTGAGTAAGAATAAGATAAAAAACTAATGTTAATAATAAAAAAATCTGAAGACATAAATAGTCGCTAAAACAACTGATTTAAATTATGTATATTTGTTTAGGGATAGTTTGCATAAATAAAAATGTTAACTTAAATATAGTTAGGAACTATATTCTCGCGCGGAAGTTGTCCCACTAACTTTTGTCCAGTACCAGGCGAAGGGAGCGTAAATTCTCTCTCTTGCAATGGTGACTCCGTACAGTGTAGACGTAAGAGCGATGCTCTTCAAATATGTGAATCATATTTTGTTTCATCTTCAGATGGTGTACCAGATGTAGTTTGTTTAAAGCATCTGGATGTATTAATTAGTGTAGTCATGTGAATAGACAATAAGTTTAAAGTAATGTAAAACAAAAAGTATCGAAACGTAACAAAGAGTGTAACACAAGATGACTACGTGCTTCAACAAATAACAACTATTCCAAAGTCATACCCGGAGATGTGAACTAGCAGAAGCCACAAACTCTACTGCACGTGACAGAATATGCAGATCAGGACATCCTAGAATCTACAAGATCATCATAGATAAGTACATGACATATTGTTCTATCTGCGAAGTTTGGAGCCCTTTACAGAGGAAAGCCAGACCGAGATGACGACGTAGCTGTTCCTGTTTCCCAAGACTGATACCCCAGGAGGAGTCTTCTGCATACCAATTAAAAGGTGACTCGATAGCCTGTCTATCGAGGGTTACTAATATTTGTTACACAACACACCTTGAAAGAGACTTTTCAGAAACGATTAACTTTGTAAAGACTTATAAATTAAATCTAAGAATTTCATGTAACTATTTTAACTTCATACGTTGTAACAGTTTATATGCTAATGTAGAGTAATATAACTCAAGCAATAATACCATTCTTCCAATGGTTGAATAAAAGAAAGTCTTGCAAGCTAATATCATGAAAAGAGTATAATTAAAAGTTTTAATACAGAAAGTTCACCCGGATCCGAGGTATAACTATATAGAATCTAGTTTGATGCCAAAGTTTAAAGAAACCTTTAAAGATAATTTAATAATTGAATTAGTAATGTCATGGCATCTGTCAGTATATGTTTTTCTTAAATGTTGAATAAAGAGAAGTCTTCTTGTTACACACATATGAGGAGTGCTTAAATCAATTGTATACCTTGCCATTGTTTCCTTGCACAGTTAGTAAGTAATTTGTTATTTTAATTATTTGTGTTCAATTCTGTTACAACGTAGGCAGCCCTTCTAATTAACGGAGTTTAATTACGAAGGGTTCCCTGGATTTGTAACGCGGCGAAAAGCAGTTACAGTACCTCTACAATATGTTACACTTACTTAAAATTTTACCCTTTTATCTTAAATTTGTGCCCTTTTCTACAGATATCAGTGAGTGAGCCGAAGAAAAAAATCTTAGTGAACGCTTGTATGGCTCACTAGATTATGTCATTAGAGAAGTTAATAAAATCAAAAGGAATGCCTTAAATGAGAGATTATTTGCTCAACTTTGTTTGGAAAATGATGAAGATTGTAATCGTTTACTACTTAACACGGAAGTTCGTTGGTTATCTAAAGGCGCATGTTTGGATCGATTTTATGCACTCTATGATTCAGTGTTGGAATTCCTAGAAAGCAAAGACAGTGATTTGCGGCTCAATTTAATTAATTCAAAAAATGACATAGCTTATATGACTGACTTATTTGCCAAATTTAACGAAACCAATTTGAAAGTTACAAGGTGATCAATTAAATTTAATCAAAACTAAAAGTATAATATCTGCGTTTGTTGCAAAACTTTTTCTGTACAAACAAAACTTGGGGAGAGGAGAATTCTCTCAGTTTCCAAATCTTTCAAAATTGCAAAAACGAGATGAAGATTTGCTTGCTTATTGTCAACACTTAACGGCTCTTCATTCTGACCTCAGCCAAAGATTTGAAGACACTCTTCACTTGGGCATCCCCGATTGGGTGTTGGACCCTTTTGCAAGTAGACCCACAAACTCAGATGAATCCATACTAATACAGGAGCAACTTATTGAATTATCCACAAATTAGGAGCTGAAACCAATGTTTGAACAAGGATACCACAAATTCTGGTTACAAAAACAGATACCAATTTTATATCCTGCATTATGGGCCACTGTACAGAAGCTGTTGATTGCTTTCCCGTCTTCCTATTTAGTAGAATGTGGATTCAGTGCAGTTACGAGCCTCATCACGAAAAAAGAAACCGACTGGAAATTAATGCTTGTGGAGACTTACGAATGTTACTCACAAACATCGAGCCGAACATAAATAATCTCATATCACGCCATCAGGTTCACCCATCTCATTGAAAAATAATGTGTTTTTGTATTTTAAAACAAAAGTTATAATTTCAATAAATACTACTTTAAATATCAAAATGTTTTATTTATATTTTATTTTTACGTCACCATTCACCATTCATGAGATCAAAGTTAAATTTGTAATTTTGCTATTATGCAGTTGTGTAGAGTTATTTCACTTGGGGGTTCATGGTCAGGTTTTTGCTATGAGAAGGGGTCCGGGGGCATAATAAGTTTGGGAACCACTGGTGTTGCGTCTTAGACGCTTTCGAAGTGATCTTAAGTTAGTCTTAGAACGCTAGTCGTTGAGTTAGCTGGTGAGAAATGAAATAACTAAGTGGACTGTATATGTTTTTAGATTTAATTGTTTTTTGAAAATTATTAAGAAATAGTTGCTGTCGCGTGCAGTTTAGCGCGACATAAATGCCTGAGAATTGAGATAGAATTGAATATTGAAAGACATAATCAGGTGTAGAGGCTGAGTTCGCCTACGTAATTAGCGCATGAAGATCATGCTAAAATTTAGAAATGTTGAAACAATGTAGCCGCGGCTGGCGAACAGAGGCAAGTTGCCCGTCCGCAGTCTTGCAAGTAACTAACTAACTTTTGACTGCTGCTAGCCTGAATTCAAGCCGGCAGCAGATTAGCGGGGGGGGGGGGAAATGACGTCACTGCACGGACCGCAATGCGGAGTTTACAGTACAAAGTTTGAATAAGTACAAAGTTTAACCAACTGGTCTAACTGATCGCCGTTTGGTACAGTGGAAAACAAAATACAAAACACCAATTTCGTCACTAATCACCAGCTTTAATTATCACAATTAACCAATTTGTAATTAACAAGACAGTCCTTTACAACAAATCAAATGAAAATTGTTCACAATCGTCCCCGCACAACACACAACACTTCGCCACAATACTACAAACCGCACTTCAATAATTCGCAACTCAAACTGAAACTGAACCTCGTTGAGTACTTGTATTTATACCACGCCGAAATACTAGAATATTCCATATTGCGCATTAACAATAAAGGAAAATAATTATAAATTACCTTTTATCCACTCGAGTGACACAAAGTTTCGTCTAGTTATGACGCGTTTCGGGCACAAATTCCCATCCTCAGATAACACTGATATTAATTTAAAACTAACTATAATACAAAATTGTAACCATGATTTTTTAGTTATGTCATTTAAATAAAATAAAACTTTAGATCGCGTGTGAAATTGTTAAATGAAGCACGCCCCCATGCAAGTACTCTTGAAAAAAAAAAAACATTAGAGCGTAATTCATTGGGGTCTTGACACAGTCTAGCTAATGAGTCGATAATCACGTGTGCCACACACATTACAGCCGAATTCCTCTGGAACATTCGATATGACTGTAGACTGTTCTGTAATATCGTAACAATATAATAACAAAATGAAATAAAACTGTATAGTGCTATAATAAGTTCAACTGTCACTTAGGTTTGGAAAGCGGGGACGCTGACAAAGAAAACCGAAGAAATAATGACAATTTAGAATAAAGTCATCATCATCATGTCTACTTGACGGATTGAGATGCACTGCATGTCGCTCTCGGAACCCCACACTATGATACCCTTTTTTATTAACTCCTAAAGGCAATGCCTTGTCGCTGTAGCCACGTCACTCTATCCCTTGCGATATTCTTCATTTCTTTATAGGACCCACTATTCACGACACTCATTGTGCTGCGGAAATATGCAGTTCTTGGTCTTCCTTTGGGCTTCTTCCCCACTACTTTGCCCTCAAAGATGTTAGTTAAAAAAGCACTATGTCTGATGACATGCCCTATCAACTTAATCTTCCTCACCTCTATACTCCTAAGCAGTGTTCTATTCTCATTTATTTCCTCCAAGATCTGTTCATTCGTCTTCCTATCTGTCCAACTAGTTTTTGTCATTCTCCGCCAAATCCACATCTCCATTGCCTGAAGTCTGTCACTCTCCATCTTCCCTAAGGTCCACGATTCACACCCGTAAGTTAAATCACTCCATACAAATACCTTAACAAACTTTTTCCTTGTTTCAATACTAATATGGTTACTTGTTAATAAGTTCCTTTTGCTCTGGAATGCTTGTTTTGCCAGAGCTACTCTCCTCTTAATCTCTGCCAGACACTTATTCCCACTTGTAACTATGCTATCCAGGTAACAAAATTCAGTAACGTGCTCCAATATTGTGTTGTTCAACATAATGGTTGATTTAATGTCTTCTCTTTTTTTACTTACAACCATTATTTTAGTTTTCTTAACATTTATCCTCACTCTCCAAGCGTGAAGAATTTTGTTAAACGTACCTAACATTCGGGTCATATCCTTTTCTGAGTCAGCCATCAGTACAATATCATCTGCGAAGCGAATACTGTGTATCTGTTCCCCATTTATTTTAATTCCCCTAGAACTCCTTTTCATCTGAGTTACAACATCTTCTATAAACAAACTAAACAAGTACGGTGACAGTGGGCAACCTTGTCTTACCCCTCTTCTTATTATTGCTTCCTTTTTACATCCATTTATGTCTATATGATACCCTGTGGGTTTATAATTCAAGGCAAGATTAGCAAGGCGATCTTGCTGCATCCTTCCCAAGTGCTTACTCAAGTTGGCCTTGTATTCCGTAATTACAACTTGTAATTTAAAAATTTGTAATTCTCGCCTTATCTGTGCATTACTTATTCTGTCTTGTAACGTGCACCCTTACACCAACCTGAGAAATTTCATTTCTGCCGATGTAACCTTCCCTCTGTCTCTCTGTGATAGTACCCATATCTCACTCCCATACAGCGCCACCGGTACAACCATAGTCTTATAAAACGTAAGCTTAATGTCTTTCCTAGATTTAAAACTAGGAAAGTCATAAAAAACTAAGAAAGTTTTAAAATAAATATCATAAGAATATAATTTTGCGCACAAATAAAAAGAATACCTCATAGTCATAAATATAAGTTACAACAGCTATACAGTTTGACAGGATATCAAATTACCAAGTCAAAATGTACGACTTAATTGGTATAACAATCAAAAGGAAAACACTAAATTGCTTGCTGAAAATATGTAACAAAGGAGCAAGCAATAGTTAGTAGAGGTGGAGAGGAAAACCTAGAACTGGTTGACAGATAACATACGTAAAGACGTTGAAGAATTATTACTTGTGACAAACTGATAAGCTATAGGTAGGGTAGGAATCTGTCTTGGTGGAAATATAAGCTAACGGAATTAATGAACGTGTATAAGGAGGTGGAGGAGGAGGAGGACCAGAAATAATAGGAGGAGGAGAAAGAGGAGGAGGAGGAGGAGGTCCTTCAGATGTAGCCTACAGTTTAAACTGCCGGACTCGAATACTTTTACTGAAGAAAATACCAGTTTTTTTTTAATTCTGAAGACATTTGTATAGATTTAAGCACTTTGTGGAAGCGAGAGATGAGCAGTCGATAACTATAATGACAGGAACCAGAAAGTAACACATAAGGTGATTTACAAAATTCCCGAAATAATTGGGATTTGTAGGAATGAAGAGCTTAAAAAACTAAGGAAATAATCAAAGTTATGATGAAACATTATTGTGGAAAACACCAGGTTTGTGGCGCTTCACGTTATACATGCCAGACACGTTTTACTATGATTGAATCAACAGTATAGATTGTAAAATTTAAAGAGAAACAGAGACTGAATTTATAAAACAAGCTCATTTTAACAAATTTTAAGTAAAAGTGAAGAGACTAGTAGACGGTAATCAAGACAGGTAGACTCAATTGAAACAAATCCAGAGGCTGATAACGAAAAGGATACTTTAGCAGGAAGGAAAGAAGTGTACGGTTGTAATGTTTTTGATGTTCAGTATCTGTTAGTGCCACGTTATACTGCTGAGCCCCAAAACGAAAACGTGACACACAATATACCACTTAAAATAATCATAATATCCGCTACCACCTATAACACGTTACGAACATAAGGTACATCCAAAATACTCATAATAACTAACTTAAATATAAAGGAGAACGGTGAGTAAAAAAAGGAGTCGGTACAACTAGCTAGTGAGCAGAGTTAAGATGAGTTTATTTACTTCGGAATAAAATCAGCCTCTTAGTTTTGCGTAATTATGGGTCAGGCAGTAAATAAAGATCAGTTACTGAATAATAAAATACTGAATAAGTTAAATACTGAATAGCATAAATACTGAATAAGTTAAATACTGAACAACATAAGTACTGAATAAGTTAAATTCTGAATAAATCGGTTGCTAAATGTCGATTTACCGAGTAAATTGAAAACAGATTCAAATTAATTAAACTAAATCAGCTACATAAATCAATACTAGTTTACAATTTTAATTGTGCGTAACACACATGCTATGATCTGTTGATGAATTTCTAACACTTCCTTATACTATAAAGTTCTTGTAAAAGATATAAGTTCATGTCGCACAAAGCGAGCAATTTACTTCGTGTTCCTTTTTAAATAGTTGTCTGAAAACTGGGAACTGCTGCTGGGTGTAATTAATGAAATATATTGTTACTTGAAAGTGTGCGATGCGTTTACTAGCGTCCTGTTGTCGCTGGGCACGCCATTCGTACGTCGGCCATGGGCGCGTGTTTCTGCGCTGTTCACAGGTTGTGTCGCCGTAATGTAAAGTGAAGAAATCATGTAGGCCTACTGGATCAAATCTCTGGTGTTCAATATTAAATTAAAAAATATCCTCATCGAGGGACACCGCCTTACATAGTACAACCGTCCGTAGGCGTTACAACTAATCAACTGAAGATGACTTTCAGAAACGGGAACACGTATTTAGATAAAACATTAACAATATTTAAACTTAGTAAAGAAATATTTGGTTTAGTTATACAGATATAGGCTATTTATTACTCCTTATGTTTCACCGGTTACAGCAGCTTTATATAATAGATGTGAACTGGCCAGTTCAAATCTAATCACTGAAGATACCGTAACTGTTGAAATAATTGTAAGAACTAATAAAAACACAAAAATGCTGTAGAACTAAACCAACTGTTTCTTTATTAAATTTAAATATTACTGAAAATTGTCTAACGAGTACTGAGCGACCATTCATAACATTAACAGATTGTAATAGAAGGATATAAAGGGGAAATCAACGGCTTATTGGGAGAAAGAGTCGACTGAAAGGAAATAGCTTTAAGAGATAACCGCTTGGAACAAGTTTCACAGTTACAGTATTATCCTGACTGTCGTATTACGTATTGGAACGCCGGCGGGCGAACTCACGCATCCGTGAGAGGCGCGCGAGCGCAGCAACATCTGCGGGAGGCCGGGAGGGGACACCGGGGACTAACGGTTGGTTATCATCGCCTATTACGGATGGCCTTTCTTGGGTCTAAGAACCAGCCCGGATATGCACTGTTTTCAAGCGCAGGGAGTACCCCTTCCTTTCGGCGGCATCGGCACTCATGGTTGGCAAATGTGCGTTTCGCCTGGGTGGACTGTAAAAGGTGTTTACCCTGACTCCTAGTAGCGGTTTGCGAACGGGTAGCGGGGTGTGCAGTCCCTGGCCAGCAGCTGTGTCGGGCCATTCACGCCAGTCTGCCCGAGATATCCATTAAGAACACAATGGATCCCTAGTAGCATCGGGCTCGCTCGCTTGTTCTCTCCTCTTTGGTGTCCGTGGAGTCGGTGGAGTTCTAAATTGACGCGAGAGAGAAGGGGTGGTCACGTCAACCTGTCTTATCTCTAGCCTAGCGGGGCTGTGTTCCCCTGCCCGCAGCCAGAAGGTGACAGACAACCAGTTGACCTGCGAGAAAGATCCTCTGGATCGAACCCGGAGGTCGTGCCCGCTACTATTCAGGGCTTCGGGGAGGTCGCGTTGAGCAGCCACGGGTTCGTGACCCAGCCCGGGCGGCGGGTCCTATCCCCCTGCTCTTACGACTTGATGAAATGTTACGTGGCGGTTGTGGTTGTCTCAGCTAGAGAAGACTTTACCTAACACTGGTCTTTCTTTGAGTTCGGGGAGATGGAGTTGAGCCCTTCGGGCTTTGGTGAGTCACTCTCGGTTCTTCTTCGGAAGATCGCCTGCTCAAAGTTGCGCGTCTCCTTCGACGCTCGGATATGGACACTGTCGTATAACGTACATATATGATAGATATCTTGTCAAATACTGTATACTGTTACGGCATTGTTACATTCTACGTGTTTGTCGGCTATTCCAGTGAAAGCTACTATTACATATTGCTGCTACTTTGAGATGAAGGACAATTACGTGACACTTGTCATGCGTCCGCAACGAGACTGTTCCGGTCCGCGCGCACTGTGTTCAAGGCCGCAATCAATTACGCTCTAGTGTTTTCTAGTAGTTGACCCGTATGGATTATTCTGGAATCTGAGCGGGGTATAAATATAAGCATTCAGCGACGCTTAGTTCAGTTTAAGTGGCGATTTATTTAAGTGAAGTTCGAGTTTGCTTCGGGTGATTATTACTCTGTGCGTTCAAGTGTTTATTAGTGAAAACTGATTGTTGTGAGCGACTCTATTAGTTGAGGTGTGAACAAATTAACTTGAACTACTGTACGACTATAATCTTGTTGAATAACGTGTTGATTACAACCTGTTAATTGTGATAATTAAGGCTGGTTATTAGTGACTTAATTGGTGTCTTGTATTTTGTTTTTCACTGTACCATACGACAATCAGTTAGACCGTAGTAACAATACGTTAAGCACCATGTCTATGTTGAGCCCTAGATAAGGAGTTTAGAAATAAAGGTAGATTGGAGTCTAGTGCCAGTTTATGTAATACTTTGGCTTTTAGTATATGTATGTAAATCCTTTTATTCTGACGCCCGGCTGACTTTTCAGGTTTACAAAATGTTTGTTCACATTTTTTGTGTCCTGAGGTAAAAAAATTCTGAAATTTCCAAAACTGTATACTATATTCAGATTGGTTAAAATTCTCTTTAATTTGATATTCCACATGGAATTTGCAATTTTATCAAACATTTGCCCCACTTTTTGGGCCCCAGCGTCCCAAGATTTTGAAATATCCAACAATGAACACTACATTCAGATCTCAGTTAATATTCATTTTAATTCGATATCCCACATGAAATTTTATCAAACGCTTCTTCCACTTTTTAACTCCAGGCGACCTGAGATTTTAAAGTTTCAAAATTAACATTAAATTCATATTTTGGTTTAAATTTCCTTTAGTTTTACACCGCCATATGGATTATTGCGATTTTGTCAAAATTAGAACTTATATTTTTTTCTTCCCTCTCTTTATTTTTTGGAGGTCAGTCTCAAAAACAACAGGGTTCGGTAGGGTAAAGTGTGGACACGCACGCCAACTTTTACGAAAAACTTAAAGTTAATGCGTTAAAAAGTTATCATGAGTCATACCCCAAATAGTTAGACAGACAGATGTCAAACGGTCGAGTTAAAACTGATAACTCGATTCGGTCGTTCGATTGTTACTATCGAAGTGTGTAAGTATATTTGCTTAATAATATATTTAATGTTTATAATAACTTTACCTCAAGATGTTTTTACCTTATTTGGAACATGTTTCTTGAAACTTATTGTTCCCAACCTCAGCCCTCTTAATTTTGAATCTTGTGGAGTATTTGTGTGTCGGTTGGTTGTTGTTATGGTTTTTTGGTTAGTTTTTGGTATTTTATACTGGTATTATTGTGTGTGATTGGGGTGTTTATATATAAGTATTTTGTATATTTTCGATGTTGATTGCTTTGAAAATTGTGTCATGTTTGTATTTGTTCAGGTATTAGTTCGTTTTGTGTTTGTATATTTGTAAATTTTCCCAAATGTTCATTATGGTGCCTCTGTGTGGTATGTGTTTTATTAGTGTCATGTTGGTTATGTTTGGGAATTCATGTCCTGTGTTTATTGCATGGGTGGCCAAATTAGATTTATAACAAACTAATACCTGAACAAATACAAATCAATAAAAAACATAACACAATTTTCAAAGCACTCAAAATCAAAAGTACACAAAATACTAATATATACACAACAATCACACACAATAATAATACCAGTTTAAAATACCAGAAACCAACAGGAAACCATAACAACAACCAACCAACACACAAGTGCTCCACAAGTTTCAAAATTAAGAATGCTGAAAATGGGAACAATAAGTTTCCCGAAACATGTTCCAAATAAGAGAAAAAACATCATGAGGTAAAGTTATTATAAATATTAAATATATTGCAAAAAGCGTTTGAATTTTCTTAATAACAGTCGACAGCGATTACACGGTTATCTGTTTTGTTACAGGTCACGTAGTGAAACCCGTCATTGGTTCTCTTACGGTAAGTTAATTATTTTTCTGTACAATATTATTATATTATATTATCTTTATTTCTTTACTTAGAGATTAACAAATACACAAAAACTTACAATTGAAATTTGTCCACTACACTCAACACACCCTCGCCGATTTGTAATCGTAATTTTTCACTCCAACCTTCTCGTACTTTACTGCTAAACTTGTAGCTGCTCTTTCATATTGAACGAGGCGTTTCGGTATATCCCCAGCTTTATCAAGGCCAAAGCTAAAACGGTGGACATTATTAAGTCGGATGATGACAGTACTGCAGCGAAAGACCTCGATGGAGGCAGTAACTAGCAGCTTCAGTTGGATACGTTTTAAAGTATTGTTGCGTAATGCGGAAAATGTGTTACGCCATTATAGAACGTTCTACGTGTTTGTCGGCTATTCCAGTGGCTGTATTGTTGTGTGCGTACGTGATTCTCAACACGCGTCAGCGCTACTGTTCCAGACTTCGCCGGTCGCGCGCACTGTAGAGTTCACGCGTAGTATGGATTATTCTAGAATATCAGCTGGGTACAAATATAGCCATTCGGCGACGGTCAGTTTAGATTTAAGTGACGATTTATTCCAGTGCGGTTCGAAGTATTGTCAGTTTTTTTTTTTTTTTTTTTTTTTTTTCCGGGACTCTATTAGTTGACATTATTATTGCGTGTGAACAATTTTTACGTAATTTGTTGTAATATATTACCGTATCGATTACAAACTGTTAATTGTGATAAAGCTAGTCTTTAGTGACTTAATTGGTGTGTTGTATTTTGTTTCCCACTGTACCATACGACGATCAACGAGATCGGTGTAACAATATTTAACGAAGCCTTTCGGTGTAGCCCCAGCTTTATCAAAGCGAAAACTGAAACGGTAGACATAATCAAGTCCTATAATGACGATAGTGCAGCGAAAGCCCTGATACAGCACGAGGCAGTTCAGGGTCAAACACACTCCAGCAGCAGTTCAGGGTACGTTTTAAAGTATATTATGAAAATTAGTAAACTTTTTACACTGGACGAATACACAAAAAAAAACGAAACGTTTTAAAACAATTTTTTTATTTTCTTTTACATGGAAAGTATTGTTACATACTTATAAACATTATTATTCGTTTTTTTTATTTTTAATAAATATTTTATAATAAATTTCTACAATGCAAGAAGTTATATAGTCAAATTAGTTTCTTTTTAACTTGATATGAAAGTTTCACTAGTAGTCAAACCAGTAGTGAATACTGAAAAGAGGTTTATTCTATGGTTGACAGGACAACAGATTGTGATCGTAGTCCCTCAGATCACTCTCTCCTTCTCCCGCAATTTTTCTTAGTATTTAACTGAGCTGTTATTAATTTTCTATATATTATGAGTCGCATAATGAAACATAGTTACATAACGGATTCCTGGACAAAGGACATTCTTCAGCGTCTCCTGTCGTCTGGCTTTCTACCGACTTTAAATATTACTGTAAGTAGAACACAATTTCAAATATGCAATACAGAAAAGTAAAATTTTAATTTGTTCTTATCACAACTAATTATCCGGGTACTAACAAGAAGAGTGATTATATAAATATCTTTCGTTTACCTGTAACATTTAGTTTACTACAGTGTAGATCTGTTCCTTTTACTATGCAACACTAAAACTCTGAGAAACGCCGACTGTTTCTGACGAGAGAGTCAGAGGTTCCCGGAAGGGAACTCAGCTCTACCCACAAATCCTACTCTCACGTTCTCGAAGACGAAAGTTGCGTGGCCCCTGAGTACGTAATGTAGCAGACGAGACAGGGTGAATGGCGAGTTCCCGGCGCCAGAAAACTGGGACCCATCGGCTAAGGGAAGGGAACCCTAACAGAAAAATCCCTGGTCCTCCAGGTTGGGGGTTGGGCGGTAGGCCGGTAACCTACCCCCGGAAAAAATACCACACCACGGAACCTTCAAGAAAGCCTCGGATTGGACGGAAACAATGGCAACGACTACGGCAAAGGAGTATGGAATACTCTTTAGGAACATGGAACGTCAGCTTCAGATCCAAAGACATCCACAGAAACACGAAACTAAGGATATACAAATCAATAATAAGACCCATCCTAACATATGGTTGCGAAACGTGTATCCTGAACTCCAAGGCAGCAAACACTCTCGATACCTTTGAAAGAAAAATATTACGAATAATCCTGGGACCAGTTAATGACGTACATGGCTGGAGAATAAGATATAGCCATGAATTGTATCAAATGTATAAAGAACCACCGTTAACACGGTACATAAAACTACAGCGTCTAAGGTGGGCTGGTCATGTAGCCAGGATGGGAGAAGAAAGGATACCACAAAAACTATTGTATACCAGAATCCATGGAAAAAGACCAGTGGGAAGACCAAGCAGAAGATGGGAGGATGCGGTGGATGAGGATGCAAGAGAGATATTAAAAGTGCGTTCCTGGAGGAGGATGGCTGCTGACAGAGGAGAATGGGGGGAAAAATTGAAGGAGGCCAGGGCCCAACAGGGGCTGTAGTGCCATAGAAAGAAGAAGAAGAAGATCTGTTCCTTTGGCCATGTGCAAGGTGCTAAAAAAAATGGCATGGTTTTTAAACAGTTTTTTTATGTCTGTCGAGTGTAAGGAAACTCTGTACAATAATATGGGAGAGTAGAAGTGCACTTCTCTCCTGAATGACCATGTTTTTAATTAAATTTATTTTATCATAGAAAACGTTAAATTGTCAAAATTACCTTCTGTATCCAGGTTCCTTTAATTGCAACTTCTTTTTTAATATTTTATACACAACGCGTTTCGAGACTTATAGTCCCATCATCAGGTGACAAAGTATGTTCGCTCACATGGAGTACGTAAATTAATAAAACACACACATCCCGTTATTTAAGTGGCTCCCAAACCGCGTTATCTTACGATGCGCATCGCTACGGATCTCGCGAGTGACTAACAATTCCACATCATACTGTGCCCGCACTTATCTGTCATATTGATCTAGCACGGGTATAGCTGTATCATATAGCTCGTTGGATTTGAAAGATAGTTTTTAATTCAGATGCTGATCACCCTGAGTTGTGGATGCTCTGTAAATTTCAAACTCTTCCAGTGCGTCCATAAGTTTCCTCTTTTTGCAGAAATCCATTGTTTTGAAAACTGGAATATTTACGGTTATGGTTGACGGTAGAGTTCCTTTAGGATGACGTTCCTTAGGTAGACGTTCCTTGCACCTACCCAAGAATTTTCTCCCTGTCTGTCCTATATAAAAACTATTACAGTCTTCGCACTCTATTTTATCACGATCCGCGGGAGTCGTTTACATAAAGGAATGTGTGTGACTTTTGTTAATTGACGTACTCAAGGTGAGTGAACATATTTTATCACCTGATGATGGGACTATAAGTCTCTAAACGCGTTGTGTATAAAATATAAAAAAATAAGTTGCAAGGTAGGCAACCTGGATACACAAGGTAATTTTAACAATTTAATTGTACATGCAACTTGAAGACCACAACAACTATGTATAGACTATAGAAAACGTCTTTGGTAAGCAATGTTAATGATAAGCAAATACTATTTACTTATAGCCTCAGTATAACGATTTCGGGAGGAGCTATTATCTACTCCGTTATACATAAACACTTGACATTTTATAGCCTATCGTACTTGGGAGCTATCTACATTAACTTAGTTAATTAGTTAATTAAATAGCTAATTCCACTTTTGACACCATTAGGCGGTTTCCACATTATTCTGTTTACATTTTCAATATGCCCCTGGAGAAAACGTACTATTTTCAATTTACGTCCTTCGGTGATTTGGAAAGGAGAAGAATCAGCGATCTTGGGTTATGGCTTTTAACTCCTCTTTAGCCTCGTTGGGATTATGGTTTTGAAGCTATGTTAGCGAGCACTTAGAACCTAAGTGAAACCAACGTGTTAAATTTTATGGCCGTAAGTTTACAGGTCAGGGGGATATCGTGATCAGCAAGTGTAAGTAAACAGTCTTTGAATTTTACGTACATAGATCCAAATGTTTTCGAAAAAAGAAAAGTGGAAAATTAATCTGTTTGAAAGAGGCGAACTCATGACATCAATCTGTCGTTCATATTCCACTGCCAACACAATCCATCGCCTCTGCCAGTTCAGTGTTGTTATGCAACATAATTTTACTGTGCCGCGTAGTATCAAAAACCTTTTTTTATTATTTACCGTGAGGAAAGATACGTTTAATGTATATTTGATATGTTCCCAGTTGGACTGGCCGCGCTCACTATAAATCAATATCCAGCTGTATGTATTACGTGGTGGATCTCGATGCCAACACGTCTGATTTGTTTATACCGAAGTTGTATACGAAATAGTTCGTATCCAAGTATTGTATCACATAACTCATGTTTTGGCAACACTGACCGTAGATTTTACATCTGGAACTGAATATTTATGACGCACCGTGACAGTTGTTGGTTTTGTTGTAAGCAATCAGCCCCGCGGCCCGTAAAACACACAAACAATGAATATCGATTTTGGTTGAAATTATAATAACGATGTTACAGTATAGTTTCAAGATGGATAGAGGTGGGAATTTTTGAAATTTATATGAGATCAATGCTATATTTTGCCCAGCAAATATGGAACATCGTCATCTTCACATCACTGCGTGGGCAAGATCTGTTCCGCCTTCAAAGATTCTCCAGCCATCTCTTACTGTGGGTCCACCCCCATTTGTGTCCTATAGATTTTTAGCCAGTCTTATATCTGACATTCCTTCTAATCGCTTTTCCACCGCTGTTTTATAATCTTTATAAAACTTTTAATTCACACACACACACACACACACACACACACACACACACACACATTTAACAACGATTAAAGCACTTATATTGCTTGGGACTCTGACGTAAATATCAAATTTAAATCGTTAATTTTTTAACTATAACAAACCATATACAAAAGTATTATTGTATTTATTACACAAAATTGAAAAATCAACTAGTAATATTTTAATAAATTAATTTTTACCTTCCAATAAAAAGAATTATTATTTATAATGGTGCACCCATTTTAAATTAAATAAAAAATTATTTGCAACGGACACTTAAAATTAGTAACTTTAATTTAATATATACATGTATGTACAAGTGTGTATTTGGTTTTCTTTGTCAGATCATGATTCTGTTCTGTTTTAAAAATAATAATTGTTCATTTTTTACCTGCGTGTTCAATAACACAAGTAAAATACACACTTACAGAGAGACATCCCCCCTTTCGTAGTATACACAGGTATATGCCAACATAACACACACACACATACACAGAGTTTTAAATCGACAGGTGTTGAAAACGACAGATCACGGATTATTAATCGCACTTCCGTAACATAATGTCATACACTTTAACAGAAACATGAATGAAAATAAAACAATGACGAAAAAACAAAGAACTAATTAATAAAACAGTTACGCCAGTGCCGTAGCTGTGTTGTTTCTTTGTAAAACGTTACTGCCGTAGGTCAGAGACCCACGCATTCCACCCCATCGGCGTATGTTGTTTGTTACTTGTGTTGAGACTTTTTTTGGAAAACTTTTCTGCCATGGTTACGTGACTCACACACTCCGTACACTTACCTGACTCCCGGATACGACTAACTTAAAGACGGCAAATCGGAAGCTGTTCTCGAAACCCTACAATGATTTGGTAGTTGAACACGATTAACTGACCATTAAATCAAGTCTGAAAATTATCATCATCAAAAATAGTGTAATTCTTATGCACTTCTTCTTCTTCTTCTCTTCAATATTAGATATCAGTCTATTCTGGTCTTGATCTAAAAGCCTTCTCTTGGAAGACCTCCTTGCTATATATATATTTCCTTCATGCGTATAATAAAAATCTTACTTAGAAAGTTTCTTCTCCTCCATTTTGGTTTTATAGTCAACCCATTTTGACCTGCATTACTCAGTTCTGACGTAGGCGGAGAATATACCTTTTTTTTAACATGATTTCTAAACCAACCTATGAGGTCAGCGAAGCGTGGAAAGTCCTAAGAACAGATGGATAGACGGTCTCCGGGACAGGCGGTGCAGCCTAGACAATGAAGTGGAGGAGGAGGAGGAGGAGGAGGAGGAGGAGGAGGAGGAGGAGGAGGAGGAGGAGGAGCAGCAGCAGAAGAAGAAGAAGAAGAAGAAGAAGAAGAAGAAGAAGAAGAAGAAGAAGAAGAAGAAGAAGAAGAAGAAGAAGAAGAAGAAGAAGAAGAAGAAGAAGAAGAAGAAGAAGAAGAAGAAGGTGGGTGTTGGTAATGACGACGATGCTTTTTTGATCTGTTTCTGTACATTTTTCTCTCTTTCTGGCATCATGTCTTGTCATAGCCATCGTCAAAACAGTTTTTACATATTTTCATCCCCACTTGTACATCCTTACCAGATCATCTAGCCTATACATAAATTAGAAAGGACCAATGATAAAACTGTATCCATGTTGAACAACTTGGCTGATATTTTGTTTTTTTAAACTAACCTCAAATGTCATGGTTTACTGGATTCAAATTTTACTAAATGATTCCCAGAACACATTTATCGCGAAAGGTACATCGAACCGTAAGACAGAATAAATGGTTATATTTCACACGTAAGTAGAGTTCCGATGTAAAAGAAGCCTCCCGTCTCTCCGCCTGCCACTTCTTCATCCGTTAGCTTGAAATCATCATCATCATTTCAACAAAGAATTAAACAAAGGATGGTTTGTTCCAGTCTCAAACAGGAAAAGTCTACATCTGGTCACTCCAGCGCTTCCTCGGACGTCCCACGCCTCTCCGTCCCCTCGGCTTACTTGTTTGGATATGCGGCAGTCGTCCATTCAGCAAAGATGTTCCCAACAAATTCAGCCAATACTGGGCGATCCTGTCGAGTATACTCATAATATTCAGCTCCTCCCGTATACCTGTGTTTCTTCTATGATCATGGAGAGTATACCCTGCCACACGCCTGAGAAATCTCATTTCAGCCACTTGGATACGACTGGCCTGGCCTTTCGTTAAAGTCCAATTGTCAGACGCTCCAAGAAGTGTGGGAAGGGACATCGCAGGCTTGTAGAACTTGCTGACTTAAGATTTCGCCTAATGGTCCCGCACATAAGGTTGAATTAAGCAAATTATTCACAACGTCGTTGCTTGCATAATAAGACACACTGTAGTCCAGGTATTCACAATTGCTAGTTTGTTCCAGGACTGTGCCATCTATAACACCCCCGGTACGGTAACAGTTCCACGAAAAGCCATTGCCTTGACCTTAAGTGTGGAGATTCTCTGGAGATTCGATTTAACAAAATCAGCCTGAAATTCTGTTTTATATTACGTCCCCAAGTAGTTAAAGGTCTTCCTCCTCTACTCTTCTTTACTGCAGTATTAATATTCCTTGCGTTTTCTTCCATTTTCCGTGTTGTCTACGTTGTTGTATGCCTATTACCCTAATCATAGTTCTTTCTTCGCCCGTTTGACATTTGTCTGTCTGTCTCACGATAGCGCTTCAGTACCTACATCAAACGATTTTCGTTAAAGTTAGCAGCCGTGTTCATTTCCTTTTTTTACCCCACAAACTCCTAGTGTTTATGAATGGTTTCGATTGATAGCTCCATAAAATAGGGGCGGGAAGCAAAAAGGGATCGATTTGAAAAAATTGCAAAAATCCATGTGCGGTATCGAATTAACAAGAGTTTTAACCAGAAGCTCGACATAGTGTTCAATTTAGTAAATTTCAAAATGAAGAACACGAAGAACGGGAGTATTAAGAGAACGTAAATATTAATGAGCAAAAGAAGCACAAGAAATTTAAGAAGAACGACAGTAACGAGAATATTAAGAATAGCGAAAAATGAAGAACAAAACAACAGCAAGAAGCTGACGAAGAGCAGTGAAAAAAAGAAAAACAAAGCCAAGATCAACTGTATGAAAATATACTTTTATAAGCAAATCTAAAAAAAGTAGAATACGTCTACTGTATCAGCTCACCATGATGAACTGATAAGGAAAGCAGAAAATTGAAATTTTATCTGTTCATATTGGAGAATACTTACACATGCCGTGGGGCTGAGTCTCACACCGCGACTTAATATTAGTTTCACAAAAATAGTTTTTCATTTCTATTTACAGTTTACCTTCTCGCTACATTGTCACCGTCCGTTTGCTGTATACAACTTCTATGTTGACTCTCTTTCCATTGTTGCTGCATTTTTATTTTCAGACTGTATTCTTTATAAAGGGTAAGCTGAAAGCAAAAATATGGTATTTCTGTTTCGTTTGCGATAAATGTTTTCTTATAGTACTGTTTTTATTTACGAGTACACACGATTTGTTATTTAATCATTACGGTTGGGAGAAGAATCCGGGAATAAACTTACAATATATTCTTACGCAATTAGGAACATTCTCGAACAATGGAATGTGTCGTACTACGCGATTCTCGGCTATCCCAGCAAAGTCCAGCTGTAATGTTTGTGTGCGTATATATTTCTGCTACTTTCAGATGAAAGACAATTACGTGACACTTATCATGCGTCAACAATTGGGGCTATTCCGCAACGTGCGTGAACAATCGCACCGGTCCGCGCACACTGTTTTCAAGGCCAGCCACGACTCTAGTGGAGTCTATTGTAAGAGGCAATTGTTTAACACGTCATCCAAAAAGTGACAGATTACTCAGGAATCTCAGCGGGGTATAAATACGAGGGCTGTTTTTTTTCAACTTCCGATAGACCAATAAACAGACACATGAATGACATCAATAACTTTATTATACACAAAATTTTCATATATATGTAAACTACTTATCTACATAGTCACCACCATTGTTGAGGCACTTATCATAGCAAGGCACCAACTATTCTATGCCCATGTTGTAGAACGTTCGCTCCTGAGTAGTCAGCCAATCTGCCACACTGGACTTTAACTCATCATTGGAGTCAAACCGTTACCCACCTAACCACTTTTTCAAGTCAGTGGACAAACGGTAGTCACTTGGTGCCAAGTCTGGGCTATAAGTTGGATGATACTGATGCACCCATTCTTCGAGTCTTGTGAACATCTGTGAGTTGTTTGGGAACCCACCGAACACAGAGATTCCTATACCCAAGCTTCTGAGTAAGAATATCACAAAGAGCAGACCTAGAAATTTCAGGAAAATCAGCAGAAAGTTCAGTAATTGTGAAACGACGGCGCTCTCGAACCATCGTGTCTACTCTTTCAACAACATCATCAGTAGCCACGGACTTTCTTTTTTGCCCTCCTTCATCATGAACATCAATTCGCTCTTCTTTAAATTTTTGACACCATTCCCAAACTGAACCATCACTCATCACATTTTCTCCACACACATTACACAACTTTCAATGAATTTCTGCAGCACTATGACCTTCAGCTTGAAGAAATCTAATAACAGACCGAATCTCACACTTGGAGGCAATTTCAATAGTTGCCATAATTAAACTGTCGTCACCACAGTAATAGACAGAATAACTATAAAACCAGTGGTGATAAGTTAGAACAAAGCCTCAAAAACATGAATCAACAATCAGATTGTTGCTATGACAACAGACCCAGGTTTGCCAACTCACCGGAGGTTGAAAAAGAAAATAGCCCTCGTATAAGCATCCAGCGACGGTCAGTTCAGTTCAGTTTAAGTCGGGCAATTTACTCATTGCGTTTCAAGTGGTTATTAGTGAAAAAGATTATTGTGCGGGAAACTATTAGTTGACACTATTATTCCGTATGGACAAATTTAATTTGAATTATAGTACGATTATAATCTTGTTGATTAAAAAGTGTTATTTGTGATTAATTATAGCTGGTAATTAGTGATTTCACTGGTGTCTTGTATTTTGTTTTTCACTGTACCATACGACGATCGATGAGACCGACGTAACAATAGTGATGGTCTGAGACAGTTTTCAAAAATGTTGAATGGCTGTTCCGTTACAAAGGGAAATATCTATCACTAAAGGATTAAAACTGCGCTGTTGTGTGTTTAGTGATAAAGATAGGGTGAGCCAGAAAGGGAGACGGAGAGTGAAAGAGGAGGAAAGAGAGTGGTTAGATCGGGAGCGGGGGGAGAATGTCTGCATCTCCTCTTTTTGAATCCATTTCTGTATTTATATAAGCTCAAACAGAGGGAGGAAGAAATGTCCTAAGCTAGTTTAACTATTATGTAGATTAGCGGTCTCAATATTAATTGGCGCGGACTGTACTTATCGCACAACACAAAAGGCAGCGGTCGACACACCAGGACAATGGAACGACAACTATCTTTGTGAACTCCCCAATAGTTTGAACCTAACCTCAATAACATTTGTCCTTTACGCTAAATTAATTAATTACTTTAAAACGATTTCAATTTGAAATATTATTGTCTTCCTTGTTTTCATTGTCTGCTGAAATTATACGTTTTCTGCAATTATGTTTTATCTGCGTGTCCCTTCTATCGTCGCTCTCGTCTCTTTACGTTCTCTTAAACTGATTTATCTTTTACCTTTCTCCGTTTTTTCTAAATTAGTTAGTCTCATGAGGTCATATACTCACTCAAGATGGGTTTGACCCCCTTCAACCCCTTACAGTGTGAAATCCTTTACCTCGTTCTATGCTGAACGTGCAAGACGTTTACAGTGAGTCTCTCTGTGTTCTTTGCAGGGACAGAGTACGAAGAACAAAGCGTACAAAACATAAGTAACTGTCATAATCTTCGTCTTCTTCTTCTTCTTCTTCTTCTTCTTCTTCTTCTTCTTCTTCTTCTTCTTCTTCTTCTTCTTCTTCTTCTTCTTCTGCTCCTCCTCCTCCTCCTCCTCCTTCTCCTCCTCCTCTTTAATGATTAGGTTATATAAACCTGTTCTGGCACCCATCTTATCCTCGGACGAACCATGTCTCTTCTAGACTGGCTAGAATAAGCATTCTACCAACGGCTTTATAGTTCAGCGCCGCTTTCGGCAATCGATCCTCTGTCATCCTTTGCAGATGATCACACCATTGTCTTATGTAAACTGAAATAATTTCATTTATGTCCTTTACTTCGAGTTCTGCTCTGATATCTTCATTCCTCTTTTTATCTTGCAATGTATAATTTAAAGTATTTCGAAGAAATTGCATTTCAGCTCTCTGAATCTTGCCCCTTTCCTTTTTTATCATGACACACGCCTCCCTCACATAAATCAACGTGAGTATTCCAATTGTGTTATAAAATTTAACCCTTGTGCTGTGGTTTGTTTTATTTTTTATATTTATATGAATCTGAAATACTTCAGATTCGTATCCGAGCCACAATAGAATAAACTAAATGAAGTATTACCTTCTTAGTCCGTCGTGTGGTGTATTGATATTACACCGTACGGTGCGCACCGTGAACTTCGCGCGCTATTGTTAATTAGTTTTTTTTTTTGTTTAAATATGTCTTGTGTCTTAATGTGTTGACGACCTCCAACGAGTGGAACGCACCTGATGATGGAACATAAGTTCTGAAACGCGTTGTTTTTACATATTTAAATTTTATATAAGGAAGCCACAGGACGGACTAAAAAGGTAATACTTTAGTTTGTTATATGAATCGTACCACAAATATTCCTATATTTATTTATCTTCTCTCTTGTATTATATTCAGGTTCATAGCTTACTGCACAGCTGAGATATTTGAAACGGCTCACTAGTTCTAAAGTGCTGTTGTTTATAACTATCTTAGTCCTCACTAGATATTTACCTTTTGAAGGCCATGGTTTTGGTCTTGAAAAAATTGTGAAACTACAAAATATAACTCTTCAGATTTTATGACGTTCACTTCAATCACTTTTTCATGCTGCCAAAATATACCTACTTAATCCGGTATTCTAGACTGTGAGCTATCCTGAATACAGTTGTATTTTCACTTCAATGATATTTTAGTTGCAGTGCGACACTCAAGTCAGTGCTATCCTTGAATTAGTAACACCAGTGACAACGTACTCAAGATACAGAATTCACTTCAGTGCCATCCTACGTTTGGTGATATCGTGAACTAAGTGCTCTTCTTGAATCAGTGACATCCTAATGTCAGTGCTAACCTTGATTGAGCGCTTATCTACGTTTCTTGTTAGTCTAGATTTAGTGCTATCCTAACAGGATAAGAATTAACTGTATCTTAAAACTTAGTGGTGGCCTAAAGTTATTCATAGTTACTTAGTGCATCAACCGCTTCCAGTGTCTGACCCCCCCCCCTGCAGCTCTTTACAATCGCAACACCCTCCAATCAGGGTGCCTCAGCCAGTGCTCATCTACCCATCTCGTCACTCGTTATTTATCAGTTTGTTTTCCCCATGTTAAGTTTTGACACCGAGTAACAAAAATGTACTGTACATGTTCGAGAGTACAATTTTATTGTCTAAAAGTACGAGTGCGTTGCTGTGTGTTGGTATATGTTTCCGAATATGTAATGAAATGAATTAACATGCCATTGACCTTTAAAGAAGGGTATAAGAGGGGGACTGAGAGAGTGAAACATAGGTAGAGAGAGAGTGAGGGGGGACGGACAGACAGACAGACAGACAGAGAGTGTGTGTTTAAGTATGACGGAGAAGAAGAATCAAAGAGACAAAACCTTTTTAGACTAAATGGGTTCTAACAAATAGAGGACAGGTGATTTGTCAAAGTTAATGTTTTTGTGTGTAAAAGAATAAATTAATTTAGTCCAGGGACAAAAGCGACACATTACAGTTACACAAACTATCCACTGTGTAAAACACAATAACATTACAGCAGTTGTTTTTCTATGTTTTACTGCAGCTTGCTCGCTTCGGTTACCATGGTTACTCTTGTCAGTGTTTAGGGTCAAAGCCAGCCATACTGTGTTTCATTATTCTTAATATTCTTGCATTTTCCGAGGAAGTGATGACAGTCCTGATATAACTAATCGACGAGACCAGCGGTCTGTCTATCTGTCTAACCGACTGTCCCCTCCCTCACACCCACACTCTCTCCCCCATCTCCTTCTCTCTGATGTGGTCCCCCCATCCCTGATAGAACGAATAAACGAGACCAGCGGTCTGTCTGTCTATGTGCCTCCCCTCCAGCAAACACGCTTCCCCCTCTCCCCCTCGCGGTCATGCGGTCCTTAATCCCTCCAATATTTACGCAATCTCCTTATTTTTGAACACCCATAGCATGCACACCCTCAACAATCTGCCACAAACAGTCAAATCTCTGCCTTCTTCCGCCAGTCCAGCACTTGGAGGTACTTTAATCATCGACCTCAACTAAGAACAAAAGAAATGCTAAACTACTTATGACGCTCTACCACAAAAGGTCTTGTATTCAGCTTCACACTTCTAGTACAGAAAGATCTTGAATTCAAAATTACCACTAAAAACCGGGCTCTTAGGCCGTGGTGCGGTTGCTATTAAACGCCATTAGGTCGGCAACGTTTCGGTTTCCCGTCCGTAATCTTCTTCAGGCCGCTAAGAAGCGACAGTGAGTGAAAACACAATAGCGACATGTGTACCTGGGTTACGTTGCTTTTTGCCTGATACACCTGTAACCCGATACCTATCGGGTAGCGTTCGACGTACATCTGTCGCTATTGTTATTTACTCTCTGTCGCTTCTTAGCGGCCTGAGGAAGATTACCAACGTGGAATCGAAACGCTGCCGACGTAATGACGTTTAATAGCAACCGCACCACGGCCCAACAGCCCGGCTTTTAGTAGCAACCTACCACGGCCCAACAGCCCGGCTTTTAGTAGCAACCTACCACGGCCCAACAGCCCGGCGTTTAATAGCAACCTACCACGGCCCAACAGCCCGGCTTTTAGTAGCAACCTACCACGGCCCAACAGCCCGGCGTTTAATAGCAACCTACCACGGCCCAACAGCCCGGCTTTTACTAGCAACCTACCACGGCCCAACAGCCCGGCGTTTAATAGCAACCTACCACGGCCCAACAGCCCGGCGTTTAATAGCAACCTACCACGGCCCAACAGCCCGGCTTTTACTAGCAACCTACCACGGCCCAACAGCCCGGCTTTTAGTAGCAATTTTGAATCTATTGACACCGGCCGTCCGAGCTTCAGACAAAAGTTAAAAGACCTTGAACTCAGATACAAGCAGCAAGTCGAATGAGAGCCGCTTGAAAGCCTATATTAATTCCATAAAGAATTATTTTCGATACCTAAGTATGTAATGATTATATTGGTAAGTGACGACCGTTTTTGTACTTTTGAGATGGTAGAATAACAATTCAGGAAATTAAGTACCGTAATGTCTCTAATTTAAATTTTCACAACTAGAAAAGTAGAATTTCTATACACACTTAGAGGCCCAACACAGACTTGGTAAAAAATCAAATTCAAATGTTCAAAAAACGATTACATATACTGCTACCTACCACCCCCATCTCTTTGACTTCTTCTCGTCAGTAACCTGCATGACTTGTTTGAAACACTCGTCCAGCTTCTGCTGTCTTCAGCCAATTTGTTCATCTCCATATAGCTACAACATCCGACATCCTCAACAACACGCCTCCAATCTCTGACCTTCCTTTGCAGCTCTTTACATTCACAACACCCTCCAATCCACAGTGTCTCAACCAGTGCCCACCTACACCCGTCTCATCAGCCGTGGCTCTACAACCCTTGCTGGGTCTTGGCCTGCTCCAAGAGTCGACTCCATTTTTCTCTATTGCGTGCCCTGGCTTTCCAGTTTCTTATGTTCAGCTTTCTGAGGTCCTCCTCCATGTGATCTTTGAATCTACTTCGCGGTCTTCCCCTTGCTCTACTACCCACTGGTTTCTGGTAGACGATGTTTCGTAGCATGCTGCCTCTAGCCTGAATATTTTGATTATCCTGTCCGGCTCTTAGTAAAGGTGGTCTAGTTCATAATTATAGCTCCTGCGCCACATTCCATTTTCTTATACTCCACTAAATATTGTTCTTTGACCTACCCGTCTCATCTCTCGTTATTCTTCAGTTCGTTTTGCCCATCTTCAGTTGTGATACCGAGTAACAAAAATGAGACGTTTACCTGTTCGAAAGTATAATTTTCTGCTAAAAAACTATGAGTGTGGTGCTGTTTCTTGTATTGTTTTCAACACTTGGAGGATTTTTACTATCACATTTCCGCGAATCGTACCTTAACAATCATAATAAAAACAATTAAACCTCAAAGCAAAATCAATACGTAGAAAGCAAGTAACAAATATAGAGGAAGCAAAACAAAATATAAAAACAACAAATTAATTGCTTACAAATTGGAAGTCTAGTCGCATGCTACCGTACAAAGACGAAAATAAAATTTAAATTCTACCTCTTTGTATTTCAGTGCACACGTCTGAGTGATGTGACTCTCTGTGCTACTCACTATTCTGTCACAAACAATAATATTTTTCAATTCTCTTTCCAATGAATGTTCCCTGTAACGTCACATAATGTCCTGGATTATTGGATTATACTATTCAACACTAACAACCGTATATCACACTAATTGTTACGTGAAATGCTCAGTGGGTTGCGTACATAATGCAATCGTTATTAATAATTTCAACATTAAGAGCAATATTAACTTACTCTCTATTCACGTTTCGTTATGGACATCGATAACCACAAATTAATCGCGAAACCACAAATGAATAGTTAAATCAAAGAAATCAATTATATTTAAGTGTTTTTGATCTTCCGCTCCGTGACTGGTCTGTCCCAGAGAGAATGCCTTGTTTTGCCTTCTCGTAGCTTGTACACCGCGATGTCTCATTTTTGTTTGTATTATGTTGTTAAATCGAGGAGCGTGGATTTTGGCCTTTTTACTTTTGTCTCTGTTGTAACAGCTGGGTTTGAATGCCGTGCCAGTTTTAAGCGCCTCACCTTAGTTGCGGCAATCCATCTGGCTCAGGTACTTGACAACACCTTAGTCGCGCCAAATAACTTAATCAAGTCCTTGACAACATCGTTTGTTAGGACCCTTGTTAGGACCAGACTCAGGCAAGCCCTCTTCATCCGTGTGGGTAGGAGAGTTTGTTGGTTGGTTTTGCACGCAAGGGCCGTTGAGAAGGTGGAGGTACCTGAAAGTAAAGAGAGCGTGTCTGAGTTGGTGAAGGTATGGCAGTCTCTAGGAGGGGGTGTTTTAGTGCCAAACTTCAAGACATAGGCGACCAGAGACGAGCAGCGTGTGACGCTAATGATGGCGAGAACCGTCGTAATGGCGTCAAGTGATCGGCGTGGGACAGGTTTTGTAGGTTTTATATTAGGTATTTATATAATATTGAAAACTTTCTCAAGTGAAACTTACTTGTCTGTTTTGTATGTAGAACGCGTTTCGGCGTCGTGTTCGCCTTCTTCAGCTTTGCGACAGACTGCCAGTACCTAGTAACGTTTGTTGATTGGAAGGTATAGTGGGGGTGGTGTATAGAGGAAGGGGATTGGCGCGGGGATCCGAATTATTATTTGTTTTGTGTATAACTGTGTCGAAAAGTGTATGTGATTTATATTGCAACTGGTCGTTTAGTATGTTGTTTGGTTGTGTTGTGTGGTGTTTGTATATTTCATACTGTTCAGCTGTCACAGTTTTCGACACAGTTATACACAAAACAAACAATAATTCGGATCCCCGCGCCAATCCCCTTCCTCTATACACCACCCCCACTATACCTTCCAACCAACAAACGTTACAAGGTACTGGCAGTCTGTCGCAAAGCTGAAGAAGGCGGACACGACGCCGAAACGCGTTCTACATACAAAACAGACAAGTAAGTTTCACTTGAGAAAGTTTTCAATATTATATAAAGTGTAGCGCAGTGAAAGAAGATGATGAACAAACAAGACAACTATAGGTATTTATGTTTTGTGGGAAGTAAGTATTTTATTTTATTATTGCGTAGTAGGAATAGATGATGTTTGTGGACGGGACAGAGGTGTTGTTTACAGTTGAGTTTATTTTATTTTATTCAGTTTGTTTATTAGTCGTGTCAGTCAGTGTTAATCACACTGGCATATCATGCTACATGCCTGAAACATCTCATTTCAGCCGCTTGGATACGACTGGTCTAGCCTTTCGTTAAAGTCCAATTCTCAGACCCATAAAGAAGTGTGGGAAGGGACATCACCTTGTAGAATTTCAAACGTGTTTCTTCATTTGCTGGGTTAAGAGTTCGCCAAATAGTCCCGCACATAAGGTTAAACTTTTACAGGTTATTCACTTCATCGTTGCTTGCAGTATAAGACACACTGTAGCTCAGGTATTCACTTCATCGTTGCTTGCAGTACAAGACACACTGTAGCTCAAGTATTCACTTCATCGTTGCTTGCAGTATAAGACACACTGTAGCTCAGGTATTCAAAATTGTTGACGTTCTCTAGGACAGTACCATCTGTAAAAATGTTTTGCCCGTACGGGATCAGTTCCACGAAAAGCCATCACCTTGGTCTTAAGTGTAGATATTTTTAAACCAGAGTCTTTGCAGATTTGACTTAACGAATGTATACACTTCTGCAACCTGTTTTCCGAGTCCGATAATTTTCATTCTTTCCATAATACACATTCACATACACATTCATAATACACTATGTTTTCACATGGATTACATGAACACACAATGGGTTACAGAGATCAAAGAATATAAATGTTGTTGACAAAATCACACTGTAATTTCACACTTCAAAATATTATCAACAAACATAGTAAAGAAACTGGCATAAAATAATAAAAAAAAAAACTGTACGTTATTATGTCGTTGCGTCGTTTCCACTGCCAACAATATCTGACAACGCAAAAGCTACGTTTAGAAGTATTTTTCAACTATATATTTCTACTACGCGGTGCGAATAACTTCCAATAAAGTCTGGTTTTATTCTTATGAACAAAGATCCTTTTCTATTGGATATTTTGTTTTTCCAGTTATATATATATATATATATATCTCGAACGTTATCGCAGAATTCTCACTGCTGTTAAAACAATTTTGTATCGACGATAACATACAAAGGCTGTTTATTAAAATATCCATATAAGTCGACCACCTCCAGGTAGTTGGCAACGTTGTTCAAAGATCCCAAAATCCATGTACATATGACACAACCAACACCAACGTATCACAAATGAATTGAAAGCCACTACAAATAAGATTATCTACAAGGTTGAACACACAATCATGGATAAAGGAAGTATCATAAGCCAAAATAGGTGAAAAAAATGAATAATGAATTACCAGTAAATGTACAACTGAAGAAAATAAAACAATGATTTATTCATAATGGATTCAATAATAGATTGAATTGGATTGAATAAATCACTAAAACAAAAAACTAATAATAAAAAACCAAACCTTAATAATAATTACAAAATGGTGAACAACGTTTGAGACGATTAATTAGGTGCAATCTCAACCTCATTAACGGATATAAATAGAACCGTAATTACGTCTCGTTACAACATGGCGCCCAACGTGAGGCTCTACGAGACCCTAAATTCGTTTTCTTACAAATTGGCGACCAACGTTCGAGGCGTGAATTAGGTGAAAAATATTTAACCTAATCAATAAAAAATAAATAATTTACCTAATTTGCGAGGCAGCTGCAATACACACAAACGAAAATCCCCGAACAAGAGAGACGATTAAGCTACGCGGAATGGATGACAGTGTTATTTAAAACATTCAGAAAGGATATGGAGTATATTAATGAAAATACCACTGATCACGAACGAGCACAGATGAGACGTGCGAATAGAATGGTGTCACCGAACGACAACATGACGTTGAGAGATATTTATGATGAAATGTGGGAGCTAGACGCAAAGTATGATAAAGAAGAGACTATCGGGACAACCCACGAAAATAACGATAAAAATGTAGTAGGAATGACCGAGGATGATTGGGATAGGTGGAATGATAGTCTTAAACGAATGAAAAACGAAAGAACGGGAATATACGCACATTTGAAAGAGCAATATACACAGGAGGAGTATGAACAAATGAGACAATTGATAAGACAACCAGAGAAACCGGTACAAACGTAAAATGCAGAGCTAAAGGGATGGATAAGGGTTATGTTTGAACAATCCAGAGAAGATATTTGTAAATGGAGGGAAGAATTAAATAAGAAGCGTAAAAGGAAAATGAGTAGTAAAAACACAGAAGAAATAATGAATGAGAATAAACAAGTAACAATAACAATAACAGAAGTACCCGAGGATGAAAACTTGGAACAACAAAATCTGCCAATAGATGATAGTAAAACGGAGATAGAAGAAACACCAAACGTGGAACAATTAAATATGGAAACAGAAAATAAGAGTAAACCATCGATAGAAACAATCATAGGAAATGACGATAAAAACAAGGAAGAATTAAGTCTACAACCTGAAGATAATGATGAGCAAACAAAGGACGAAGAAAACACTAGTACATTGTCATTTGAATATAAACATAACAGAGACAAAGAAAATATGATGCACATAGAAATTAACATCAAGGGAGTAAAGAAACAAATAATTACGAAAACGGAAGAAAGAAGAATGATACATCCCAAGAAAGTGAGAAGTACACGGGAAATATTAGAGATGACTAGGAGTGGTCTAGTTAACTTAATTAACCACCCAATTATTAACCACCGAAAAGCGATTAATGGGAAGAAGCATGAAAAGAACTTCATAAAGATGTTCGAAGTGAATCACCATACGGCAGTGAGAAAACATTTTACCAGTAGGATAGTCAAATTAAATACACTCAGAAAAGAAATACTCCTCAACAGATCAATGACGTCATCAATAATTAAGATACCAGGAACGCATTTGGGAAGCAAACCAGATGATAAAGCAATTGATTCAAAAAGTAATACCATTCGAAAGGCTACAAAAGAAAAATTTCAACGCCAGTCCACTGGAAAAGAATTAACAGAGACAGAATTAGTTCAAAACACTAATACAGACCTCAAATTAAAAGAAACTTTGGTAACAATGAAGTGGAAGGAAAAGATGATAGTAAGGTACGCCACAAGTACTGAGACATCTGAACACAAAGATGATCCCAACAACAAACGCACCTAAGTTGATTGACCATGGATAACCAGAACACCAACGCAACGAGAAAAAGGGACGGAGATTTTGGAAACGGACCAAATCTAACCACAATAAGAAGAAAAATACAATCCAGAATAAATGTTAAAAAATTAAACATTTGAAGGAGTAGAGGAGAAAAACACAAAAGAGAGTATTATATAAGAGAAGGCTATAATAAAGGGAAAGGATAAAGAAGAAAAATGATAATATGATAAATAAACAACGACGAGACAAACGACTATTGAATAAACTTAAGATACTTTGATAATGATTTCAACGACAATAAGAAAAAATACAATCCAGAATAAATGTTAACTATCAAACATTTGAAGGAGAAGAGAAGAAAACAACCAAAGAGAGTATTATGTAGAGGAGATTATAAGAAAGGGAATTGATCAAGAAGAAGAAAGAAAAAATCAATACGAAGAACATTTGTCACAAGAAGAAGAAGAAAAGATCTACAGAATATAAGAAGGAATCCAGAAGAAAAGTGTAATCAAATATAGACGGCAAAAGAGTGAATAACCCCAAGAGTGTTTTTTGTTAGTCGCCAATCGACTACTTATAAGTGTTTATATAATGAATTGACTGTAGAAATGTTCCAGCAATCATTGTCCTGAGCAGAGATGATGTACCACTGATCTCAAAAAAGTGTAGTATGGCCAGCAGAGTATTGTAGCTACAAGTGCCGCTCTGGACTGCCCCAGCTCACGTGATAGGAAAAATGTTAGGGAAACTAAATATTTAAGGGATAACACGCCAGCCAAGAAGATATTTAACCAGATTCCAGAATTATGAAGGAAGATAAAAGGTAGAAATTTAATGAAATGAAGACAAGTATAAAAGTAGATAGAGATATGAAAGCATTATATGCGACTAAAAAGTGAAATGAAAAATAAAAAATTGATAATTTCTTCAATACGAAAGAAGAATCTCAGAAATAATAAATTCTAGTAGGGAGGCAATATGTAATGGTACATATGACACAACCAACACCAACGTATCACAAATGAATTGAAAGCCACTACAAATAAGATTATCTACAAGGTTGAACACACAGTCATGGATAAAGGAAGTATCATAAGCCAAAATAGGTGAAAAAAAATGAATAATGAATTACCAGTAAATGTACAACTGAAGAAAATAAAACAAGACTATCGACGAGACAACATAAATAATTACCCAATAGATCAAACAGTGAGAAGGAAACCAGTGACAACAACATCAAGAAGAAACTTATTAAGAGTGAGGAAGGAATCAGTGCAGAGAAGAAGAAAACATATCCAGGTCAAACAACAAATGGAGGTAATATGAATTATAATGAATTAACAGGTACAAATAAAAGTATTATTATAGAAGAAGAAAGTATAAGTGAAATAAACAACATGATTTAAATCCCTAAGCTGTAAAATTGACACTGACCTAAACTTATTAATCGAATACCTTCCTTAACAATGCAATACAAACAGTACTCAATAAGAGTTAATTGTTGAAAACAGAAGTTAATAAAGAGAATGAGTAACAGTATGATAATTTCATAGCTAAATGGTGTATGAACATGACAACAAGGACTATGTCCAAAACACTAATGACAGATTGTAAAGTGGAATTGAAATTGTAAATAACCACTAATTACCAATAATAAAGACTGTGAAAATAAACAAACTGAAATCTAGTGATAAACAATAAATATACCAGTGCTACATAAAGTTAAATAAATCAGATGTAATGTAGAAATCCAAAACTGACAATAAACCATTGTTGCATAATTAGATTATAACATAACCTAATCTGGCCAACTAGTTTTCAATAAAACTATAGGAAAATAAGACTAAAGCAATGTTGAACTAAAATGTGTTGTAGTATGACATAAATAGACAATATAAGGAACATTTATTGTACAACAGATAATGTGTTAAGGAAATATAAAGGCTGAATTGATGTAATTTAATATAACTATATGCCTCACATAGGATGGTTGCAAAAGACAACAAAAATATCTAGTAAACTTGTAATAAAAGAGTAGGAACTCAACTAATAACATTGAATAAGGCAGAATAACGTTTAAATAAGTAAACTCAAGGATTATAGCCACCTGAATAATAATAATAATAATAATAATAACACAAATAATAAGTAAACCATAGTGACAGCTAGATGCAAGTAATCATGGTAAATTCAAACCAAAGTAATTGTCATTGTAAATGCAGAATTAACTACTGCACAGTACTAACAGTGTTATCAGGACACTGATAAGAGATAATAAAACAATAATGAGATTAATTTGAAAGAATTACAACTCATGAAAAAATGTAACTTTCAAGAGTATAGAAAACTCACCTAACAGACTATAATTAAGGTAATGAAATCCAGTGATAGAGAAAAAGGACACTATCAGAAGTGATAATGACCAATGCATTATGCATAGGCCATAATAAAATACAACTACTATTATTGTAATATTATTGATAAACAATGTATGTGACAATAAGCCTAGGATTTGAACCTAGGAAAATGGATATTTTATAATTATTAGTACATGACTAGAAGTGAAAAGTGCATAATACTGTAATAATATGTTATCACCATGAAAACATGGGATAAAAACAATATATTTAAGGTATTAAGTAACTTAAGAAGTATTATTAATTTATACCAAGTGGGGTTTTATCAACCCCAAATCAGAACTATATGATGAGGGTATGCAAATTACTCGTAATCAAAAGATAGAAACGATGGGAGTTATAAAAATATTGTCAGTGTAATTATAGATAATATATTTGACTTATAAGAAAAAAATTAGAAAGTGACAAGCCCTTGCGCTTGGCTATGTGACCAGTAAATCATAGTCTCGAACCCAGCTACTGACGCTAGGTTAAGCGTCTATTTTGACGAACCTCACCGAGAGTACACGACATAAAGACAATTAGCCAATCAGGTCTCATACAAAAATACGAAGTGTCGAATCCCGACCAGGTAACAAAACCAGTTCATCACCAACATTCGAGAGATACTCCACGTTAGCGGAGCGGCCATCACAACATTGGTTTGACAGCCGTCAGCTGATAATACACTGCTAACCTCGAAACTTTGAGTTGAGGTTAGGTCGGACCGAAAGGACAGTGAAGTCTATTTTCAAGTGTTCTATAACGGAGTTCATGCGTATAGGCAGTGTGTGATGTGCATTAATGAAAATTAATTAAAATATTAATTAATTATTAAAAGTTAAAAAGTGTTAATTCTTCGAATCAACCGAATACGCAAGTATCAGTGCACATGATCATAATATTATATAACAAATCATTAATTAATTAAGAAACGCTAATAGCGGATTTAATTTGTGTAAATTAATTTACAAATAACCCTAATTCCACAAGGAAGGGGACTTTGAAAAATAAAATAAACAATAATCAAATGAAAGATTTTGTTAATGACAATTTTAACTTTCTTTGATTGAAATCAATAGTAATAGTTTAAGAAGAGACGTTGAATAATCAATGAGGGAAAAATTAACCCTAATAATTAATAATTTTAAGATATTATTGTATGTAATTGTAGTACATGAACTCAAAGTTACACATGAGTGGACCCTAGTCGTAGCGAATTAATTTGAATTACCTGTTTTGTTTATATCCAATCTTGGAGATCATTCAGGAAAATAACACTGAATTTAATACATTATAATGATGTACAAAATAAGTAATGCCTCAAAGAAGCATCAATTAATTAATTTCAAATAAGTAAGGTTACAATGAACAGCAAATTAACCTCAATTGTAAACAATGAACAACCGATCATACTTTATGTTATGTTAAAGCAACAATTAATATTTTTATTCTCCGCCTACTCATTATCACAGTAGTGCATTTTATTGTAGAAGTGTATCTTGCAGACTCAAAGAACCTACTAATTTTATAAAGCATAATAACCAAAATATTTACTAACAGAAAATAATCGATTTGCCAAAATGCAGTCATACCACCCTGAGAGTTTAATAATTTTAAGAGTCCATGTTCAACTTTAATTATTTTCCAAAGGAAAATAAAAAATAAAATTGTAGCAACAATCATTCAATTTGAGTTAAATAAATAACTATTGTTTCACGAACAAATTAAAGTGTTGACCTTTATTGAAAAGAATAGAATTACAGCTTAGGTGAGCAACAAGAGACGGTTGGTACCAGGAGCCAGAGCGAGAATTCTAATGATTCTCACCAGCAATATTATCTCATATCATTAGCATACTACAACTGCTAGTAAGTATCATATAAATGTTTATGTTAATGTCTATACAGGAATGCACCGATCGACTCACCGCAGCTAATGGCAGAAAAGTAAACACAACTTATTCAGATACGAACTCAAGACATTGAACAAAAACATTATAAAAAATCTAAACATAATTAATAAACAACGTCAAAGAGTAAGTGAACCGATTTATTCATATTGGATTCAATAATAGATTGAATTGGATTGAATAAGTCACTAAAACAAAAAACTAATAATAAAAAACCAAACCTTAATAATAATTACAAAATGGTGAACAACGTTTGAGACGATTAATTAGGTGCAATCTCAACCTCATTAACGGATATAAATAGGACCGTAATTACGTCTCGTTACAATATGTAATGTCAGATTTTAACGTATTAAGCCAATTCAGAGCCATAATTATGGTAGATCTGTCAAAGCGTTTCCCAAACACCTTGCAGTAGAAGACGTACTGGATACCAATCAGTCCCTCAAGGCACAAGAAGCGTCTTAACAGCTTGGAGGAGCATCTTGCAGCCTGTCTAAGACACAACGTATGGATGATGTGATTGAAAAGAACGTTTATAACGTTTATGACGTAAAAAACAATTAAAAATTTAAATTAAAAAGCAAAAGAACTATCAACAGCAAACTTTATCATTTATCATAAACACAGTTACGTCACAACATGACGGATCAATACCCCATTGGCGTTAACTAGTTACGATTTCGTGGTTTACTAGTTGCGTGTCAAGTTTGTCTCTCTGTCTGGAAAACCTTACTTCTCCGAGTATACGTGACCAGCAGTACAGCCAACTGTCTAACGAAGGGAACTCGAGATTTACCTCACACAGAACTTTAAACCAGAGGAACACACAACTGTGCAATAAATACTAACGCCAAGATTATTGACACTTTGTAGTTTTTCTGCCGTTTTAGCTGTCATTGAATGTATTGTATCGAATTGCTGACACTTAAACAATTTGTTTAGAGACGCCAATAACACGCTCAAAAAAAAAAGGAAAGAAACTTGTTTATGAAACACTTGGAAGAGGTACGCGAATTATGTGAACAAAGGAAAACTAGAATTTCCCATACGGCAGTTACCAGACACAAGGAATGCCAACCAAAAGTAAGGAACTGGTAAAGATGGGTGGATTGTGGGAGGCGATAGAGAGGTTTTGGAGAGGTCGATGGAACATTCAGGAGCCGTTGAATGAAGACGTGAATGAAGATGAAAAGAAAGACGAGGTGAGAGCCCAAACAACGGATGATGGTGATCATGTGGTAGTGCATACCCCACACTAGTGGCAATTGGAAAGCTTAAGGGCAAGAAAGCCACAGGACAGGGCAATCTGCCCGTACAGTTACAGAAGCATGGGGGCGAAACTCTTAATACCCATTTCTTCTGATAGTTCCCTATCTGTTTCGGATGTTGGATATCATACAGACTATTTTAACTTTCTGCAATTCTGTACGGAATAAGTCAGTTGTATTCATGCCGAACCAGGTCCTTATATTTCTCAGCCATGAGATTCTCGGTCGCCCAACTCCTCTCTTTCCAAGTACTTTTTCCTGTAGTATGGACTGCAATAAGTAAAATCTCTGTTCATTTTTCATGAGATGTCCCAGATACTGAAGCTTTCTTATCTTCACTGTGTTAATAACTTCCCTTTCTTTCTTCATGTTTCTAAGAACTTCAAAATTAGTTATATGTGCTGTCCATACATGTCCATGTATATTCTACGGTAAAGCCACATTTCGAAAGATTCCAATTTCTTAGTTGTGGGTTCTGTCAAAGTCCAAGATTCTCCACCGTAGAATAGGATCGGGAATACGAAGCAGCGTAAAAGTCTCATCTTTGAGTTTACTGTTAAATCGTGACTTTTGAATAAACTGCTCGGCTCATTCTAGTGTACACTGTTCTTGCCTTTTCAATCCTGCTCTTTATTTCTTGAATGTGGTCACATTGTTCATTGACTATAGTACCAAGATATGTTTGCTTACACGTTCAACTGGCCTTTGGTTTATATTAAGGGTGCAGTTTGTGAACTTGTTCTTAGATATAATCATTAGCTTCGATGATGCCCATTTTCGTGATCTAATTCGTATGGTCTTGATAAAAGAAATAATGTCAGAAGAGTGGAACACTGGAATAACAAGCCGAATTTATAAGAAGGGAAATGGACTAGATTGTAACAATTGTAGGTGCATAGCGTTACTCAGTGCTGCATGCAAAGTAGTTAGTTAACGAAAGGCTTAAACAATTTACACACGGAATGTGCTAGAAAATGTGTAACTGTACAGACGGGTGTGACAGGGCTCGGAGGTTGGGAAGGGACATTTGACTTATAGCTTGTTTACGGGGGTGTGTGTGGACAGTAGGGCGGGTGGGGGTGTGAACAGTTTGGTTTTATTCTCTTGTTGTTATTTCCGATTTCTGAGAAGCTTGAAAGCGCTAATCGGAATAATTTCTATAGTGGTGTGCAACAGTGATAATTCTGTTTGTGAATTTGGGATGTTGGGATAAGCTAAGCTTCTCTCAGCTTGCATCACTGGCTATCTCCCTGTCTCTCTGTCTCTTTCCCTGTCTTTGTCTTTTCATCTGTCTGTCTATTTATGTCTGCCTTTCTGCCTCTCCGTTTATTTGTGTGTCTGTCTCTCTATCTATCTGTCTGTATGTCTCTCTCCCTCTCTGCCTGTCTGTCTGTCTGTCTCTCTCTCTCTGTCTCTCTCTCTCTCTCTCTCTCTCTCCCTCTCTCTCCCTCTCTCTCTCTCTCTCTCTCTCTCTCTCTCTCTCTCTCTCTCTCTCTCTCTCTCTCTCTCCACCACTGACATATGATATATGGCACCATGAGTCCGTCATATGAGTAATCCTAGATTATCACTAACCATGGTAAGATGTCGTTGATTCCAGTATAATACTAAATTTACAATATAGTAAATACACAGTCAAGGACAGAAGTGACTCGACTGAAGGACTTCGCTGATTCAAGGAAAGCTCGAAAACTACTTGATTAACATATGGAATTTTAATTACAGTTAGTGATAACCTAGGCTTGGTTCTATCACGAACTCAGTGCTGGCTTGCATCCGTTTTAAGTTACTGTTCTGAAGTGATTTATGGAAGGTTATGGGAGAGAAAGAGAGAGAGAGAGAGAGGGATAGAAAGCGACAGCGACAGGTAGACAGACAGACAGCGATTGCGTGCACACGCGCGTATATGTGTGTGTTTAAACATGAAGGAGTGGAAAGCCAAAGAGAGAAAAACCTGCTGACACAAAACGGATTCTGACAACCAAACAGAGGGCAGGTGATCTGTCAAGGTTAACGTTTTTGTGTGCAAAGGAATAAATTAATTTAGAACAAGCAAAACTACGGTTACAGAAACTATCCACTGTGTAAAACACAATAATATTATGGCAGTTCTTTTGTTCTACGTTTTATTGTAGTCCACTGGCTTCGGTTACTATGGAAACGATTATATAAGTTACTCTCTTTGACCCATTGTCATGTTTTAGGGTCAGTGGCAGCCATACTCTGTCATTTTTTTTAACATCCTTAGTAGTATATGTCTGTATGCGCCAGGACACCCGAAAACATGCATGTATGCGCTAGGACACCCGAACCCGGAAGTATGCGCTGGGACACCCGAAAACATGTATGTATGCGCTAGGACAGGACAATCGTGTCCTAGGTCATACTTAGTATGTTCTGGGGACACTCGTGTCCTAGGACATATTCTGTATGCGCTGGGACAATCTTGTCTGTAAGTACAATCTTGTCTGTAAACTGTTTTTTCCCTTTTTACAGTGTAGATAGCGTCGTCTTTACCTAAATATATTACATTTTATATGTAATGATTGTCATTCTGTAGTAAACCGTGACCTTGAAACACACTAACCTAGTAAAAATGTAAATATAAACAGACGGTCGTGCAACTCGTCTTTACCTAAATATAAGATACCGATAACCTTTTTAGTTGTCGTACTATACAAAGTAATCTCTGATAACTAAGGTCATAGATGTAAACAGTTTTTAATTAGTTGTTTTACTTTCAATAATGAGCATCAGACAGGCGATAAGTAGTGAATTAAATAAAGAAGCGAGAAGGAATTTTCCTACACGCAATGTCGAACTGAAAGGTATTCACGATTTGTATCAAGCTGACCTTGTAGAAATGATTTCTTTTTCAAAGTTGAATAAAGGTTATAAATATATACTAACAGTGATAAATTGTTTTAGTAAATTTGCATTTGCAGTTCCGTTAAAATCAAAAACCTCACACGAAATTGTAAAAGCTCTAAGACCTATAATACATGTAAACAAAATGAAACATTTGCAAACTGATAAAGGAAAATAATTTTACAATTTACCGATTCAGCAATTATTTAATCATTATAATATAAATCATTATTCGACTTATTCAGATAAAAAAGCCTCTATTATTGAACGTTTTAATCGTACTTTAAAAAACCATATGTGGAAGTGGTTTACTACCAGTGGAAAGTATACATGGATTGAAATACTTTCTCAGTTATTGAAAAAATATAATAATACTGTACATAGAACTATAAGTATGAAACCTAAAGATGTTAATATAAATAATGAGAAAAGGGTATTAACACAAATAAATAAAAAACGAATACCTGTTAATAAGAAACCTGCAAAATATAAAGTTGGGGATAGAGTGAGAATTAGTAAATACAAACAAATTTTTACCAAGGGTTATTTACCAAATTGGACAAATGAAATATTTACAATTCATAATATTAAACAAACAGTACCTAGAACATATATTTTAAAAGATGATACAGGAACCGTATTAGATGGCGGGTTTTACGAACAAGAAATTAGTAAAACAAAATACGACAATATATTTTTAATTGAAAAAATATTAAAACGTAAAGGTAATAAATTACTTGTTCAGTGGTTAGGATACGATAAGTCGCATAACAGTTGGATTGATAAAAACCAAATCATTTGAATTATTTTTTTTCAGTCATGAAAATAGTACAGCAAACAAAAAAAATACGTATTTGTAATTTTGATAAATCTATGGAGAAAAAAGAAAGAGTCCATAGCGAGTTGTTACCAAATAATGTCAGGTCTCTTATCATTGGGCCAAGTAATACAGAGAAAACAAACCTAATGCTTAATCTTTTGTTCAGTCCTAATGGTTTATGTTTTGAGAACGTTTATGTTTTTTCAAAATCGTTGTATCAGTCAAAGTACAAATTTTTAGAAACAGTTTTATCAGGTATACCATCAATAAAATACTATAAATTTTCAGAAAATGATCAAGTCATTCATCCTGATGATACTGAACAAAATTCAGTTATTATATTTGATGATGTAACATGTGAACAATAAGATAATATAAGAAATCATTTTACAATATGTAGACATAAAAATAATAATGTTATTTATATGTGTCAAACGTATGTTCGAATTCCGAAACACTTAATTCGTGATAACGCGAATTTAATAATTATTTTTCAACAAGACGAACTAAATTTAAAACATATATACAGAGATCATGTTAATACTGATATGACATTTGAAATGTTTAAAGAACTTTGTTCTAAAGCATGGACAAGACGTAAAAAGGGTTTTTTTGTTATAGATAAAGAAAGTGATATGAATTGTGGTGGTCGTTATCGTTTTGATTTTGATATCTATATTACTAATTTGTAATCGAAATTTTTTTTATTACTTATCAATATGTCATCGAAGAAGTCACGTTCCCTTGACAAGCAAGAGAAGCTCGTCAATGAAATTAAAAACATAAGAAAAAATATTCGAAAGAAACATCAGACTCTAACACAAAATGTTATTGATGAAGAACAGTTTGCAGAAAAATCGTTGAAACCTATTATCACTCCGTTACAAAAGTTAGTACAAGAGAAAACAAATTCGTCATTAATTAAAAAAGAAGAACAACAATTAGATGTTGAAATGGACGATATTCAGTCGCGTTTACAAAACAAAAGGTTTTCAGAAGAGGCCGAAAACATCCCGATATCGAACAAACGAACAGTAGAAACGCCGTTACCATTGCCGCGTGAAGAAGAAATAACGTATGAAACCTTACCCACGGTTGATGAATTGATGTCAACATCAGAAGGACGACAATCAATTGAACCTTTTATCGATATATGGTTTAAAGGTCCGTTAATAAGACACTATATGCGTAAATTTTTTGATGACAGTAATCATGATATTGATCACGTTTTTGGTCCATATTTTGGAGATAATAATATTTTAATGTTAGGTAAATACCCTTTAAAGACTGATGAAAGTGATATTATTACAATTAATAATGTTATGTACAAAGGTACACCTGGTTTGTACGATCTTATTTTTATGAAAAACCCCCATGCATATGTATATTCTCAAGAAGATTTAGACGAATATTCGCGTATAATAAGTGAAACCGCGGCATATTTAAGTTTAAAGACAAACAGAGTTAAAAGCAGTACTAGTTACAAATATAAAAATATAATTAAGCCTATTATTAATAAGCTTTTACAATCATCCACATCAAAAGTTAGAAGTAGCCGATTGCATAGTGATACAGAAGGTCGCGGTTTGTTAAATTTCAGTAACAGTAAACCAGTTTTTGTGTACTGGAATAATGTAAATGAATTATGCGATAGATTAAAATTATTGATTGCTTCACAAAGTGCAGGTCATTCGGGTCATGAAAATGAAATTTTATCAATTATTGAAGAGCTACAGGAGGCCGGTATAATAAAAGAAGATGCAGCAACGTTTGAAGCGATATTTTCAAAATGAGTGTCGATAAATTCGGACACTATAGTGGTGACCTAGTGGCTAGTTCCAACGTTCAGCGTGGACCGCCTGGAGAAGGATTTAAATTAACTGACGACGGAAATTTTAATATAAGTAATAAACGATTATGTAATGTGGGCGATCCTGAATTGGATGATGATGCCGTAAATGTAAAATATATGAGAACAAATTCGATTACATTAACAAATACAGACGATTGTTACGATGTTAAAATGAAAAAAGTTATTAATTTAGCCGATCCTGACGAACCTTGTGATGCTGTAAATAAAATGTTACTAAATCATATTTATCTAATAGAATACCTATTAAGCTGAACAATAGTCCAGTGTATTCATTCAAGAATAATCGTGTGGCTCAAATCGCATCACCTGTTTATAAATTTGATGCTGTTAATAAACACTATGTTGATAATAAATTACCTGATGAAAATACACAAACTAATTGTTGTGATTTCAAGCAAAAAGGTTAATTAATGTAGCAAATCCTATTAATTTGCTTGATGCTATAAATAAACAGACTTTATTAACAAACATAAATAATACAAAAGATGAATGTAAACAATATATAGATGATAAAATATATTATTCACGAAGTGAAGAGGAAAATAGTATAGATTTTAATGAAAGCAGATTGACTAATGTTGCTGATCCTAAAGATGATACAGACGTTATAAACCAAAAGACTTTAACAAGAGTTATGAATGCATTTAAATTAGATCTAGAAGACTATAAAGTTGACAGTAACGTAGTTAGAATATTATACAAATTATATAAGGAATGCACTAAAGACAATCCTGTTAAAACTATAAACGAATTTCGCATTGTATATATAATACAAAGTTTATATGAAGCGTCATAAATGCATCTGTATCCAAACAAGATGGAAGGTGGTGGTCTGGTGAGTAATATTCTTGGAAATGTTATAAACAAGTCAATTTATTTATTACCTGTTGAACTTCATTTACCCGGTTATCAGTATTGTGGACCCGGTACAAATTTAGCGAAACGATTACAAAGAGGTGATCCAGGAATTAATAAGTTTGACGCTGCTTGTAAACAACACGATATTATATATTCAAAGTATTCAGATTCTATAAATCGCGCTAAGGCTGATAAGGAATTAGCTGAAAGAGCTTGGGAACGTGTTAAATCAAGTGACGCATCGTTCGGGGAGAAAGCTGCAGCGTGGTCAGTAACTAACATAATGAAAGCTAAAAGTAAATTTGGTGGGGGAATAAAAAAGAAAAAAAAACTATGTCCAACACAGTTTATAATTATTTGAAACGTTTTGCTGGTAAAAGTGGAAAAGGTTTATATTTGAGACCGTATAAAAAAACAGGAGGAGGTCTAAAAAAAAAAACAAAGAAAAGAAAAACGAAACAACGACGGCGAAAATAATAAAGAGTATTCCTATACGTCCGCTTTCAATTCAAGATTTACTACTGTATGTTAAACAATTAAAGATTCCTAATTTCAGAGGAGTGTTTATGCGTGACACATTACCGTTACACGCTGCAATTTGGCAAAATGAAACCGGAATAGTTAATTTAGATAATAGTTATGGCCAATGTACTCACTGGGTATGTTATATTAAACGTAAAAATAAAGTTAATTATTTTGATAGTTTTGGTAATTTAAGACCGCCTATCGAACTAATTAATTACTTTTATTCATCAAGTCAACGATCTATTGAAATCGTTTATAATTATACACGAAGACAAAATATGGATGCAGTCAACTGCGGTCATTTGTGTTTACAGTTTCTCAGTAATAATGTTTTGTCTAAGCGGTAAAGGATCCGCATTAACATGTGATATTTTTCCACCTATCGAGTTAAGTGATGAAAAATGGGAACTAGGATTAATTGACTTTATGACATATCATTCAATACCTAATATAGAGGAAGGAATTAACAATGTATTATATTATGGTAGTGATAAGAAAATAGTATTGCCTACTGGTTCTTATGAAATTTCAGATATCGCAACGTTTATTAACGATTACTTAATTCAACATGATGAAAATGTAAAAATAATTATAAAGGCGAATAATAATATATTAAAAAGTGAAATTTGTTCTAACGTTCAAATTGATTTTAGTAAACCCGATTCGTTAGCAACCATATTAGGATTTGAAACATGCATAATAAATCCAAATAAATGGTACAGTTCAACCTTACCGATAAGTATTGTTCGAGTAGAGAGCATCCGATTGATTAGTAATTTAATTAATGGTTCGTTTAACAACGGAATTCCAGATCACATAATACACGAATTCTATCCTAGTGTTCCGCCAGGTTTTAAAATTGTTGAAAAACCGACCAACGTGATATATTTACCAGTAAACACATCTAGGATACATAATATTGTAGTAAGACTAGAAGATCAACAAGGAAGATTGATTAATTTTCGAAACGAAATAATAACGTTACGTTTGTATTTGAGAAAACAATAATAATGGGTCTTATTTTTTATTACGGAATCAATAAAACAACTGCAAATAAGCCAATTATAAGTAGTAAAGATATGAATATCGACCGGTTAACACCACAAAACCTGAAATTTCTACAGTCATTGGGATTAACAGTAATAAAGGATTATTTAAACAAAAAATGAATCTTAGCCTAATATTCAAAACGTAAACGCTAGCATTCTTAACATTATAGAGGATCTTGTGTATACAGATGACTCGATAGTAGGATTAGCTTATCACACTCATCTACCGTACACTTCTACTACATTCAATAATAATGACGAAATTATAATTCCAATTAATCAACAAGATGTGTACACATTACCGTGTGAAAGTTACCTTCATATAAAAATAGAATACACTAATAATAACGGTATACATGATCAAACTTTAAAATTATGTTCAAATGCTTTAGCATTTTTGTTTGATGAAATTAGATACGAAATAAATGGATCAGAAATCGATAGAGTTAAAAATGTTGGAATAACATCAATAATTAAGAATATGTTAACAATTAAACCACATGAAATTAACACTTTAGAAAATAGTGGATGGGCTTCAGATTTAATAAGTCATATGGCACCATCATCGAAAGATATTAGCTTCTGTATCCCATTAAAAAGGTTGTTCGGATTTGCTGAATATTTTAAAAAGATTTTGTTAAATATAAAGCAAGAATTAGTTTTAATTAGAGCGTCCACTGATAATAATGCAATAATTTTACCTGAATCAGTAAACACATACAAATTAAAAATAAAATATATATCATGGAGAATTCCGTATGTTTATGTTAATGGCGTAGTAAAGGTAGATTTACTGAAGATAATACAAATTGATCGACCTTTATTAATGCCGTTTCGAAAATGGGAACTTTACGAGTATCCGTCTGTGCCAAAAGCAAACAAACTTACTTGGACTGTTAAAACGTCATCACAATCAGATAAACCTCGTTACGTTATTGTAGGTTTTCAGACTGACAGAAAAAATAATGTACACAAAAACCCAGCACATTTTGATCTTGCTTCATTCTATAATGTAAAGTTATATTTAAATTCAGAATACTATCCGTATGATAATTTTAATGGTGAAACGTCGATTCTACATGAGTATTATTCAATATTTCAGTCCTCGTATTATTACAAAAGTGAAAATGCGCCAATGATAAATCGTTCGAACTTTCTAACGTATACACCTTTTTGTGTAATTGATTGTTCAAAACAAAATGAATCATTAAAAACTGGTTCAATAGACATCCGTCTGGATATTGAGACGTCAACAGACATACCGGAAAAAACTATCTACTGTCTCATTTTTTACGATACAATTATGCAATATACGCCTTTATCTGGTACTGTAAGAAAAGTATTTAAAATATAATTACGTAGATAAAAAGTGTATCAGTTCTGCTGTTGCACGCAATGGAATACGTTATCGATTTTCAAGGTTTTCGCGATGATGGAAACAATTTCATTTTTAAAGAACTTTGTATTCAGTGTATACAAGATAACAAATTTTCTGGTGCTAGTGATCAGTATTTGTTTTTACCACCATTTAGTTACAAACATTTGTCAGAGAAGAAAAAAAACGTTAATAAATGGGTTGAAAACAAGTGTCTTGGACTTAGCTGGAAGTGCGGTCTTCAAGATTATAATGATCTACAGTTTATATTAAATAAATATATAAACGGTAAATGTATTTATGATAAAGAATCAGAAAAAAAAGTAGCATTAGAAAAAGAATTTAATTGTTATGTAAAAATATTAGATATGGAAACACTCGATTGTCCATCCTTAAAAGTGTTAAAACAGCAGTCTTCATATTCTATTCACTGTCATTTCAAACATAATTCGTATTATTGTGCTTTAAATAATGTACATCATTTAACTAAGTGGATTATCGAATACTGGAACAAGAAATTGAAAGACAAAAATATTGGGACTGTATGATTGCTTAACTGTATAATTCGTATTAACGTAGTTGATCTTTTGATCTCCTATTTACGCGTGCGTACTGAGAACGTGACATTACTACGCTGATAAAACTGATATCAGTTCTGCTGTTGCACGCAATGGAATATGTTATCGACTTTCAAAGTTTTCGCGATGATGGAAATAATTATATTATTAAAGAACTGTGCGTGCAACCTATAGTAAACACTAAATTCGCTGATGTTTGTAATCAATACTTATTCTTACCTCCATTCGATTACAGACATCTATCAGAAAAGAAAAAAAAAGTTAATGACTGGATTAACAATAATTATCTGGGACTTAGTTGGAATTGTGGATTAAAGAATATAGTGAACTTCCAGTAATATTAAATTCATATATATATATGGAAAGTGTATTTATATAAAAGGACGTGAAAACAAAAATAGCTTTACAAAAAGAATTGAACTGTCATGTAAAAATAGTGGATATTGAATCACTCAAGTGTCCGTCTCTAAGCGTCTTGAAGAAGCAGTCTTTAAATAGTATACGTTGTCCATATGATCACTCTTCAACAAACTGTGCATTAAGTAACGTGTTTTATATTACTAAATGGATAATTCAATATTGGAACTGTTTGTGTGATGAACATGATGAAGAAACTAAAAGAATAAATTGTTGGGACTGTATGATTACTTAACTTTTTATTGTAATTATATGTAAAATAAAGGTTTTAAAAAAAAAATAAAAATTTTAAAACATTTTAATTTTTTGATTTATTAATACTAAAAAACATATATTCAAAACATATAGTCTATATTACATATTACAAAAATTATATTTTTACAGTTTACCATTCTATACAACATACATACATACATACATACATACATGCATACATACATACATACATACATACATGCATACATACATACATACATACATACATACATACATACATACCATTCATAAATAATACATTTAGTTACATACTAAAAAACATACATACTTTTTTTATACCAGCATTTTTTATTAATTTACATACAAAACATTGTTGTAATTGTGTATAGATTACATACTACAACAAATACAAAGTGAATACCAACAAAATACATACAACAAAACTTTGAAATTTTCTTTTTTTTATAGGAAACTTTGTTTTGATTTTTTTACATACAAAATAGAAGATTTTGAAAATTTCTTTCTATGATTTTTCTATACCATTCATAAACATTTAGTTACATACTAAAAAACATACATACTTTTTTATACCAGCATTTTTTTATTATTCGTATTGTTTAAATTAGCAGCCATCCTTACTATTTCTTTTATGAATTTGCTAACTGCTATAATTTTTTATTGTTCGACTAAGCTTTTCGTCATTACTGACATCTTCAGGTCTTAAACAACCTGAAGACCTAGGTTAAAAAACCTATAGTCGAACAATAAAAAATTAGTCGAACAATAAAAAATTATAGCAGTTAGCAAATTCATAAAAGAAATAGTAATTTTTTTATTAATTTACATACAAAACATTGTTGTAATTGTGTATAGGTTACATACTACAACAAATATAAAATATCAACATATTTTACATACAAAAAATTTGAAAATTTCTTTTTTATAGGAAACATTTTTTTTATCTTAACCAAAATATTAAGATCAGTTTTTATAAAAATCTGAAACATATGAGCCAGGTTGTGATGATGAATTATCTATCATCTGTTCTTATTCGACAGCATTTTCTTACAATTTGTCGTTTTTTAAACGGTAGATTTTTTATCCATAATCTGTAGGAATATATTTAAAACAAAAATATTCATTTTTGAAAATTTCTTTTTTTATAGGAAACATTATTTATCTTAACCAAAAACATTAAGATCAGTTTTTATAAGTTTGTTTTTTAATATTTTTTATCTTAGCCAATTCGCGTGATTTTGATAATACAATTTTATGCAATTGCATATAAGTGGAATCTTTACTTTGCAATAAAAATTGACTTCTATAGGCAGCTTTAGTCCATCTGTCTTTCTTATTTATTCCTTTTAAATCGTTAATATCAGTTATATCAATTTTTATTAAGTAACGACCCTTTTCTCCGGGTGTTGTTAAAGTTTTCGTTGAATCATCTTTTTTAAAAGAAATATACTGATCATACAATTCATCAGTTTTTTCGTTTTTAGATGTATAACGTTTAACTGATTTAAATAATCTTTTAAATTCAACATCACCATCGTCATCATCATCGTCATTTCCAATTTCTGAATCATTTAGTGAACTATAAAAACATTCTTTTGGTGGTAATCTACGCTCTTCCAATTTTTTCCAGGAATTCGTATATTCATAAGGGTACACACCTTTTCTGGTAACTAGTGGCATACTATTTGCAGAAAAAAATTTTCCAGTATGAAAAAATTTATCCTTAGGCAGATTATTACTAAGCTCAGCCAACGGATAATTCATAAAACGGTAAGTGTCAATAAATCTAATATTAAAACCCGAACGTGTCTTTTTTGCAAAAGAAATATACTTTTCTCTAGTATTAGGAATTACATGAATGTTTTTATATCATAACCCAATTGACGCACTATAAAATGCGAATCATAATTAGAACTACCATGTATGAAAACAGGTACAAATTGCTGTTGTTGTCGTTTCAAGTTACACGTATTACATAATGTTGAACGAAATTGACCAGTTAAATGACAATGATCTCGAACTTTAGGATATAATAATGTAAATTCCTTGTTACACATCTCGCAATGTGTGACCGATTTAAATTTCATTTTATCATCTCGAGTCATATGTAACGGAATATTTTGTTTAAAAGTAAACCGATTAAATTAATTTTTTCAACTAAAAATATCATAAATTTTTTCGCAGCATTTTTACCACGATATAAGTACGGTTCCGAAGGCAATTGGTTTCTTATACTTTCAGGGATATTGCTATCTATAACAAAATATACGCAAAAACTCATCGGAATATGAAATTCATTAATTGCAGTAAATTTGTTTTCGGGGTTGGGCAAACAAGTACTAACAGGTTTCAAAATACATTCGAAATCTGCATATACTACAATAGGAACTCTATATTGATAATGAAATTTATTAAATTGTAATATGTTGTTATCAGTAGTTGGTAATACTATTTTTACGGGCGAATACTTTCCGCAATATCTATTATGATTTTTCAATTGTTTTGACTTTTTAGTAAAAAACGACAAACAACGTTTACATATTTCAATTTTTTCTGTATGTTTTGTTAACTGTGATCTTATTAACTGGGAAAAATTCTGTATATAACAATAATGATAATTAGCATTATTCGACATATTTAATACTAAAAGGTCAAAATGATTATTCTTTTCTTCCTTACACACTTTAAGAGGAAAAATTGATTTCTTTTCATCAATAGAATAAATGTTAATAGAAACGTTATTATTTTTTTCGAAACGAGAAATTTGGTTTAAAGGTGTAGGAAAGTCTATATGTCTAAAATCAAACTTATTTTCTAAAACAAAATAACGAAAATTAACACGTTCAATGTGAGGTCCAGTTACATAACGAGAGAGGATTGCCCATTTGAAACAATAATTATCTTTATTTTTAGGATTTATTATACATTTTTTAATTTGTAAAAATTTTGGAAGTTCAATATATGAAGCTCCTCTTAATGGTTTAAATCGATTTATACGTAATAAAATCCCGTCTATACGGTGAAGACTCCATCCGGAACCTTTACCCATATATACGTCTTCATCATAACAAATTTCTTTAATCGCATTGTTAACTATTATGTTAACATTATCGTTTTCTATAATCGGAATATTTTTTGTTTTAAAGGCTCTGTCTTGTGTTTCATTAACAACGGGTTTTATATATGTACATTCAACTATAATGTTAAATTTTACCGGACCAAACATTGAAATAATATTACTTAAAATTGTAACTATATTTAATTTAATATAAACTAACAGCAAGCAAAATATCCTTATAATTGTTACTTGTATTTTTGTAAAAATATGTTTTTAAATTACCTTTAAAGGCATTCTCTATCTCAATAAAGCTATTGGATTCTACAATTTGTTGTAATCTAATAGATTTTAATCTAAAATTTGGTATTGATGATGATGATGATGATGATGATAGAGATGATAGTGGTGTTGACCGTGTTTGTTTGTCTGTGTTTACGGGCGAATATTTTCCGCAATATCTTTGATTTTAATCTAAAATTTGGTATTGATGATGAAGATGATGATGATGATGATGATGATAGAGATGATAGTGGTGTTGACCGTGTTTGTCTGTGTAATCCACCCAAATCTGAAACATGTGATGGACCAGGTTGTGGATCGTTTTCGTTATTAAAATCTTGATGTCTGCTGTGCGATGGATCAGGTAACTGACCCAAATTTGGTACACGCGATGGATCGGGTTGTGTTGAAGGTATTCGTTCGTATGATGAGCCAGGTTGTGATGATGAATTATCTATCATCTGTTCTTGTTCGACACCATTTCTTACAATTTGTCGTCTTTTAAACGGTAGATTTTTATCCATAATCTGTAGGAATATATTTAAAACAAAAAATATTCATATCAGTTCCATATTTATAAAAAAATAATTGTTCATATATTTTTTTGTTGGCGTGTTCTTTTTGTGTGGAATATGTATTTGTTATAAACGAATAATATTCTTAGTTATTTTACTAATGTAAATTACAATAGAAAGAGAGGTTATCTATGATTATACTTACAATTTTGTACAAAAAATATTCATATCAGTTCCATATTTATAAAAAATAATTGTTCATATATTTTTTTGTTAGCGTGTTCTTTTTGTGTGGAACATGTATTTGTTACAAACGAATAATATTCTTAGTTATTTTACTAATGTAAATTACAATAGAAAGAGAGGTTATCTATGATTATACTTACAATTTTGTAAAGATCCGATGTATTGAGACCTATGCTGGTTGAAAACCAATCTATTGCTATAAATTGTTTTTTATTGTATGGCTATTTATACTGTCAACCGACCGATAACAGGAAAACAGTAAACAATGTATTTTGAACCAATACCGTGCTGTTGTTTAAATTTTTTTAAACTGTTGTCAATAAAATGCGATGTGACTGATACTGAATAATCGGTAATTACGTAACCTCTTGATCTCGTATTTTTGTTGTTGTCGGTAAACAAATTATTTACTTGATCTTTTAATCTTCTACTTACGCGTATTGAGAAGGTTTGAAACTGATAATGTATTTTCTGTGTATATAAACCGATTGAAAATTGTGGTTAAATTTTTTTAAACTGTTGTCAATAAAATGCGATGTGACTGATACCGAATAATCGGTAATTACTTGACCTCTTGATCTCGTATTTTTGTTGTTGTCGGTAAACAAGTTATTTACTTGATCTTTTAATCTCCTACTTACACGTATTGAGAAGGTGTGAAACTGATGCGTTTTCTGTGTATATAAACCGATTGAAAATTGTGGTTCAGCATCCAGAAACATACCAGCTACTACAGTCTGCGATCGTCATTAAGGTAATATTATTATTTTTATTTTTTGTTATGTTCTACACAAGAACATGTACAGTAATTCTTGGTTACCTGTAAAATATGTGTTCTTCCTGTTATTTTAAATATATTATTATAAAGTACTGTTTTATATTTCTCTATTCAAAAAATTAATTTGTCTTTGTTATAAGTCTTAACTATATTATTTTTATATAATGTGTTCTATACGTTTATCTATTAATTTTATTTTTTTATCTTAGTTATTAAAGGTTCAATTTTAGTATTTAAAATATAATTTCTATTTTTTCTGTTTTATTTAATTTATCTTTGTTTAGTTTTGTATAATAATTCTTAGGTTACCAGTCACAAATTAGTAATTTAACGAAAATTTATTTTTGTATGTTATAGATTTTGATAATTTAAAATCTTATCATTGTAATTGATGCTCAGCATGAAGAAGGTCTTTTTATTTAATTTGTCTTTGTTTAGTTTAACATATATAAATAATATGCATAACAATTCTTAATTACCACTTATAAATTAGTAATGTAATGAAAAATTATTTTTGTATGTTATAGATTTTGACAATTTAAAATCTTATCATTGTAATGGATGCTCAGCATGAAGGAGGTCTTTTATTTAATTTGTCTTTGTTATAAATAATATATATATATATATATATCAATTCTTAGTTACCAGTTATAAATTAGTAATGTAACGAAAAATTATTTTTGTATGTTATAGATTTTGACAACTTAAATCTTAAATCATTGTAATGGATGCACGACATGAAGGAGGTCTTCGTCATGAAGAATGTTTGTCGTTAGAAGACATTTTAAAATTAATTTATTATCTGGGTCTATCTTCCTACGGTCAGTGGGAAGATTCTTCTTCTTCTTCTTCTTCTTCTTCTTCTTCTTCTTCATCTTCAAATCTATACATCATTTTGTTTTTTATAATAGAATTGATTATAGAAAACGTTGTTCTTAATATATTGTTTTCTTTAAAATGAACAATATTTGTATTCAAATACTTATATATTTCTTCAATATCGAATAAATAATTATTTAAAAGCATCAATTCTTTTTGTGAATTAACAATTGTAGTTTCGAGAGCAAATTTTATTTTTTTGGTTATATCTCGTAATTGAATATATAGAGAAAAAACATTAACATTATCTATTGAGATAATGTCTGGTTGAATTTTTTTGTTTTGCTTTTGATGCGATGTTAAGTTATACAAAAATTAAACTAGAATTATTAACTGATTACGAAATGTACCTCCTATGTGAAAATGGGGTAAGGGGGGGCTGAGTATTTGCATAAAAAAAGAATCTGTTGCTAATAATAAATATATTCCAGAAACGTTTGATGTAACTAACCCAATTAAATATTTAACTTATTTAGACGCGAATAATCTGTACGGTTGGGCAATGAATAAATGTATGCCATATGCTGGTTTTACTTGGAAGGATCCTAACGATCCTAATTTTAATATACTCGATATTGCAGACGATTCTCCTGTTGGTTATATTTTAGAAGTAGACGTCGAGTATCCTCATCACTTACATAATCATCATAGCGATTTACCGTTTTTACCAGTTAATGAATGCGTTAAAGGAACAAAACAACAAAAATTGTTAACAACATTAGAAAATAAAGAAAAATATATATGTCATTACATTAATTTAAAACAAGCTGTTAAACACGGTATAAAAGTTATAAAAATTCATCGTATTTTAGAATTTTTGCAGAGCCCTTGGTTAAAAACGTACATTGATTTAAATACAGAAAAATGAAAACAAGCTAAAAATGATTTTGAAAAAGATTTTTTTAAATTATTAAACAACTCAGTGTTCGGTAAATGTATGGAGAACGTTAGGAAAAGAATTAACCTTAAACTTGTAAGTGATGAGAAAAAATTATTAAATTTAATTACACAACCGGTATTTAAAGACAGAATAATTTATAATAAATCTTTATGTGCGGTATTATCGGATAAAAAACATTTATTTTTAGATAAACCAATATATATCGGATTAAGCGTATTAGAAATAAGTAAAACGTTAATGTATGATTTTCATTATGATATAATGAAGAAAAAATACGGTGAAAAAATTTCCCTCTTGTATACAGATACAGATAGCCTTTTTTACGAAATTCATACAGAAGATTTTTATAAAGATATATTAGAACCAGATTTAGTTACACACTTTGATACGTCAGATTATTCACCCAATCATCCCTGTTATTCAATTGAAAATAAAAAAATTATCGGTAAATTTAAAGATGAATGTTCGGGTGTACCAATTAAAGAATTTATTGGCTTACGCTCTAAATTATATACATTTAAAACGGTAGATAACAAAGTTAAAAAAAGAGCAAAAGGAATTTAAAAAAACGTTATCAGCAAACATATAAGCTTTGAAGATTTCAAAAAGTGCGTCTATTCTAAAACTATAAATAATTATAGAATGATGAAATTATTCCGATCAAAAAAACATTTAGTTGAAACAATTACGTGTAACAAATTAGCTTTAAGTAATTTAGACAATAAAAGAATCCTTTGTGATAATAAAATAGATACACTACCGTACGGTCATTATTCATTAGCGTAATGATAAAACAAGTTTTTAAAACAAAATAACATTTTATTTTGTAAATAAAAGTGAATTTTACCTATCTGGAAAAAATCAATCTTTTGCTATCACATGTTAATTAATATGTATGTAACATATTTTTTTAGAATCTTTTTATGTACATGTATTTTTAATACCTGAATTAACGTTTTATTATATTGTAAAACTGTTTGTCAAGTACCCGAATAATAAATTATTCATTAGCGTAATGATGAAACAAGTTTTTAAAACACAATAACATTTTATTTTTTTAAAAGTGAGTTTACCTATCTAGTAAAAATCAAACTCTTGCTATCACATGTTAATTGATATGTAACATATTTTTTTTAGAATCTTTTTATGTACATGTATTATATTTTAAACTGTTTTGTTATATTTTTTTAGAATCTTTTTATGTACATGTATTTTTAACACCTGAATTAACATTTATTATATTGTAAAACTGTTTGTCAAGTACCCGAATAATAAAATATTCATTAGCGTAATGATGAAACAAGTTTTTAAAATACAATAACATTTTATTTTGTAAATAAAGTGAGTTTACCTATCTAGTAAAAATCAAACTCTTGCTATCACATGTTAATTGATATGTAACATATTTTTTTAGAATCTTTTTATGTACATGTATTATATTGTAAACTGTTTTGTTATATTTTTTTAGAATCTTTTTATGTACATGTATTTTTAATACCTGAATTAACATTTATTATATTGTAAAACTGTTTGTCAAGTACCCGAATAATAAAATATTCATTAGCGTAATGACAAAACAAATTTTTAAAACACAATAACATTTTATTTTGTAAATAAAGTGAGTTTACCTATCTAGTAAAAATCAATCTCTTGCTATCACATGTTAATTGATATGTAACATTTTTTTTTTTAGAATCTTTTTATGTACATGTATTATATTGTAAACTGTTTTGTTAAGTATCCGAATAATAAAAACGATCTGTAACATATTTTTATGTATGTGTATGTTTTTAATACCTGAACAACAAAAAAAGATTTATTGTCATTTTAAAGATCCGTAACATTTTCATTTTTATTTTTTATACATTCTATATATTTAATTACACAAAAATTCTAATATACAATAGTGTCTTGGAGTACTTACCGTTATATAAAAGTCACTTGAATCGTTCATCGAGAAGCTTGATGATATCACCACAATGTGTAGATACATAACAACAAACACATGTGTCCGGCCCATCCACAGTAGATTCATGTGCCCATGGACATTCAAGAAAATGTATAAACGCCTCACCGCTTTGTCCTCTACGTTCCGGTGTAATCTCTTTCAGTCCGTCTGAATTATAAAATTCCAACACTTTACGACACTTTAGAAGTACCAACAATATATCTCGCATAAATTCAATCTCTACTTTTGTTTTATTCATGACGAATCTATCAAACATATGATGAGATAAGACATCTTGCAGTGTTAAATTCTTCATTTTGACTGAACTATCAAAGATGGAGTATTTTTTAAGACGACGCTATAGGTCAGTGTATTCGAGGGTCATGTTCACGTTGATTACAACGTTATCACAAGAACGTATACGTGTCAACAAAAAAAACGCCGTCTGTATACGTTTACATGTTTTTTAATAGGTCAGTGTTAATCTTGAGGTCATGTCTACATTGATTAAAAAGGTTCAATGGAATTATCTGCTGTACTCTTTATCAATGACGGTTTCGTTAGTAAATTTTTAACTACCGACATGTTATTAACTAGGATGTTACTTTCAGAATTCACGTTGGAACACTAATAAACCAACTCCTAACGTGTATTATATAAACGTTATTATCGGCTAACATATCTAAAAACAAATTCATGTTAAAACGTGAAAATAAAAAAGTATAAATAATGAATAAATAAATGTAATTATTTATTTAAAAAATAAAAAAAGTATGAATTAACTAGGGATTGAACAATTGATACTTACCTTACATATAATCTATTATTATGTGTTTACTATAGAATGACAATCGTTACATATAAAATGTAATAAGGTTAAACAAATATCTAACAAAAACACATCAACTCTGTTTTTTATAAATTTTATTTTCACTTTAATATATTAACAAAATTAGCAACACACTTTTTTGATCTGATATAGTCTTCATATTTATAAGATATATAACGCACAGTTTTACATGTCGGATACAAAAGTTTGTGCATAAATTGAATATGCGTAATAGTATTAAAACATATAGTTTTAAAACCGCATTTTGAACAAACAATATTATCCGAATCATCAACAAATCTTTGATTTTTAAAAAAGTCTTCAATACATTTTCCACTTTTGTCACTTAATGAAACCATCTTTTATGACTCCGTGTAATTTAACAAGTAAACAATTTGGAGATGCCTTAGCGTGTTCAAACCATGGATCGTCTGTGTCTTGCCAATCGTGAAGTATAACTTTACAGTCTATGCACATTACATCGTCGTCCACTCCAGTATACAAAAAACCTGCCGATACTAAATTATCAACTCGTGGTAAACGTTTAGGCCAACAGCAAAATGTTAACTTCATGATTTCTTCAGTTTCTGATATACATTTTTTCGCATTCATTATATCATCAATATGTAATAATATACTGTATAGTGCATAATTATTATATTTATCATATATATAACATACCATTTTACATTCTGAATTAAAAAGTTTGTGCATAAATTGAATATGCGAAATAGATAAAGATCCTCTTGTTTTAAATCCACACTCACGACACACAATACTGTCTAAAACACCATTAAAAATAAATCCTGCTTCTTCAAAAAAATCTTGCAATAACTTCCAGGGGTTCAATTTTTCGCACAACTTCGCCATTTTTGCGTCCAACTTGTTGAACCTCTACTAACTAACTACTTCCAACGGTGGGTTTTGCATTCTTCTTCAAAATCAATATCGATTATTAATTGGTTTCGATATTTTTCTAACCTTTGTAATATATCGTCATAGAAGCAAATCGTTGGGGATTGTATCTTGATAATTTGTTCATTTTCAATTATAGTAACATTTGCTTCAGAAAATTCATTATTTACAAAATAACATATTTCATTAAACGTTGAATCAGTAGATTCTATGCAATATATACACCAATTGAAAGCATGAATATTTCCTTTCTCCATGTTAACCGCTTCACGTATTCTTCACAACTATACGTTCAAATCATTATGCTCTTGGAAACTGAACTTTTATTCTTGTTCATCAACATTACTATCGATTATTATTTGATATCGATTGGTCTTTCTTTTGAATTATCAATTGTAATATTAATTCTTTTAATTTGTATAGTACATCATCATTTACACATTTCAATCCGAATATCGATAGATTATTTTTTTCTGTTCTAACTAACTCACCCGTAAATTCATTAAAGACATACACAGTATTGTTCTTAAAAAAGTATAAATTACCATCAGAAAATCTAAATGATGAATCGATTTTAGGCGGTATTCCAGGAAATGTTTCAGATATATAACCCCATGATTTAGTAGTGAACGTACACTCATTGACTTCTCTATAATAATTATCATCATGAAATATATAAGTTTTACCTGTATAACTGTTGAATACCGCATGTAAATTATCCGGTTGTATGTTAAATAAAGATTGGATATGCTTCGGATAGCCATGACTTAATTTAAGACTCATTAAATCGAACATGAATACCAAAGAATCTATAAACATAACTATCTCACCAGATGGTCGTTGATATACAGCTAAAATTTTTGTGAAGATTTTTGGAAGAAACGTTAACCAATGTTCTATTATGAGCGGTTTGGTATATATCATTTCTGCCGGATTTATTATCCACAACCATTTTTTATATAATATATATAATCGTTTATCAGCAATTAAAAATAAATTAATATTTTTAAAATTACATTAATCGATTTTATTTGTATCTATAGGATGCTCGTTTTGTATTTTTGGTACCGAAGAAGATGGCGACTCCGGTATGAAAGATATTATAGAAGCGTTATCTGCCTTACCATATAAATTTTGAATGGCTAAAACATCATCATCACCTAACTCTATTTTACCGTTGTAATAAGCATACATTACAGAATCTGATACATCTGAATGTGATAAACCTATAACATGACCGATTTCATGTATTAACGTTGCATACAAACTTGTGTGGCCAAGAGGAACAACGTTATCAGTCGAATATGACCACTTTTCGTCTTCATCAATATGAATTTCTCGCCTTGAATTATTATAATCAGGAAAATATGCATGTGCTAATGTTCCACCTTTGCCGTCAAACGTTCTCGTACATTGCCACGATTCTTTTTGCATCATATGTTTCAATCGTTTATTAGAAATTAAAATATCTTTATTTACTCTATCATGTTTAAAACGTATACCAGACTTTTCCTCCCATACTGCAAAAGCTTGTTTAGTCAATTCTAACACCTCTTGATTCGCTAAATAATAATGCCATGTTACTTCAGGCTTCTTCCATTTAAAACTGGATACTCGATAATCAAAAATAATATCACTATTACCGCATCTAGGTTTTAACATTAAATTTATAGTTTCATTATTTAATTTACCATCAGTAGGTAATTTATAGTATTCTTGAAATATAAGTAACGCGTTAGCAATATCTGATTCATTTACCGCTTGCAACGAAGATTCATCATCTGTTTGAAGATAACCATATTCACATAAATATTGCTTAACTTTATCCACTTCAATCTGTGTTGTATTATCGGCTAAAGAATTTATTAGTAATATTTGAACAATTACTATATATAGTAAATTTTTAACTACCGACATATTATTAACTAGGGGTGTTACTTTCAGAATTCAGGTTGGAACACTAATAAACTAACTGCGAACGTGCATTATATAAACGTTATTATCGGTTAACATATCTAAAAACAAATTCATGTCAAAACGTGAAAATAAAAAAGTATAAAATAATGAATAAATATATTTTTAAAAAAAAGTATGAATTAACTAGGGATTGAACAACTGATACTTACCTTACATATAATCTATTATTAGAATAACACAGTTGCACGTTACCGACTAAGCTAATTCATATCTTATCTGTATACCAAGACAATCGTTACATATAAAATGTAGTATATTTAGGGTATAGACGACGCTATCTACACTGTAAAAAGGAAAAAAAACAGTTTACACGTCCACGTCAACGAACTCGGAATGTTTATGTGTACATCAACAATTGTTTACGCGTATCAACAAACGCCGTCTGTTTATATTTACATTTTTACTAGGTCAGTGTGTTTCAAGGTCACGGTTTACTATAGAATGACAATCGTTACATATAAAATGTAATAGACGACACTATCTACATTATAAAAAGGAAAAAAACAGTTTAAAGACAAGATTGTCCCAGCGCATACAGAATATGTCCTAGGACACGAGTGTCCCCAGAACATACTAAGTATGACCTAGGACACGATTGTCCTGTCCTAGCGCATACATACATGTTTTCGGGTGTCCCAGCGCATACTTCCGGGTCCGGGTGTCCTAGCGCATACATGCATGTTTTCGGGTGTCCTGGAGCATACAGACATATACTACTATCCTTTAATTTTTCAAGGAAGCGAGATGGCCCTGACACAGGTTATCGCGAGAACAGAGCCGTCAGTCGTGTCTATTTCTCTCTCCATCTCTCTCTCACCCTCTCTCTTTTTCATCAGTTTCGTTTGAAGCAGTCCTCCAAGCTGTGCTATCTTCATCCAATCTTATCAGCTCCAGATACTTACAACATCCGACATCCTCAAAAATTTGTCTCACGTACTCCAATCTCTGCCCTCCCCTGCAGCTCTTTCCATTCACTACACCCACCACCATCAAAGCCTTTGGTCTTGGGTGCACACCACCCTGTCTTGTCGACTCATTAAGCTTAAGTCAGCTTTCCCCACACTCAGTTTTATATAGCAGTAACGAAAGTTACATTACACATATAATAGTATAATTTTCTGCTATAAAATTATGACTGTGTTGTTATTTCTTTTAAGCCCCATATTGTTTCCTTCAGTGTTTGCAACATTTGAAGAATTTTTTACTACCAATGTTTCCTTGGCACTGCTGCCAATCGCACCTTAATCATATTAAAAATATTAAACACCAAAGCAAAATCGATACGTGGAAAGCATGAGGCAAATATATAACGAGCAAAAAATATACAAAGCAACAAATTGAGTTGCTTACGAATTGCAAGTCTTCCATTGACACATCATGCAGCATGCTAAGAAAAATAAAATAAAATTAAAATTTACCTCTTTGTACTTCACTGCACACGTCTGAGTGCTGTGTCTCTCTGTGCTACTCAATATTCTGTCACAAGCAATAATTTTTTTATTCTCTTTGGAAATGAACATTTTCTGTCGCAAGTCCGCTGCTGCGTCACCTTGGATTATTGGATTATTGTGTTCAACATTAATAACGGTAATATACTCAGTGAGTTGCATGCATAATGCAATCATTATAATTTTCAATACAAGGTGCAAGATTAATTTACCCTTTATTCACGTTTCATCAGCAACGACGGTAACCATTTATGAATCGCGTAACCATAAACGAAAAGTTAAATCCATGAAATTAATCTTTCTCTTTGGTCGTCACCTGCGACGTGTCTCTGTCTCTCCTCTGTTATACGTACTTTTCGCCTCACCGTAGCTCGTGTAGTCGGAGACAATGGTGGGATCATCTGCAAATGATGACAGAGGATCGATTGCCGTACGTGGTAGTGTACTATAAAGCCATTGGTAGAAGAGACGTCTGTCGTCCGAGAATGAGATGGGTGCCGGAACAGGTTTATATAACCTAATCCTTGAAGATGAGAAGAAGAGAAGAAAGAGAATATAGATTAAGAGAAGGTAGGTTAGGCTGTAGTGTATAGGTTAAGAGAGTTTGTTGGAGAGGATAAAGCATTCTTACAGAAAAAAGGATTCCAACTGGGATGAGAAAGAGATTTTCTAAATGTTTTATTTTTGTCGAGTGGTTTTATATGGCAATGGAACATGGACTATCAAAAAGTAAGGTGCAATGTACCTAAAGAGCTTCAAAATGTAACTGTGCCGTAAAATTATTAAAATGAAATGGACTTGTAGAGTGAGAAACGATAAAATATTGACAGGACAAAAGACTGTTTAAAGTAATAAAAAGGAAAAAACGCCTGGATTGGAACACATATTGATTAGAAACTGTCTGCATCAAAGGATCGTACAAGTAAAAAGGAGGCGGTGAAGAAATTAGAATGCTTGATGATATCAGAAACGGAAAGAGCTATAGAGATATGAAGATGCATGTACGTGACCAAAAGAAAATAGAGAGCCTCGAAGTTAAACCCGTTGTAAAACAGTTTTACTAAAGAAAAAAGAATATTAATTGAACTTTTATAATACTTTAATTTAAGCTTGGTAAGTTTTACAGATGATTTTATTTTCCTGACTATTATCTCACTAGTTACGGGACCTTCAGAGGTTGGATTTCAACTTTTATAGTTTACAAACATCAGGTATAATTGTTTTCCATAATGGTATTAAGTATTTTTATTCATTCATTACTCGTCGTTAGAGAGATAACAATGAAATACGGAGAAAAGGTATGAAACATAACCCACACATTATGTGGGGTTTGCCTTCATAACAGAATGTGTGAAACACATTCATAGATTGGAGTTGGAGAGTAGAATAGTACGAGCAAAACAATCGTCCAGAAGCTGCATATCAACTTGCTGTTTAGTAATTTCCTCCAACAAATGTAGCTAATAAAATGTGAATATCCGTGTAAAATATTGAAATTCGCGTCTGCCGAGTATGTTATCTTTCTTTCCTTGAGTACTCGACCGAAATATTCATGGGTAATAGAATATTCTAGACAGACATTTCACTGGTCGTCTATTTTAGTACTTGCAGGTCTTTTATTTATATTTTCTACCTCTAAGATACATTTATTTTCAATATTTGAGCATTTATATTGTTTGTTTATTTGAGTTTATTTTTTGGTTAGTAACACTTGGTGCATGGCTGGCTCTGGCCACGTTTGTTGGCTGGCTAATAGTAGGTTGCCCCATTTCATTCTACACGTGATCGGACTGTGTATACTGTTTATTTGTGTTGCTGACTGTAATGATTTTATTAATTGGTGACTTTTATTGCTTGTTTTGATCGTTCGTATTGGATAATTATATCCGATTGGAAAAATATTGTAATACGAGTGTGTTTGTTTTGTTATCAATTTTTGACTACCTATTTCTCCAGCGCTAAGTAGATTATTTGACTGTTTGAAGATCGCAAACCATGCATTCGTCCTAGCAATGAGAACTTAAATGGAAGCCCACACAAAATGTGTATAACACAAAATATAATATATTCAAACGTACTTTCTCTACTTTGAATGTACATAGAGATAGAACAAGTTGTGTCACGTAATGGTGGAATAGACAAGAAAGAGAGGAGGAGGAGGAGGAGGAGGAGGAGGAGGAGGAGGAGGAGGAGGAGGAGGAAGAGGAAGAGGAAGAAGAAGAAGAAGAAGAAGAAGATGAAGATGAAGAAGAAGAAGAAGAAGAAGAAGAAGAAGAAGAAGAAGAAGAAGAAGAAGAAGAAGAAGAAGAAGAAGAAGAAGAAGAAGAAGAAGAAGAAGAAGAAGAAGAAGAAGAAGAAGAAGAAGAAGAAGAAGAAGAAACTAATGGTATTAGAAGAATACGGACTTTTTTAATATACAGAGCTTCATATTATTTAATTCTGTACAAGGTAAAGTACATTAGCTCGGTTACCGTTCATATATGTATTTCCCAATAAAATGTTGGTAAAATTATTACAATAGATACATTTCTCGCATAAAAGACCAATATGTGAAATGTTTCCCATTAAATTTTTCTATTTATTTTTAGTGTTTCTATCACTAAATGTAGATGGGGTGTAAACGTTTTGTTGAAAAGAAAAAGAGCAACATGGTTATTGGAAAGCAATTCATGTTATCATAGAGTTGCGTAGTTTCCAACGCAGAAGCTGCCCTATGAAATGTTGTTTAAATATATATTATCACTACGCCGAGGGAATAGATTTCAATAAAGTCTACTCTTTGTCTATGAATATAAATACGTCTATTGTGTATTCAACATTTTCTGAGCTATATATCGAAACGTCTGGCTGACGTTAAAATAATTTTATATCTATGCTAATATATCAAAGAATATTTACCCAAATATTCATATAATAAATCAAACCTCTTTCTGGTTGGAAACATTGTTCAAAGATTTCAGTCTAAATTTATGATATTTGAACCGCTTTATTGTTACAAGTCGTCAACAAGGAGTCGACGTATTATAAATATGCAACGAAATAAATCGAGGCCGAGAAAAGTTATTTTTATGATAGCGCAGAATTACTTTAACATTTAATATGTTTAGCGCCTCACTGAGACAGACAAAAAATTCCATTAGTCCCACAGTTTTTCTTTAAGTAAAGATAAATTACGTAGACAACTTTTAAAATTTTTAGTGTACAAAATTAAATATAGTTTATGAAAATAAAAATTAAAAAACCGTAATACATATTTAAAACCAAATATATACATATAAATCAAATTTAGGTACATACTCAATAAAAAACAAACACACATTTCCAAATTTAAATAATATCAGTTTATTATTTCCAACACACATTTCCAAAGGTCTAAAAATGACCTTTTGGGAAAATTTAGAAATATTTAAACATAAAACAAATAATAAATTAATACCAGAACAATTTCAGATTAATACAAAAAATTATAATATTTTCAAGATTACTAATTTAGTTAAATAATAAATATTTATATATTTACAAATTATTATATAACATTTTTATATACTCATATAAAAACATTAAATTTAGTCTACGTATAAAACATCTGTTTTGAACAATGATTCAAAAAATGTTTAATTTATTAAATTATATCTGATGATAATTAGATCACTATCGAAATATATATGTAATTTACAAAATAAACAATACAGTCTTGTACAAATTTGTGTTATTATTATTATTATTAATAATATAAAGTTTATGAAAAGTACAGAAAAATTAATTTCATTTTGACACAAAAAAGTGCCTGTAATAAGTGTAGAAAATCAAGAAATGGAAGCAACAATAACAAAAGGAGGAAGACAGCAACGTAATTATTCCGCGTTGTTGTACACAAGTGCGCGCGTGTACTCCTATGTCAACATTTAACAGTCGTAGAGGATATAATAATGACATACCAGTTTGGAATAACAGTTCAGCAGGAGAATGAAACTTAAGTTGTATAAGTTAAGATTTGTTGACGATATTGTCCTACTCACAGAAAATAAAGTTCACATAAAAACTTTTTTAAATTTACCAAACAAAAAAATTTAACAAAATTTAGACGCATGTGTGGAACGATTCATAGGTACCTGGAAAATAAAACACGGAAGGATACACGAGTGAAATTTTATAAAACTGTGGCTGTCCCCCACATTCCTGTATGCTAGTAAGACATGGACTCTTGGTAAAAGGGACGTGCAGAGGATTCAGGCAGCCGAAATAAAATTTTTAAGAGGGACGCAAGGTTGTTCACTCTTGGATCGGAGAAAGAACGAAGACGTCTAACGCAATTCAAACATCGTATCATTGGACCAGAAGATTGAAGACAACAGTAGGAGGTGGTTTGAACACTTGAATCGCATGCCTGATATCCGTCTACCTGTGGCTGCATTGGATTCTCACCCTATTGGGAAGAGCGATGACGTTAGACCGAGGAGGAGATACGCTCCGGAACAGATCTTAGTCCTAGTCCTTGTAGTGGTGCGATGATGATAACAACATTTATTTTAACAGAAAAATAATTGAAAGAGTAATTTTGTTTATAAAAATTCAATAAAAGCTTTAGAAAAGGTTTAGAAAAGTATGCAGGGAGTTTTTTAACTATTAAAATTGGGAAGGCTGGCGTAGAGAAAGTGGACAAATTCAACTGGTTAAGAGAGTGTTACCTTTAGTAGCACACAACTACACTTACAACATGTATGTGTAAAACATGTTACACTGCCCTCAAAGCCGCCCTCTTCACACAAACAGGGAACTACCTATCTTATTTGTAAAATCTTCTACTAAACTTTATAATTTGTCTGCAGGAACTCAGTTCGAACATAGCATAAGTTTAAAAGTGTGTTATGTATATAAAGATGACATTTTATATTTGACAAACTTGTGTTTATAATAGGTAGTGAATTAGTGTAGACCAGTCATAGGCAACCTTTGACTTTATGGAGGCGCATATATAACGGAGGACTAGTTTGATGGGCGCGCTCCTCCCCACAACATCAAAATACAAAATACAAAGGTGTGGAGCTGGACGTTACAAACATTAACTGCCGTTTTGTTTTTTAGCGACGTGGAACACCGAATCAAAAAAAGCTTTGCAGTATTTTTCATATATAAATTTGTAAACATTTCTCACATTAGGAGTATGTCATCAACAATTTGTCAACATGCACACACACCCACCTTAAAACTAACAAAACTTTGAACGAAACAATGGTTAAACACACTTTAACAAAAATAAATTTAAAAACTTACTACAATTACACTATTTATTTCATTTATATTTTCATTTAAACATAAATAAACGTTTCAGTTCCTTTACTTAAAAAAAAAACAATTAACTTACAGTAATTATTGTATTAGAAAAAAGTAAAATTGGAACGGCTTGTACTACTTTATAATTCAGTACTTCGAAGCAGGTACAATGCGTGTGCGTTTCTTCCTTCAAAAGAAAATAAAATTACAAATTGGTTCGCGGGCTCATCAAACCTTTTCGAAGGACGCAGGGTTGCCGACTGCTGGTGTAGACTGAGATAAGAGTAGAGAATATTTATAATGGGAAAAGGGCCTATCTCTCTCTCCGTTTCTTTCTCTGTTTGTCTGTCTCTCTCTCTCTCTCTCTCTCTCTCTATATATATATATATATATATATATATATATCTATCTCTCTCACTCAGTGTCTATCTCTCCCCCTCCTCATTCTCTCTCCCTCTCTGTTATATTTTGTAGCTTAGAATTACACTTACAAACTTCTTTGGAAAAAAATATATTTTTCATCTACTTGTGCCTACTTTAGTTCATATAGTTTTTTATCTGTTAACATAATATAATCAGATTTAAGGTAGTAAGCCACAATTAACGTGGACCTCTCAGATCAGATGATTCCCCATCGTATAAAACCTCGCAGCAAACACACATCATTTTTTTTTTTTTTTCTTTTATAAAATTGCTAAACTGCTATAATTGTTTTTATTATTTAGACAAAGCTTTTCGTCATTACTGACATCTTCAGGTCTTAAACAATACGAAGAATAAAACACACATCAGCTAATGAAATCTTCTTTACAGCTTGGAAACGATGTCCATTCTATAAGATACAACGTATGGATAATGTGATTGAAAAGAAACCAATTTCTTTTCAAAAATGGGTGAACGTTCAATAATATCGTTACACGTATTGGACCGGATCAGTTAGAGCGCGCTCGCGCGCGAGTGTATCTGGGCAAAGCCAGCTGTTGGCTTCCCCGTTGTCTTTAGTAACACTTTACCCCTTCCCTTCCCCACTGGGTTGTTTTGTCTGCTGTGTATCACTTTACATTTCACCCTTTTGACGACATCTTCAACAAAAACTCGCCTGAGCTACTTTTTCTTTTAGACTTCCTCGTTTCTAGCTCTAGAGCTTCAAAGTGTGTCTGCCCCACATTTTTTGTTTGCTTTTGTTTTTGTACTCGCAATGACAGGAATAACATGAGAAGTTATCTGTTGATGGAGAAGGAGACAGTTGGTGAAATCATGGAATACCGACCAACTGGAGTGTAGACAAAGGTTTCTAAGGATGCGAGAACGTCGTTTCTCGGAGAAGCTTCTCAGTGATACAGGAAGCTTTTCGTGTCTACAGGAATGTGGGGAGACCGTCATCTTTGTTAGAGAGGTCAGTTATACTGGATGCAGTCCTGGATTGGGTGAAAGTAATAACAAGAAGGAATTGAGGAGGATACAAAAGAATAGAAGGAGAAGAAGAAGGAGGAGGAGGAGGAGGAGTAGAAGGAAAAGGATGATGAGAAGAATGAGGCGGAGAATAAGTAGAAAATAAGAGGAGGAGGAGGAGAAGAAGAAGAAGGAGGAGGAGGAGGAGGAGGAGCAGAAGAAGAAGAAGAAGAAGAAGAAGAAGAAGAAGAAGAAGAAGAAGAAGAAGAAGAAGAAGAAGAAGAAGAAGAAGAAGAAGAAGAAGAAGAAGAAGAAGAAGAAGAAGAAGAAGAAGACTACGACGACGACGACGATGATGATGATGATGGTGGAAAAGAAGAAGAGGTCAAGGAGAAGGAAGAGGAAGAAGAAGAAGATACTCATAATGATGACGATGATGAAGAAAAAGCAATTTTTTTCACAATACTATATTTATTTTCCTGACTGTTCATAGTTTTCTTCCTTCCTCTTAAGTTTCATTTTCTGTTTTCCATTTCTATTATCATCTCGTCCGTGACCTGCTGTCCCCTCTAGCCGTGGTACATCTCATACCAGAGCGCAGCCGTGGAGAAACTAGGCTGGATTCAGCCATGCTCTAGATGTTGCGTGTGTCAACGATTAGAGACGAAGCGTTGTTACTGACTAAGGCCCGCGTACCTTACTCAGATTGTCGCTTTGCCCCAACAGTAGGTAGACGTGATTGCATTGACTCAGCTCATACAACAACACGCAAATACAATTTCCTACCACTGACCTCTTTCCTACCGAGTTGTTTCCACACTTTTATCTTTTCTTTTAGTAGAGTAACCGTACATGAAACTGACAAAATGACAAAAAATATCAAACATCGTCATGAGATAATCCAGTCTACAATGGAGCTTTGTGGAATAAAGTGGCTAGACAGGGAACAAATATGTTTTGCCTAATCTGACAACAGTCTTAGCTGGGATCTTTTAGTTGAGTAACGACCACAAAGGAATTGTATCGTAACGTCCTTCATTATTTCTTTCTGTTTCTTAACGTCAAGTCTGGTAATCCACGCTGACAGCGAATTCACAACCCTTACGTGTGTACGTGTATCATGCCTGGTTTCGAACGCATGGTTAATTTGAAACCTTCCTGTGTCTGTTGTCTATCTTATTGTCTAATATATTATGTTTTGATGATTGGTTACCAGGAATTTTGTAAGTCGAGACAAAGAAATACATGTGGTATTTTGCTAATAACGAAACTAAGAAAATGTGTAACCTCTAAGATGAAACTTAAATGAAGTAAATTGTGTGTGTGTGTGTGTGTGTGTGTGTGTGTGTGTGTGTGTGTGTGTGTGTGTGTGTGTGTGTGTGTGTGTGTGTGTGTGTGTGTGTGTGTGTGTGTGTGTGTGTGTGTGTGTGTTGCGATGCACTTCTCTTTATCACACCCAGTTAGGTTGTCAGAACGCATAAATTGGCTTACATAAGTTGACAATCAAAGCTTAAGACATATTTTGGGTTGTAAACACCTATTATTATTTTAATTATAAAGGCAAAAGTTCACAAAACAATTCCATGGATTTATCTATATACAGAAATAAATATGTCTTTTGATGAAGTAAATTTTAGTATAAAATTTGCCACTTTTGGTTTGGTTTAAAATGTTTAAAAATATGGACGGTTTATTTGTTTTTACTGTTTGCTTTCTAAGTCACAACAGTGTTTGCCCGTAATTTCATGACCGATTAGGTGTGTAGTCTCTCGCGGTACTAAAAGTAAATATTTTGGAAACGTTGGTGGAGTGAAGAATGACAAAGATTATCTGAAGTCTTAGCTTTACTCTCCGTGACTAGTCCCAGTGTTATCACAAACTATAGTAAATTATCCCGACACGGAACACAAATATTTCATCATCATCATCATCATCTTCAAGGATTAAACCAAAGATGGTTTTTTGTGGTCTCAAATAGGCAAAGATTACAGCTGGTCACTCCACCGCTTCCTCGGACGTCCCACACCTTTCCGTCCCCTCGGCTTATAGTTCCATATTTGTTTGAGGATGCGGCAGTCATCCATTCCGCAAAGATGTTCCCACCAATTCAGCCGATACTGGGCGATCTTATCGAGTATACTCATAAAATTCAATTCCTTCCGTATATCTGTGTTTCTTCTATGATCATGGAGAGTATACCTACCACGTGCCTGAGAAATCTCATTTCAGCCGCTTGGATGCCGCTGGCCTGGCCTTTCGTTAAAGTCCAATTCTCAGACCCATAAAGAAGTGTGGGAAAAAATTGTAGGCGTGTTCCTTTACTTGTTGACTTAAGGGTTCGCCTGATGTTCCCGCACATAAGATTGAACTTATGCAACTTATTCACAACGTCGTTGGTTCCATTATAAGACACAGTGTGGCCCAGGTACTTAAAACTGCTAACTTGTTCCAGGACAGTACCATCTATAACAATGTTTACCCGTACGGGATCAGTTTCACGAAAAGCCGCCTTGGTTTTAAGTGTGGATATTTGCAACCCAGAGTCTTTGCAGATACGATTTTGTATACCCATCTGCAATCTGTTTTCAGAGTCTTACAGAATAGCCTCTAGGATATAGCAACAGAATAGCAACAAATTTTTAAATTTCTAGCCTCACTGCCTGAACTATTTTTTTTTTTTGCTTGTTACCGGCTTCATCAGAGGCAGCCGCTAGGAGCCCTGTCTGTCCTGTTTTTGGTGACGGCGCCATCGTCCGAAAGATCGTTGTTGTGCGTGTGTGGTGTAATATTTTCAATTAGTATGTGCGATATAAATTGTGTGTGTTCGTTTAGGATGTTGTTTCTGTGCATTTGTGTGTGTTTATATACAGGCGGCACCAAAGACAGGACGAACAGGGCTCCTAGCGGCAGCCTTTGGCGAAGCTCGTAACGAGCGAAAACTAGTTCAGGCAGCAACTTAAACGATTTACAAATTTGTATCTAAAATAATTGTCTTCCGTGTCGGAATACTTTATATACTATAGAATATTTATAGTTAGTAATAATAATCTGAAAAAAAAATAGTGGACACTAAATTGATAAAATAATAAATTAAGAACATAATATAACAGAAACAAAAGAAAAGGAAGACTATTATTTTTTGGACAATTATATAGAATGGGCGACAATAGATTAACAAAACAGATCTTTAAATATCTGTGGGAAAAGAAGTCAACATCAAGTTGGATTAAAGAAGTCCAAAAGGATTTAGAAAAAATAATATAAACGCAGAAGAAGCAATTGAAAGAGACGTTTTTCGGGCAAAAGTGTTAAAAATGGAAGGAGTCCAGGGTAGGATAGAGTAAAAAGCAGGTTCAAAGTGGACTGAAGACAGGAAAAAGAGACATAGAGAAAAGATAAAAGAATATTGGAGAAAATGAAAGGAACAAGGAATAAAGAATTGAAATTGGCATGTGGTCCTCAGATAGCCGATACAAAAATCAAGGACAATCAATGACAAGGGGAATTTGGCTGAAGATTTTAGGAAAAGGAAAGGTAACTGGATTGGTCATGTCTTCAGGAAAACTGTCTACTGAAATTAGTAATAGGCGTGAATACTGCAAGGAAGAAACGAAACAGAAGAAGAAGAAGAAGAAGAAGACGGAGATGCTGACGGATTCAATGATGGGGTACCTTAAAGAAGCAGAGTAGGGAACGGACAACGGAACTGAACCCTGTATTTGGACAGAATCACCATCGACGATGATGATGACAACGACGACGATGGCGTAATGATAGTCCGGTCAAATGTTTACCTGCAACAATACACGCACCTCCGTGTGCTGGATTCCCAGTTAGACATTTTATTTGAGCCGCTTGGTGACTTTATTCCAGCGGCCTCTCATCTCCTATTACATTTTGACAGTATCCATTATCTTATCGTGATATGACTGAAATACTAAGGAAATATTCACACTTTCGGAAATATTTCACACTTTGCCATACTTTACCCTTAATAGAAAGTGCAACGGCTTCGTAAATTCTCAACTCTAAAGTTATTTCCATAACATCGGTTGATGTTAAAATTAACGACCAAATTGTACTATTCAGTGATTCGCTGGGACTTTAGGAACCATAGTGCAAACATTTTTGGAGAAAGTCTATATTAGATAAGTCCCTAAAAATATGTTTAATTTCTTCCCTAAGAACTCTTGGAAAGTGAGTGTGTTCATTGTGGTCACACTTTTCATTGTTTACTGAAACATTCTGGAATTTGTACAAGCTGTTGTAAAATTGAGTTTTATACGCAAACAATTCTAAGGTATCGTAAAAATGTGCATAAAATATGATATAACGCACGTAATTGCAAAAACTTTGTATTAAATTCAATCTCGGTATGCGCAGAATAAGAAAAGATGAAAAACTGAAAATGTATTTTCTTTTTGCGTATGAGCTTCTGTGTTCAACTGGTTCCTCCCTTCTTCTCATCACTCTTCCTCCTCTACCACATCTTCTTCATTCTTGTCTTGATCGATGTCTCTCCTTCCTTTCGTCAGTCCAGTTGGCACCTGACCTCTTCTTCGGTTTTTCTGGAAACCTTGTGCATTTTTTAATTTCTTTTGAGTGGCAAGCATCCTTGAGTGTCTTCTTGCGGAATCTGCAGTTCTTCTATGTTTTCTGTTTTTGTGGACATTTTGAGCTTTTTGAAATAGTTAAAAAGCTTCCATGTTATTTTTTTAATTAAAGTTATTTTATTTAGTTAATAATTTAAAAATTATTAACCTGTTTCAAAATTTATTTATTTTTATATTGTCTTTTGTGTTGTGACCCATTTGATAATCCGACTCCCCTTACGTCTTATGTCATAGTAAGACTTATGAACCTGTGGTCATGGTCTAATTCAACGCTCCTGGACATGTGGGGCGCGACCCACCGCTAGGTTCCAAGGAAACGTTTGATGGGTCGCGAGTCGGGCTCGAAAACTTATTTTCTGTGTCTTGAGAACCTACTTACTACATTTAGTATTGAGTGGAACTAAGTATGTATAATTTGTTTAAGAATAAAAGAGGGCTCAAAGTACTCGATGTTAGCGAAAATATGATTATAAACTGGGTTCACACCCCCTACAAGTAGCCTAATTCTGCCGGCTTACGGGTCCCATGAAGTGTAATATTCTTCAAGATGGGCTTAAAAGATGCGCCCTTGAAGATGGGCCCCATTCTTCAAGATTGAGGACCACTGCTCTACGAAACATTGTTGTTCCCGGTTCCCGAAGATCCCAAACGAGTAAATTGCACCGCCAAAATCACATTTCCAACTAGTCGATATTCTTACGACCACTTTCCAGTGTTATAGAGCAACAACGTACCATTTACAACGCTAGTAAATTAAAAGTTACAACTTGCCGTATTAAAACTGACAACTTTTCTGTTTTCTGTCACAAACTAACTAGTGGCCCAGTTTACTGCAAGTGAAATGTATTTTTTCTCCTTATATGCTTCTGCTTCCGTGTCAGTATGACGTACAGTCTACAAAAGAAAACTGAAAAAAAAACACAAAAGTAAGAAGCGAAACAAGTAACAACAACAACAGTAAACTTTACCATTAATCATTAACACAGTTACGTCAAAACACGGCAGATCATTACGCCATTGGTGCAAACTTGTAACGAGTACCTTGTCTACTACTAGTTTTTCTCTCTCTGTCTCTCTGGAAAACTTCACTTCCCAGAGTATACATGACCAGTCAATACAGCCTACCACCTAACGAAGGGAAATCCGAATTTACCACGTAGGCAAACTTTGAAACAAACGAACACAGAACTGATAAACAAAACCGAACGAAAAGTTAGTGACGTTTCCTTAGGTTTAACCAGCGCTTGATTTCAGGAGGAACGCGCTGGAACAGCATTCTGGAACCTCTTGAATACAAAAATAAATTACCAAAAAAAATATATGAAAATAACACCTAATTATTACAAAAGTGTACTACTACTTTTTAAATTGTGCCCCTCATCAACCCCGCTACAAAACTAAACATTTGTCAAAATCAAACACCAGCACTAATCTTTATCTTAAGTACTATCGTTCAAAAAATGGCCCAATAACCTGTGGAGAAAATGAAATACAAAGACTTGCTTAAAAATTAAAACTACATAAAAGACAACTGATTGGGAACTTCTGAGAATATGTGAATTCCAGAACTTTTCCGGAGAGTCTTTCTACCTTGAAATATGCTATTAAATCAATAACAAGTAAATGTGGGAGGGCTGACTTCTGGCCATCATACAGCACTGGACACAAAGAGTAAGCAAAGATCAAGAAACAAACAACATGACGACACAATGATGAAACTATGGAAACTTTTTTAAAATTTCCGAACCACCGAAACCATCACTTATTAGAGTTTCATTGAGGCTCCGGGATGACGTCATCATGAGTGACATGTTTTCGATTGCCGTGCGGCTAACCTGACGATGAAGCTCTTTAGAAATATTAGTAAACTTTATTACCTTTTTACATACAAGTTTATACGTATGTTACATATTAGTAGAGGGAAACTGCCGGTTCTGAGCCACAAAGGAATGCCGCCTTTCTTAAAAAACAATAAAAAACACTAAAAAACATGATCTAAGAGATGACGCCGCCACCGCTGGACCCGCAGCATCCCGATGGACCACAGCATCCGCGAATTTCCGCGAATAAATTTTTTTATTTTTTTTATTTTATTTTTTTATTTTTTTAATTAAATTGATTTGCATATCAAGGGGGTCGGATGAGGTTCAATGGACCACCAGCATCCGTGAATATAATTTTTTATTTTTTTAAGAAAGCTGATTTGCATATCAGTGGGTGGCGTTGGGTGGGTGGTTTTTTTATTTCATATCAGTGGGTGGTGGTGGGTGGGGGGTGGTTCCAACTCGATGCATTATAGTGTATATTAAAATATATGATCAGGTGTACCAACCTTTGCATGAGTTCAAATTTGACGTGTATTATAATGTATATTAAATCTATATGATCAGGTGTACCAACCTCTGTAGTATTATTATAGTGTATAGATATTTTATATGAGCAGGGTTGTCAACATTTTCTGCGGTGGGGGGAGGGAAATTCAAATATGTGTTATATAGTGTATATATTAAAATATATGATCAGGGTTACCAATCTTAAATGATTGTGTGCGTGTATAGAGCAGATCTGCCAACATTTCTTTCTCTTCTGTGGTGGGAAATTCAAACTATATATGATCATAATTGTTACTCTCTCTCTCTCTCTCACACGGTGTGTATGTCTCTCTCTCTCTCTCTCTCTCTCGTTGTCAAACGTTATACTCACCGGCATTATAGTGTATATTAAAATATATGATTAGGTGTACCAATCTTTACATGAGTTCAAATTTGTCGTGTGTTATAATGTATATTAAATCTATATGATCAGATGTACCAACCTCTGTATTATTCGTCCTCTCTCTCTCCCTCTCTCTCTCTCTCTCTCTCTCTCTCTCTCACACGTTGTGTATGTCTCTCTCTCTCTCAATATATGATTAGGTGTACCAACCTTTACATGAGTTCAAATTTGTCGTGTGTTATAATGTATAATAAATCTATATGATCAGATGTACCAACCTCTGTATTATTCGTCCTCTCTCTCTCCCTCTCTCTCTCTCTCACACGTTGTGTATGTCTCTCTCTCTATCTCGCGTTGTCAAACGTTATGCTCAAACTGTTCTCCTCTCTCTGTGGTCAGTACCGCACGCATGTATATGAAATTAGAAAGTTTATTCGACATATATTAACGCCCTCTCTCTCTCTCTCTCACTCTCACTCTCACTTGTTTCAACTGTGTCAAATAGTAACGTCCTCTCTCTCTCTCTCTCTCTCTCTCTCTCTCTCTCTCTCTCTCTCTCTCTCTCTCTCTCTCTCTCTCTCTCTCACTCTCACACGTTTCAACTATGCAAGGTTCCATACCCTTTCTCCTGTCTCCCTCTCGTACATTGAGTAGTCGGTGTGATGAATAAATAATTTTAGCACTATCTCTCTTTCGTTGTCAAAACGTCGTCTTCATTTTTCAATGTATTAAATAATTAATTAATAGTTTTATAATGCAGTCAGTGGGATTGATCCTTGTTAGAAATATATATATTTGGCGTCAATGAACTACTTACCTGTTGTATTGTTACAGATGACAAATCCATACGTTAACGGCTTAGCAATCTGGTACAATACTTCTGTTTTAAGGTTGCAGTTTACACACACACATAGGTTCAGTAGTGTATAGCGAAATAAATTAAAATTATACACACACATGAAAACGGTGTCTGAAATTCATACAAATCTTCTGATGTAACAGTTCACAAAAATAAATTAATTGTACACATGTTCAGAGGTGTAGAGTGAAATAAAATAAAGTCATAATTTGTTTAAATGATTAAGTATATTTTAACATTCACAATATAAAATTCATAATTAAATGAATACATTATAAATTGATATTTTTCGAAAGTTTATATATATATAAGTGTGTGTCGTACTTGTAGAAGAAGCAACCTGCAACATACCAATACAACAACAACATTAAAATCATGTTAAATATCACACACACGCGCTCGCGCGCACACACACACACACACACACACACAGACGTACACGCACACAGACGCATACGCACACACATACATACATACAACGTGCATACGTTTGACTTGAATCATGTACATGTAGGTCCAATAAAACAGATAACAGATTTAAATACGCAACGTAATCACACACATACATACATACATACATACAACGTACACACGTTTGGGTTACACCACACGCGCACGCACACACACACACAGACGTACACGCACACAGACGCATACGCACACACATACATACATACAACGTGCATACGTTTGACTTGAATCATGTACATGTAGGTCCAATAAAACAGATAACAGATTTAAATACGCAACGTAATCACACACATACATACATACATACATACAACGTACACACGTTTGGGTTACACCACACGCGCACGCACACACACACACAGACGTACACGCACACAGACGCATACGCACACACATACATACATACAACGTGCATACGTTTGACTTGAATCATGTACATGTAGGTCCAATAAAACAGATAACATATTTAAATACGCAACGTAATCACACACATACATACATACATACATACAACGTACACACGTTTGGGTTACACCACACGCGCACGCACACACACACACAGACGTACACGCACACAGACGCATACGCACACACATACATACATACAACGTGCATACGTTTGACTTGAATCATGTACATGTAGGTCCAATAAAACAGATAACAGATTTAAATACGCAACGTAATCACACACATACATACATACATACATACAACGTACACACGTTTGGGTTACACCACACGCGCACGCACACACACACAGACGTACACGCACACAGACGCACACGCACACACATACATACATACAGACAACGTGCATACGTTTTGCTTGAATCATGTACATGTAGGTCCAATAAAACAGATAACAGATTTAAATATGCTATAATCATTGTAAGACGTTACAATCCTTGAAGTGTATATATATCACTGAATAATAATAATATAATCGTTCTAGTGTTATCGTTTGCTGCAACAGGTAACGCAGTTTACAAATAATTACATATAGGTTCAGAGGCGTATAGTGAAATAAATTTAAAAAATTTTTTATTAAAAGTAGTTTGTCACCTTAACGAGATACAATTTCCACATGCGCTGTCTGGTTCTTCATCCCTCGAAACACAAGATGTAGGTCGCTGGGATTTATATGACGGAGTTCTTCATCTGTAAAGACGTCAGAATACCTCTTAGGTAGATATACACGATAGCGGCGCTCACAATCTTCCAACGTTACAAGCACAGACTTCCCATATCGCGTGTCCACATGCAACATGTTAACGATCGGATACTGTTTGTCCACTGTTAATTCTGCACAACGTTTGTACTCAACAGCAGAAACTGCGTTGAATTTTGTGATAAACGACATTATTAGAAGTGAAGACGTCTGTATCAAACGAGGTGGAACCATACAATGTCAGAATATTCGCTACAAAGAAGACTAGTGAAAGTAATGGTGTGGCCATCAGGAAAGTTCACTTTCATCGCCTGAAGCTTTGCATGTACATACACACAGGCAGAATTAGCGCTGTTACAGTTACAAAATATATATTAGGAAAGTCCACAGAAATAGTTATCGCCAGATCCGTTCTAAAATGGACTATTGGTGCGAAGTCTACTCTTCAGCCAGAAAGTTTATCCTAAAAACATGAGTCATAGTGCATACCGCAGGGTTCCGTTATGCCACTGCGACTGTTCATACTACCCCAACTGAAAGCAGATTTTTCTGAACCACGTCGGGTTGCACATCCACCCGTAAAACGACATAATCGACTTACAACAGACAAATTTCAAGACTAAAGTTTAAGTTATGAGTTAGTACTTCACGGACAGTTGAATAATAGACGAGAATTGACTCAGAACTGCAGGATTCGATCGAAGTATACCTTAACTTTTGTTCTGTACGTTGTAGATGTGGTTACTGGAGTTTAAAAGTACCGGTAAAGGTCATTTCTGTTTACTCAGCGTAGTACGTGACATCGAATAGATTCTGGAGAAAGTGGATAGTTGTGTGTCTCGCCCGATATGCACGTCTCTGGGGTAACCTGTCATCTGATCAACTATGTATTTGAATGAAATTGTTGTATCTCAAAGTACATACGGAATACATTGTAATTCTTTGTTGAATAGTAATCTCTCGGGGAACGGTTCAGCGATATATACTTGTAACATCACAAAAAGAGATGATAATAATAAAAACAGACAAAAAACAAATGCATAAATCATTTGAAACGTCTGATCCTCCAATGCGACATCTCATAACTTGTGTAATTATATGACCTGTCGCCACGGAAATTATAGCTCACACTGTCTACGTGCTCTTGAATTAGAACGAACAAACTACTGAACGACTAACTGGATTTGTACGTCCTTTTGTGTTTATATTACGTATTATCCCTTTGAAACACTATGTGTTTCATGCGACAACTTTGTTTACTAATCTAAACAGCTCCAATTCGTCAGCTCCGACCATTCAATTTCGAAATTAAATTGGGCTCGCTGTTGTGTCCATCGAAACAGATTTTGGTTATTTGTGGATGGCGCTTAAATACTGTTTTCATGGGAATGACATCATTCTTATGTTCACCTTCTTCAATACTGCGCGGTAACAAATTAATTTTTCTGGTTGATACTTGTGCCCGATATTTGTTCACCAACTGGAATTTAAAACTAAACGTTAGTGTTCCGTTTGTACGCGTTAGTGAGTAGAATATTGTTTCGTTAAAATAAGCGATATAAGTAGAAGAATTAGTAACACGCTAGACCCAGTCAAGACTTGATTTTAAATATTTCAGCCAAACAGGACTACTTTAAATTCTTTGTTTCCTTCAATTTTTTTTGTTAGCGCCCGTGCCAAAGGTTTTCTTAAACCCCCATTTAAAGAAACCATAAATACACTGCACTGTCGAGATCAAAGTTGTTCGGCTTCTTCATCTCGTTTTGGTTTGCACTCTTTTTAATATCGCGCATAGCCTAGTTGATAAACCAATGTTGCACTTTTAACAAGGTGGAACCAACGCTCTTCTTCCTTTATAAAAAGGTTAACAGATTCTGCCCAACGCGTGAAAGACCCACGTCAACGCTTTTCTGAGGCTTTCGTTAGTGAGTAGAATATTGTTTCGTTAAAATAAGCGATATGAGTAGAAGAATTAGTAACACGCTAGACCCAGTCAAGACTTGATTTTAAATATTTCAGCCAAACAGGACTACTTTAAATTCTTTGTTTCCTTCAATTTTTTTTGTTAGCGCCCGTGCCAAAGGTTTTCTTAAACCCCCCATTTAAAGAAACCATAAATACAATGCACTGTCGAGATCAAAGTTGTTCGGCTTCTTCATCTCGTTTTGGTTTGCACTCTTTTTAATATCGCGCATAGCCTAGTTGATAAACCAATGTTGCACTTTAACAAGGTGGAACCAATAAGCCTATCACTGCCACCATATAGCTTTATCAGCACTACAATGAAGACCAGGTTAAACGCTAATGACACGGACGCTAATTATCATGCATGTTTTGGAGTTGAAATTCCATTGTATGGGACTAGTAAATTATCGGCTCCTGATTCCACCTCATTGTTATTTATGATCTGTCGTTTGGATTAATGAAGCGCTAACAACTAACGTTGTTTCACACAGCATATGAGTATAACAACACAAAGTTTTTAAACGTATCTTTCGACTGGTGTTTGCATTTTCATGCACGTAAAGAGACAAAGTTTTACAAAAATATTAATACGAAAGCAAAAGCATATAAATTAATGAGCTAACGAGCCCTTGGTGAATATAAAACATTTTCATCTAACACAATTTCCAGTTAGGCCGGAAGTTGATATCAAATGAACTTATCATATTCGAAATAACCACTTACCCCCTAACGAAAAAAGAATTTCACACACAAGCGCACAGGTGCAAGCGGGTAGTCGGAATGCAAGTCGTGTAAGGTATTAGGGTAGTGTAGGTCGACTTCGAGGATGTACCTGATGTCGGAATCATCACTCACATGTTATTTAAATAACATACACACGTGTAGTGTTTAGGTCATCAGCACATGCCGCAACGGGAGTGAGAGGTCCAATTAAGTTTGTTACACGTTGTGTGTTAGGTTAAAATGCGGTTCATTCACGTTTCATGTTAGGTTAAAATGCAAACAAACACACACACACACACGTGTATGTTATTTAAATTATTATTTAAATAACATACACACGTGTTAGGCTGCAGCCTAACACGTGTGTGTGTGTGTGTGTGTGTGTTTGTTTGCATTTTAACCTAACATGAAACGTGAATGGACCGCATTTTAACCTAACACACGATGACCTAAACACTACACGTGTGTATGTTATGTTGCATTTTAACCTAACATGAAACGTGAATGAACCGCATTTTAACCTAACACACAACGTGTAACAAACCTAATTGGACCTCTCACTCCCGTTGCGGCATGTGCTGATGACCTAAACACTACACGTGTGTATGTTATTTAAATAACATGTGAGTGATGACTCCGACATCAGGTACATCCTCGAAGTCGACCTACACTATCCTAATACCTTACACGACTTGCATTCCGACTACCCGCTTGCACCTGTGCGCTTGTGTGTGAAATTCTTTTTTCGTTAGGGGGTAAGTGGTTATTTCGAATATGATAAGTTCATTTGATATCAACTTCCGGCCTAACTGGAAATTGTGTTAGATGAAAATGTTTTATATTCACCAAGGGCTCGTTAGCTCATTAATTTATATGCTTTTGCTTTCGTATTAATATTTTTGTAAATCTTTGTCTCTTTACGTGCATGAAAATGCAAACACCAGTCGAAAGATACGTTTAAAAACTTTGTGTTGTTATACTCATATGCTGTGTGAAACAATGTTAGTTGTTAGCGCTTCATTAATCCAAACGACAGATCATAAATAACAATGGGGTGGAATCAGGAGCCGATAATTTACTAGTCCCATACAATGGAATTTCAACTCCAAAACATGCATGATAATTAGCGTCCGTGTCATTAGCGTTTGACCTGGTCTTCATTGTAGTGTTGATAAAGCTATATGGTGGCAGTGATAGGCTTATTGGTTCCACCTTGTTAAAGTGCAACATTGGTTTATCAACTAGGCTATGCGCGATATTAAAAAGAGTGCAAACCAAAACGAGATGAAGAAGCCGAACAACTTTGATCTCGACAGTGCAGTGTATTTATGGTTTCTTTAAATGGGGGTTTAAGAAAACCTTTGGCACGGGCGCTAACAAAAAAAATTGAAGGAAACAAAGAATTTAAAGTAGTCCTGTTTGGCTGAAATATTTAAAATCAAGTCTTGACTGGGTCTAGTGTGTTACTAATTCTTCTACTCATATCGCTTATTTTAACGAAACAATATTCTACTCACTAACGCGTACAAACGGAACACTAACGTTTAGTTTTAAATTCCAGTTGGTGAACAAATATCGGGCACAAGTATCAACCAGAAAAATTAATTTGTTACCGCGCAGTATTGAAGAAGGTGAACATAAGAATGATGTCATTCCCATGAAAACAGTATTTAAGCGCCATCCACAAATAACCAAAATCTGTTTCGATGGACACAACAGCGAGCCCAATTTAATTTCGAAATTGAATGGTCGGAGCTGACGAATTGGAGCTGTTTAGATTAGTAAACAAAGTTGTCGCATGAAACACATAGTGTTTCAAAGGGATAATACGTAATATAAACACAAAAGGACGTACAAATCCAGTTAGTCGTTCAGTAGTTTGTTCGTTCTAATTCAAGAGCACGTAGACAGTGTGAGCTATAATTTCCGTGGCGACAGGTCATATAATTACACAAGTTATGAGATGTCGCATTGGAGGATCAGACGTTTCAAATGATTTATGCATTTGTTTTTTGTCTGTTTTTATTATTATCATCTCTTTTTGTGATGTTACAAGTATATATCGCTGAACCGTTCCCCGAGAGATTACTATTCAACAAAGAATTACAATGTATTCCGTATGTACTTTGAGATACAACAATTTCATTCAAATACATAGTTGATCAGATGACAGGTTACCCCAGAGACGTGCATATCGGGCGAGACACACAACTATCCACTTTCTCCAGAATCTATTCGATGTCACGTACTACGCTGAGTAAACAGAAATGACCTTTACCGGTACTTTTAAACTCCAGTAACCACATCTACAACGTACAGAACAAAAGTTAAGGTATACTTCGATCGAATCCTGCAGTTCTGAGTCAATTCTCGTCTATTATTCAACTGTCCGTGAAGTACTAACTCATAACTTAAACTTTAGTCTTGAAATTTGTCTGTTGTAAGTCGATTATGTCGTTTTACGGGTGGATGTGCAACCCGACGTGGTTCAGAAAAATCTGCTTTCAGTTGGGGTAGTATGAACAGTCGCAGTGGCATAACGGAACCCTGCGGTATGCACTATGACTCATGTTTTTAGGATAAACTTTCTGGCTGAAGAGTAGACTTCGCACCAATAGTCCATTTTAGAACGGATCTGGCGATAACTATTTCTGTGGACTTTCCTAATATATATTTTGTAACTGTAACAGCGCTAATTCTGCCTGTGTGTATGTACATGCAAAGCTTCAGGCGATGAAAGTGAACTTTCCTGATGGCCACACCATTACTTTCACTAGTCTTCTTTGTAGCGAATATTCTGACATTGTATGGTTCCACCTCGTTTGATACAGACGTCTTCACTTCTAATAATGTCGTTTATCACAAAATTCAACGCAGTTTCTGCTATTGAGTACAAACGTTGTGCAGAATTAACAGTGGACAAACAGTATCCGATCGTTAACATGTTGCATGTGGACACGCGATATGGGAAGTCTGTGCTTGTAACGTTGGAAGATTGTGAGCGCCGCTATCGTGTATATCTACCTAAGAGGTATGCTGACGTCTTTACAGATGAAGAACTCCGTCATATAAATCCCAGAGACCTACATCTTGTGTTTCGAGGGATGAAGAACCAGACAGCGCATGTGGAAATTGTATCTCGTTAAGGTGACAAACTACTTTTAATAAAAAATTTTTTTAATTTATTTCACTATACGCCTCTGAACCTATATGTAATTATTTGTAAACTGCGTTACCTGTTGCAGCAAACGATAACACTAGAACGATTATATTATTATTATTCAGTGATATATATACACTTCAAGGATTGTAACGTCTTACAATGATTATAGCATATTTAAATCTGTTATCTGTTTTATTGGACCTACATGTACATGATTCAAGCAAAACGTATGCACGTTGTCTGTATGTATGTATGTGTGTGCGTGTGCGTCTGTGTGCGTGTACGTCTGTGTGTGTGTGCGTGCGCGTGTGGTGTAACCCAAACGTGTGTACGTTGTATGTATGTATGTATGTATGTGTGTGATTACGTTGCGTATTTAAATCTGTTATCTGTTTTATTGGACCTACATGTACATGATTCAAGTCAAACGTATGCACGTTGTATGTATGTATGTGTGTGCGTATGCGTCTGTGTGCGTGTACGTCTGTGTGTGTGTGTGCGTGCGCGTGTGGTGTAACCCAAACGTGTGTACGTTGTATGTATGTATGTATGTATGTGTGTGATTACGTTGCGTATTTAAATATGTTATCTGTTTTATTGGACCTACATGTACATGATTCAAGTCAAACGTATGCACGTTGTATGTATGTATGTGTGTGCGTATGCGTCTGTGTGCGTGTACGTCTGTATGTGTGTGCGTGCGCGTGTGGTGTAACCCAAACGTGTGTACGTTGTATGTATGTATGTATGTATGTGTGTGATTACGTTGCGTATTTAAATCTGTTATCTGTTTTATTGGACCTACATGTACATGATTCAAGTCAAACGTATGCACGTTGTATGTATGTATGTGTGTGCGTATGCGTCTGTGTGCGTGTACGTCTGTGTGTGTGCGTGCGCGTGTGGTGTAACCCAAACGTGTGTACGTTGTATGTATGTATGTATGTATGTGTGTGATTACGTTGCGTATTTAAATCTGTTATCTGTTTTATTGGACCTACATGTACATGATTCAAGTCAAACGTATGCACGTTGTATGTATGTATGTGTGTGCGTGTACGTCTGTGTGTGTGTGTGCGTGCGCGTGTGGTGTAACCCAAACGTGTGTACGTTGTATGTATGTATGTATGTATGTGTGTGATTACGTTGCGTATTTAAATCTGTTATCTGTTTTATTGGACCTACATGTACATGATTCAAGTCAAACGTATGCACGTTGTATGTATGTATGTGTGTGCGTATGCGTCTGTGTGTGTGTGTGTGTGCGCGCGCGCGCGCGTGTGTGATATTTAACATGATTTTAATGTTGTTGTTGTATTGTTATGTTGCAGGTTGCTTCTTCTACAAGTACGACACACACTTATATATATAAACTTTCGAAAAATATCAATTTCTAATGTATTCATTTAATTATGAATTTTATATTGTGAATGTTAAAATATATTTAATCATTTAAACAAATTATGACTTTATTTTATTTCACTCTACACCTCTGAACATGTGTACAATTAATTTATTTTTGTGAACTGTTACATCAGAAGATTTGTATGAATTTCAGACACCGTTTTCATGTGTGTGTATAATTTTAATTTATTTCGCTATACACTACTGAACCTATGTGTGTGTGTAAACTGCAACCTTAAAACAGAAGTATTGTACCAGATTGCTAAGCCGTTAACGTATGGATTTGTCATCTGTAACAATACAACAGGTAAGTAGTTCATTGACGCCAAATATATATATTTCTAACAAGGATCAATCCCACTGACTGCATTATAAAACTATTAATTAATTATTTAATACATTGAAAAATGAAGACGACGTTTTGACAACGAAAGAGAGATAGTGCTAAAATTATTTATTCATCACACCGACTACTCAATGTACGAGAGGGAGACAGGAGAAAGGGTATGGAACCTTGCATAGTTGAAACGTGTGAGAGTGAGAGAGAGAGAGAGAGAGAGAGAGAGAGAGAGAGAGAGAGAGAGAGAGAGAGAGAGAGAGAGAGAGAGAGAGAGAGAGAGAGGACGTTACTATTTGTTGACACAGTTGAAACAAGTGAGAGTGAGAGTGAGAGAGTGAGAGAGAGAGAGAGAGAGAGAGAGAGGGCGTTAATATATGTCGAATAAACTTTCTAATTTCATATACATGCGTGCGGTACTGACCACAGAGAGAGGAGAACAGTTTGAGCATAACGTTTGACAACGAGAGAGAGAGAGAGAGAGACATACACAACGTGTGAGAGAGAGAGAGAGAGAGAGAGACATACACAACGTGTGAGAGAGAGAGAGAGAGAGAGAGGGAGGGAGAGAGAGAGGACGAATAATACAGAGGTTGGTACATCTGATCATATAGATTTAATATACATTATAACACACGACAAATTTGAACTCATGTAAAGGTTGGTACACCTAATCATATATTTTAATATACACTATAATGCCGGTGAGTATAACGTTTGACAACGAGAGAGAGAGAGAGAGAGAGAGACATACACACCGTGTGAGAGAGAGAGAGTGAGTAACAATTATGATCATATATAGTTTGAATTTCCCACCACAGAAGAGAAAGAAATGTTGGCAGATCTGCTCTATACACGCACACAATAATTTAAGATTGGTAACCCTGATCATATATTTTAATATATACACTATATAACACATATTTGAATTTCCCTCCCCCCACCGCAGAAAATGTTGACAACCCTGCTCATATAAAATATCTATACACTATAATAATACTACAGAGGTTGGTACACCTGATCATATAGATTTAATATACATTATAATACACGTCAAATTTGAACTCATGCAAAGGTTGGTACACCTGATCATATATTTTAATATACACTATAATGCATCGAGTTGGAACCACCCCCCACCCACCACCACCCACTGATATGAAATAAAAAAACCACCCACCCAACGCCACCCACTGATATGCAAATCAGCTTTCTTAAAAAAATAAAAAATTATATTCACGGATGCTGGTGGTCCATTGAACCTCATCCGACCCCCTTGATATGCAAATCAATTTAATTTAAAAAATAAAAAAATAAAATTAAAAAAATAAAAAAATTTATTCGCGGAAATTCGCGGATGCTGTGGTCCATCGGGATGCTGCGGGTCCAGCGGTGGCGGCGTCATCTCTTAGATCATGTTTTTTAGTGTTTTTTATTGTTTTTTAAGAAAGGCGGCATTCCTTTGTGGCTCAGAACCGGCAGTTTCCCTATACTCATATTTTATAAGGCTTTAAAAATATAGCCCTCCTTTGTAGTAACCTGATGTAAACTTATACGCTAATATAAAATATAAGTACAGTATATTTGTATCTGTACAACTTTTGAAATGATGCGTTCCGGCACCTATAATCTTAGAAATTAACCACTGAGTTTAACCATCGTTAAATATTAGACACGGTTCATCAGGCGCTGGATTCTCTGTTATCGAACTGTTGACTGTTGGTTCGTCTTTCACTTTTTTGTTGGTTAAGTTAAAGTTGAATTGTTTGAGGGTTACCAATTAACCAGCCAGAGATCGTTGTTTCAGTTATAACAAGTCTGTTTGAATTACAACATTAATATTTCTGTGCAGAAGACGAAGACTGTGGATTTTACGGGCAAACACCCAATACAAACTAATATTGTATTAGATAATAAGAGTAGAGAAAGATGTCACTTTTACGCTGTCTTGGTTGTGACATCACTTATAACGTGAATCATAATGCTGATTAAAATTTGTGTCACGTTTTAGTCAATAGTGACACAAGAAAAGATAAGGAATTAAAATTTTAAAAGATAATGGGTGCGCCAGTGTTGTATGTTCCTGAAACTTGGGTTCCTGCGAAGAAACATCTGACTATGTTGCAGGCATCGCAGATAAATTCTTGCACATGGGAGTTAAAGTCTGCACATGCAAAGACAGACTCTGTAATGAAGACATATGGAAATAGTTAAAAATATTTAGTACCCTAGATCGCCTTGCTGAAAACAAAGAGATACGGACTGCTCATCTGAATAGGACGTCGGTGCTCCGTGACTCCGTGAAGTCCAGAAGAAGAAGATTACTGTAAATACCGTATGCATTTGACAGGTTGCCTAAGAAAGTTTAGCAAGACAAGGCTATTGGGCAAAGAAGTATATGAAGGTCTAGGAAGCGTTGGTGTAGTGAATGTATTCCCTTTTGGACCAGAAAAGGCGACCTGGACAAAAGTTGGACATTCAGTAAGTATTTTAATATAATTTTTATTGTCTATGTCTATATGGCGTTCTGTCAGCTCGTATAACAATTTTATACTCATTAGTCAGATTCTCACCAAAGCTGTTTTCAACACGTGTACTATTTTAACTTGTACTAAATTATTAAGTTGGTGCAACAGCCTTTGGAGATTTAAAAGTACCCGTTTATAAAGCTTTTTGAGATATTTATAGAGTACGTGTTAAATCAAAAACGCTAAATTCTTTATTTTAAGTGTTGTTGTGTTAGAAGCATTGTATAACACATTAAACGTTATGTTTTCCTCAACCATGGCTTTTATTTATTTCAGCAGTAAACTAAAAACCGTTGTCACCTAACATCACAAATGAAAACAACACGGATTTTCGCTTTGCATTAAGTATTAGGACAATTTACAATTAGTACGCCTATACTTCTTCTTTCCTACATCATAATATATCGATACAATCGCATATTATATAAAACATCGAAAATCTACTGCAGGAATGGATAAATGTACAGTTCCAATGCCGCTAAATAGCATTTGTTTATTTACTTGTTACTATGGTAATTAATTCTGGTCTCCATGGTGTTGTTGACATCTTTAGTAGTAGTATTTAATAATTATATTTCATTACTTATTCATTGCATCATCAGAAATACGTATAAACATAAATTTTATAATCGTTTAAGACAATTACAAAATATATAGACGTATCTGTATACAAAATTACAAAATATATCGATACAATCGCATATTAAAAACATTAAAAACTGCAGGAACGGATAAAGGTATAGTTCTGATGCCCCTGAATATCATTTGTTTATTTACTTGTTACTATGGTAATTAATTCTGGTATCCATGGTGTTTTTGGCACCTTTATACGCGTCAACGAAAAGGCATAATTAAAAGAGCCTAAATCGTGCGAAAGGGGCAAAATATCAAATTCCAAGTTAGACAGTGTTTTTCGCCTTATGTCAAAGGTTACCTGTGCAAAAGTTGGTGGCAATCGGTGTAACGGTGTGGATTTGTATTCAGTACCCATAAATCCTCAGACTTTGAGTTTTATATATATATAAATATATTACAACGATACAAGTTGCATATATCTATATGTAATTTAATTTGTGTAGCCCCACGTTCTTTGGGAGCCAAACTGTAACAAGTTATATATTCTGTGCAATTTAATTTGTACATTAATTGAACTCATACACTTTATATAACATTACTAACAACTTGTATGTGTATTTGGGGTTCAGGTGTAAATATAATAAGAGTATTTTTATTATCAGTATTAAAAACTCATATTTATTATTTTTTCATTATTAAAATTATTCATAAACAATTAAATTATTCATTAATTTGTCGGTCACGATATTGCTCATTATTTAATGTTTATATCTTACGATATGCAACATTACACATATTTAAAAAAAATTCTTATATCTAAACATGTTAATCTTATATCTAAACATGTTAAATAATTTTTATTAATTTATTATAAAATTAAAATATTCTTATATTGAAATAAATTGTCTTATCTCAGATCTGACCTCTACTCGCTCAGTCTATACCAATGTTTTGATTTCAATTTAACTCTATATTAATTTCTTGTAGACTGGCTTTTGTTTTAATATTCAACTTTAAATTAATCTTTCTATACTTCAAATATCTAATCACTTTACTATTTATTTTGATCATAAACTCTACTCTCTTTACTTTAAATTCTCTTTCATTTATTACTGCTTCTATCTTTATTATGCGATCGCTCATTCTTACGACTAAACATTTATTTACATTTAACATATTATTACTAAATATAAACTTTCTTTGTTTCAATTTACTGTCTTTTGAAATCGTCTGTATGAGTTCTTTTGTTTTTATAAATCTTTTAAAATGCATTAAGCATGTCACCTCGTTTTCTGATTATCTTACGACTGTTGTCCGGGTATTAATTTTATACATATTTAGAAGTCTTTGAATTTTTCCTACCATTTATGTTTTTCTTATAATTAAATAAAAACTATAAGTTGACAATTATTTAGGGTGAGATTGGAAACTTTCATGCTCGAACTGACCTCACTCACACACATTATTTACTACTGTACACACTCTCAGCAACAATCGCGTGATCGTTCAGGTCAGTTCCTGCTTGTCTACATGCCGTATTTTTAACATAAAGTCAGCTTTCAATCTCATACCTGCTTATTTATTACATATTTATAAATTTAATTTAAATATTTATTTTACCTCATAAATGCACAGTACAGCATATGGTTGTATTGTCGCAATATATTATTGCGTCTGGACAAATTTAAGTTGTATTGTTGTATGAGTTGATTACGAAGTGTTATTTGTAATTAATTAAAGCTGGTAATTAGCGACTTCATCGGTGTCTTGTATGTTGTTTCCACTGTGCCGTGCGACGATCAGTTAGACCGTCGTAACAATATTATTGCTAATTTTTTATTTTAAGTTGTTTAGCTTCTGAGGAAGATATGCCAGATTTCAGGGATCGAAACGGCAAGCAAGGAAAATATTACGATGCAATCAGTCCAAATAGAGGATATACATGAATCCCTAAGTCTGAGACTGAATCTTTCCTCAGCATTGTCACGTCGTCAACCGTATAATAAGACGTGGCAATTCAGAGTCAGCATGACAATCGTGGTGACAATGTTATTACGTTTACAGCTGTGGAAACTGGAATTCTTGTATTTCGAGAAAATAACAATTTTGTCAGACATAGTCATGTCACATGTCACAGTGGCGTAGCGTGGCGTGGGTAGATAACAGCTATTGCCGGATGTGATATGCCTGAAACTTAGCCAAAAAATTAATTCGAATTTTTTCTAGTACGATACAGTATATTCTTTTTAGAGCCAAAATACTTGTTCAGTGTATTTTCTACGTATCATTCGCTGGCAGAAGAAGATAGTCCCGGTTCAACGCCATTCTATCTGACGCCATTATATTTACACAGAATAAATCAGAACAGTAAAGGAACACAAAACAGAAACAGGTGCACATGTAATTGGTATGCGTAGGTTCCGAAAACAAAGGTAGCTGCAACTGAGCGTTTTGCCGGTTTACACAGCGGCAACACATCGGGCGGACGAACGCATTTCCTTCCCTAGTATTACAGTGACAACTACTACGAAGTCAATGACCATACACAGTAGAACGTCACCGGTATCAGAACCGGCAACCCAACATTAAAATGATGGTACAAGCGACCAGCAGTTCGAAAGCAATATTGTGGTTTTCTCCAAGTTTCTCGACTAATGTTGTTCACATTTCTACTTAATCAATAATTAAAATATTTACTTTGTGATGTAATTAATTTTATTTTATTTCATTGTTCGTACTGTTGCCGCCGGCAACAGCGGTTCATGAACATCTCGTCGCGACTCATGTGACTTTGTTTCTATTTCTGTAGAACAGAATTGCCTTCCCATCGCAAACTATGAGCAGAGTGACAAAGTTACGCTTCTTACGGAAGCTATCATGGCCGCAGTCAATACTAGAAGAATTAAAAACTACCGGCCGGTTGGGCCATGGTCGATTGCTTGAAGATAGTGACATATTTTTTTTAGAGTAACGATTAGGGACGAAACGTTTAGGGAAAAAATATGTCACTAGCTTCAAACAATCGACCACGGACCAACATTCTGATAGTTTTTAATTATTCTAATAAGTTACGCTTTGTTAAGACGACTGTTACATTTTTTTCATTTGGTCTTATAGCAGTCGTTTTTATAAGCCCTCTTAAACCCCAATTGTGAGAGCCATTCGGCCTGATGTGGCATTCGGACGTTTCGGACGACTCGCCTTCGGGCGGTCGAGCATTTCGACCATACCAGCGCGTGTCTAAGCTCCTGCGGAGTATGCCTTAAAGGGGCCTCGGAGGCGCGCGTCAGGCCTGGCGACTGGCTGGAGCATAATAAATAGAGATACCCCCGCGTCATACATGTCATCATGTATTCGTGGACCGCACGCTAACACTTAGTACCGAGAAAACGACCGCGCTCCACTGTTGGCACCTGGCGTTCATCGGGCTCCGGCCTGGACGACACAAACAAACCAGGTCGCGGGACGCCTCGTGCATGTACTGTCTGTCTGTGTAAGTCCGGTTAGCTCTCTTCCTCAACAATTCCTGTCATACTTTCATTGTACAGTCACCATCTTATACACACTACACTAAATAGTTGGCTATGTAAGAAAGTAGGTACACAGTGAACACTTTGAAATACCAGAAAACCCCGAATTATTTCTTTACAACCTAAATTAAAGTCAAAAATATTTTTAAAAAAAGATATGGTTAATGATAAATAAACAAAATTAACAAAATATTGTCCTGTTGTGGCAACTTTTATTAACAAATTAGAAAAATATAAAAAGTTTAGGTAAACCTGTACCTAACATTACCTAAGTTTAGGTAAACTCCCTTTCTAAGTGGAAGGAACAAGACAAATTAATTCTGCTCGTTTGTTTCTGTTAATCACATCACATGTATACGTAATGAATATTGTGTGGGTAAATTATTTTCTAACGGTATGCAGAGTTACAATGATATTCAATGGTTTGTTTAATTTACTACGTAAGGTGATTTGAAATGTTTAAGAAATATTGTTTTAATTTTCTTGATTTTCATGTTACTCTTCTTCTTAAATGGCTCTACAGCTGCCAGAGAGCCATGACCTCTTGGACGATCTACCTCCAGTCGTGTCGATCCTCTGCTCTCAGGCTTCATCTTCTTACACCGACCCTGCGCAGGTCGTCCTCAAGATCATCCAGTCATCGTTTTCTGGGCAGACCCCTTTTTCTTCTTCCACCAGGTCTCCCTGTAAAAATATTCTTCAATGTGGACGTCTATAACATTCTCTGGTCATGCCCTGCCCACCGGATTCTATTTTCTTTATATTAGTGACGATATCTGATTCTCCATAAATTTGCTGGATTTCTGCACTCGACCTTATTCTCCATGCCCCTTTGACGTCCACTGCACCAAATATCCTAATGAGGACTTTTCTTTCTCACCTGCGCAACCACTCTTCCTCTGTCACTTTCATTGTCCAAGTTTCAGACCCATATAAGACAACTGGCTTAAGAACTGTTTTATAGAGACGAATGTTGGTTGCTCTGCTTATGTTTTTACACTTAAACATCCCTTGTATGGAAAAATAACATCTGTTCCCAGCAGATAACCTTTCTTTTATTTCTTCGGCCATAATGTTGTCCTCAGTAATTAGTAAGCCCGGGTATTTAAATTGTTCGACCTTTTGAAATTTGTGTCTTCCAATTACCAGGGTGCTCTTCTCTCGTGTATTTTACTGCCTGTTAACATGTATTTGGTCTTTTCAATGTTTACTTTAGACCTAAATTCGTTGCAGCCTCTTCTAGAGTCAAGAAACATTCTTTTAGGTCTTGTTGGCTTCTTGAGATATTTTCATGTTACTAGGGACATGAATCTACAATAAGACGCGTACATGTACAATTTAAAAAATGAGCGCGCGCGTGTAAAATTAGTATGTATTTTTCAAATTTCGGTGTTACAACGAGGACGGGAAATGACATAAGGTAAAAATCATAAAGCAATTAAAATGCGATTCAATCTCTGTTAGGAGATAAAAAAACTGCGTGTTCTGAATGAATCAGTTTAAGCGACAGAGCGATAGAAATGCAGAGTGAATGAAAATTCAAGAAGTGCAAAAAAACTCTACGCTGCTGGCGCTCTGCAGTTGGTATCCCGCTCGACACAGAGAATATAAAATTAATAATTTGACTTCTTTGTATTTTAATATAGGAGTCTCAGTGCTGTACCTCTCACCGCTACTCAATACTTTTTACACCATAGTTGTTTTTGCCTCATCGATTCACAACTTTATCACTATATTCTTAATTTCCTAGTGACCGCAAATCGATGAATTTTAACAGTGAAGGCTTGCGAGGATCGGTAAAAAAAGTATAACGCAAATTTTAAATTATTTCTATCGACGCGACGACGTTTCGACAGTATTTATTATCACCATGAGGACCTGTGTAAGGATACAAGAGAGAATATTAAACACAACAGATAAATTAGTTGAGTAAACATGTTTGTGTACGTGAGTGTGCGCGTGTGCGCGCGTTTCCTCGTAAACCCCTTCCATCGTCAAAATTTGTCACTTTATGTGTGTCTTCTGTCAGTATCTCTCTGTCTCTCTCTGTCTGTCTGTCTGTCTGTCTGTCTGTCTCTCTCTCTCTCTCTCTCTCTCTCTCTCTCTCTCTCTCTCTCTCTCTATCTCTCTCTCTCTCTCTCTCTCTCTCTCTCTCTCTCACTCTCTCCTCCTCTCTCCAACTATCTCTGCCTCTATCGCCTTTCCCTCTCTTTCTCGTTCTCTCTCTTCCTTGTTTGTTTTTTCTCATTCTGAATTCACCAAATCCAAATCATAACTCTGTAAACCCTGGTATTCTGAAATTGCAGAGCTAATCGAACCTTCGTGTTCTGCTTGATGTTCTGTTTTCTAAATTTATTGCTTCAGCTGAAGACGACCTCAGATTTGTTCAGGGATCGAAACTTCGTGATTTAATCTCTATACGCGGCGGCTAAAGACCGGACTTTTATAATTTGTAATAACAATCGTCGTGTTATTGCGACAGTGTTTGAGACAGTGGAAAAACGTAACGGAACACGTAGAGGAATCGAACGTATGGAACTGAATACCCAAAAATCGGAAAACATTCATTATAATTGGAATGACAGCTTAAGTAAACAAACAAATAAATAAATAAGTAAACATCCGTATTCTACAATAATCCAGGTTTACGATTGGCCAGTACGCGTCAACATAACACCTAATCATCGTCATCGTCTTTCACAAGGATTAAACCAAACATTTTTGATCCGGTCCCAACGAGATAGTACACTAGAGATGGTCACTGCAACGCATCTTTGGACGCCCCCACACTTCTCCACCCTTTCGGCTTATAACTCAATAGTTGTTTGTGGCTGTGGGAGTCATCCATTCGGTTAAGATTCCCCAATCACTTTAAACGATATCGTGCAATCCTGTCGCGTAGACTCATAAAATTTAATTCTTGCCGTGCATCGACATTTCTTTTGGGATTTTGAAAAGTATGTCCTGCCGCGTGCCTGTGAAATCTCGTTTCGGCCGCTTGAATGCGACTGTCCTTGGATTTCGTTAAATATGCGTTCTCAGACCCATAGAGGGCCATCGTCTTGCAGAACTTCAGGTGTGTCTCTTTACTCATTGATTTTAGAGGTCCCCTGCCAGTCCCTCGCATATGGTTGGACTTGTGCGCCTTCTTTACCACAGCACTGTAATTTTAGACACATTACAGGCCAGATATTCAAAATTACACACCTGCTCCAAAACAGCACCGTTTACAGCAATTCGTAATCGCATGGGCTCAACTCTCTGAAAAAGCCAAAAATCCATCAACTTGGTCTTTAATGTTGAGATCTGTAATACGAAATTTTTGCACAATAAATAACATACAATAAAAATCGATTGATTAACAATGTTGCATTATGTTATGGAAGTCACTAACTACAGATGTTCGTACACAATAATCAATTTACACTAAACCGCTTCGTACACACGCACTGACCCTTCAAAACCTTTGAATAAAGCACAAAATATATAAAGGCAGTAAAAGAGTTCATAAATCTTGGCTTCCAGACATACGGCACTAACGACATCAACACTGAAATAAGAAGAAGAATATATCTCGCCAATAAAACATATTATGGATTAAAAAAGCACCTGACATCTAGCTTCATCTCAAGAAACACGAAATGCAAAATCTACAAAACACTTATCAGGCCAGTACTGACATATGCTTCATTGGAACATGGACAACATGGATAATGACAAAAAAATAGCGAGAGACTTCTAGGTTGCTGTGAAAGACGTATTCTAAGGACAATATTTAGAGGAGTATTAAAAAATGGAATGTGGCGCAGGCGCTATAATTATGAACTATACCATTTTTACAAAGAGCCGGACGGACATTGTCAGCATTATCAAAATGTACAGGCTAAGGTGGGTTGGACACATAGAGAGAATGGAGGAAGGACAGCCTACGAAACACTTTTTCTACCAGAAACCAATTGGTAGTAGAAAAAGGGGTAGACCTCGAAGTAGATCGTCGGAAAGCTGAACATAAGAAACTGGAAAGCCAGGGCACGCAATAGGGAGGAATCAAATCGACTCTTGGAGCAGGCCAAGACCCACCAAGGGTTGTGGAGCCACGGCAGATGGTGCACGCACTGAATCGTAAGTCATGGCAACAATGATTACTACTAATAATAACACGCCAAAACTCTTCGCTTCTCTACGCAATATCAGACTGACTGCAACCCAAGCGGACGGCGGCTCTCGAAACACCTCTGTGCCGCCTAGCACGTGACAAGACAGACCTGGACGCCAGTAGAATAATCGACCACAATATGTTAGGCGCGTCTGGAAAAACTGCCTAATTCGGCCATTCACACAACGCTTGTAAAGCGTCATGTTTTCTGTGTTCTCAGTATAACAGCACTATCAGCATTGTCTTCTTCTTCTTCTTCTTCTTCTTCTCCTCTTCAAGGATTACCTTATAAAAATCTGTTCCGGCACCCATCTCATCCTCGGACGACCTACATCTATTCTAGACTGGCTAGAATAAGCATTCTACCAATGGCTTTATAGTTCAGTGCCGTTTTCGGCAATCGATTCTCTGTCATCCTTTGTAGATGATCGCACAATTGTCTTCTGCAAGCTGGAATAATTCCATTTATGTCCTTTACTTCGAGTTCTGCGCTGATATCTTCATTCCTTATTCTATCTTGCAATGTATAATTTAATGTATTTCGAAGAAACTCCATTTCAGCTCTTTGAATCTTGCCGCTTTCCTTTTTTGTCATGACCCACGCCTCCCTAGCATAAATCAACGTGGGTATTGCAATTGTCTTATAAAATTTAATCCTTGTGCAGTGTCTTGTTTTATTTCTAAGATTTCTGTGAATCGTGCCACATATATTCCTAAATTTATTTATCTTCTCTTTTATATCATATTCAGATTCATAGGTTACTGTACAGCCGAGATATTTGAAACGGCTCACTTGTTCTAAAGTGCTGTTGTTTATAACTATCTTAGTCCTCACTGGATATTTATCTTTAAAGGCCATGGTTTTGGTCTTTCTTACTGAAATTGTCAGTGAGTACTCTCTTGCCACTTCTTGTAATTGAGAGAAAGCTCTTTGCAAATCATCCTCATTTTCTTGAATAAGAACTACGCCATCCTCATGTAGCAGGGGACCCACACAAACTCATTTGTTAAGCCGTATTCGCGAAGTCACTCTGGATTTCCATGCTCTCAACATGTTGTCATTGTATACGCGTATATTAAAAAAGGTTGGGGAATCACAGCATTAGCTATCAGCGTTATACACAAGTGAATTAGGTGATTACTTTACCGGAGGTGAATGACGTATGACGTATTTACACAGTTTTCTTGTACGCTCAAATACTCACCAACCATAAAGTCATGCAACGGTTTGAGCTTAGAACACAAAACTTATCGATACGACGGTCTAACTGATCGTCGTTTGGTACAGTGGAAAATAAGAAACTACAAAACACCAATGACGTCACTAATAATCAGCATTAATTATCACAATTATTAATTTGTTTTAGATCCATGCTTTTTGGTATCCAGGCCACTTATATTGTATATAAATAGTAAAATAGTTTTTACCTTCTTCTTGTCCGTCTGGTGGCCTTTTCTCTTTATGTAAATCCACGCGTTTCGGGACATATGCCCCATCATCAGGACTATCCCTTGGTGAAGTTCGTCAATTATTAAAACATTAAAAACACTTTATATACAATTTTACACATATAACAATAAATATAAATATAAACACAAAAAATATACATAAAATCCCCAAACTCGAGAACACACGCGATATCGTTGGTGCGCACCACGACATGCTATAGTCGACTGCTGTGCTCATGTTGTTATAGGTCGTGCACTATGGACCTTGTTCTGTAGTCTTATCGCTGTGTCGTATAGTAGATTTGATTGTAAATTCAATTGTTCGTTAAGGATGACAAATAATTTGTAGTCAACAAGAGAGTCTCTTACAATAATTCAAGTTACATTTCTCCACACGTAATAATAATGTAAACTACAAAGAATTCCGCACTAATTATAACACAACAACACTTCGCTACAATACTTCTACAGTCGCTCAACACAACTGATAAGACAGGCCGGTTGCTATGGCTTTTATCGGTAGCACACGTCTTCTAGATATGTTTCGTCCTCACTGTACGCCACTAAATGCGTAATTCAAGTGTTTTCCAGAGGACTCTGGAACGTACTTGCCCGCCGTCTTGACTGAGGCAACACCTGCACGACTAGCGGGGGCGACGGTTGGAAACACTCTCGGCTGTTCTAGGCGGTTCCATTCGTTTCAATAAACACTATTCACTCCAAAATATTTGCATTTTTTTGCACTATTTGTACTTCTTCCATCTTTGGCATTATTAGTTACGTTTGGCATATATTGTTACGCAAAGTGCAAACTAACCTTAACAATGGGTAAAAGGTAGAAACTGCGAGAATATTAACAGACCCTTTAAACGAAAGATAAAAGTATTTACTAATTAAACATTTATCCAGCGAGAAACTACAACTTAGAAGGGCGGAGAGATATTAAGGTACAAAGTTTCATTTACAATTAAAACTTTTGCTAGAACAAAAGCGAACAGTATTAGCAGCGTCTTTAAATAACGCTGATAACTTCCGGTCGTCTCAAAGGAAGGAAACTTGAATAAAGTACAGCGTGCATCGTGTGCTAACTTGATAGTGTTGGATAATTTTATTGTTGTTAGGAACGTTATTGGATTACAACTGATTGAATACAGCGTTCGCGCTGTCGATCCCGTCGATTGGGTAGTCAACCGTCGTCGACGAGATCACTCAGGCGGTGTTATTGTCTAACAGGAAGTACTGTGAATAGTATATCGTTTACGATTGCATTTCTCACAACCAAACTTGATAATTGGAAAATCACTGCCGGAAGCGGTGATTGTATTTGTATGGTGAGTAAAGGCTGTAGGAGTAAATAATAATAATAACAATAATAGTACAACACAGTAATATGAAATAATTTGTCTGATACTAAACACAACTCATTTTTTAGCACTGTCTGAAGCAAAGAGAAAATTTAAAAAAGTAATAATAAACTTTTAATGGTGCATTCTTCTCACGGAGGGATATCCGATGTATTAAATATATGAGCAGCCTGTATGGTCACAGTAGAGTAATAACTAAACATTCTGCACTCATTGATGACAAAAAAAACGAAGCTGTTCGGCAGGATTTGCACCCCACACTTTCTAGCATACGCGCTGACCAAAAGAAATCCGTAGGTGGAAGGAGGGTCAATAGTTAAGTGTTGGTAGTAGACTTACAGATATTTGTGGACAATAATATAGATCAAGGAGATAGCTAAGAAGAAATTAAACAACGAACGGGCAATGACAACACGACCGGTGCACTCAATTGTGGGGAATACAAATATTACAAGTGAAGTTAAAAGGGAATATATTGCAAGAAAACATGTATTTGCATATTTTCCTACGGCAGTATTTTTGTAAATAATTAGTGTAAAAAGAATACGACAAATTCTTTTAAATACTTTGTGCATGAAAGAACAGGAATATACATGCGGTGGCCTGTCTGCGTACACCTGCCCGACGGAATTGTTTGCAAGTGTAAATCATCGTATGTGTGTCTGTGTGTGTAAACCAGTTCCGACCTCCTTTGTACTACGAGGAGACGTATGAATTGTTGGTTTTATTACTAAATCAGGTATTGACATGATTAAAATAAATTACTAAATGTGTCTTTTAACTGTTACAAAAGACATATCATCGCAATTCTATAAACTCCATGAGATTAAGGACATATAAACGCGAATGGTGATCCAAAATTATTGCAGAAAAGTTCAAAAATAAAGAAGTCATATTAATTAACGTTAACTACTACCATGATTAACTAGTAATTAACGAGTGAAAAAATACGAAGACTATGAAACCACTCGCCTAAAGATAAATTTACATGATAGCGAAAACGGACTAAGAAGTGATCTGTAAAAAAAGACGGTACACTCGAATTGACTCGAAATGGCAAATTTAACATGTCAAAAACAATATCTGACATGCCCGTTTGCCGTCTACTGTAAACACCTCTGGCAATTTTGGACGAGGGTCAGACTCAAGAAAGTTTCATACGCCGTAACTGTGCCCGTCCGTTGATTGACGTGAATTCATCATCATCATCACCATCATTTGCAATACACCATGATTGGATGGAGGAACACAGAACCACCATAAACATCAGGCTATATAATACCAAGGAGTCATCAGCATCATCATCACCGTCATTGTCATCATTCATGAGACACACAGACACGTGTACATCCGATGGTAATTTCGACAATACGCAGATAACTAATGAACAATTATATTTTTGTGCAAACAATTCATGAAGAACAGAACATGAGATAGTAAAGACTTAAAGACTTAAATGTAAATAATGTAAATATTCAAAGTAAAAGACGTAATTGTAAATTGATGTTAAAAATAATAATTTTATTCAGTTTATTGGGTGTGTCATTAGAAATCATAAATATTCTTAAAGAATATGTTATTTTTTGTTAAAAGATTAATAGCAAACAATTCGATTATATTTTAGTAAAGTTAATATTATTTTTATAAATGAGTTGTTATTTTAATAATGATTCAAAGTCAGATACCCGTGCAATATAAAGAAATTTTATGATTTGAGCATCATATATGTTTAGATATTTAAGACTATATGTTATTAATGTGTGCTGAATAGCAAAGATATGTAACGTTTTCAGAGCGTTATGTTTATAAAAGAGAATATTTAAAATATTCTAATTTCAAATATTAATTATCAAGTAATTTCTTTTCAATATTTAATAAACCGTTGATTGATTATTTTGGTATGTTTTAATTAATTATTTCATGCCATCAACGTCTCACTTCTCTTCTTAAAAAATACGTTTATTGTACAACCACATATACTTAACGCAACGAACATACAAAAATCCTACGATCCAGCCGGTGTTTAACACTTTATATTTGCGTTGGGTACATGGTCAGAAACGTATTCATTTTAAAATACTTGTAACGTTGCAATATTTAAAACGGAAGTAGAAAGTGTATGAAGCAGAAGTTTAGAAAATCTTGAGAAAAAACCAGGAAAACTAAAAGCGATAGAGATACATTTTTGGAAGAGAAGCTGTTGCATAGAAAGGATACGTATGATTAGAGGTAAGCCAATCAGAGAGCAAATAGGAATAAAGATAGTCATTTTAGTCACGATTGAGGATTGACGTTGAATTGGTATAGGCACCTAAGAAGGACGCCAAATTACAAACGCTACCTGCCCAACGCCAAATGACAAAATGTTACCTGAAATATGGCACTGGACACCGACCCAACGGATACCGAGAGACGGACCGCGATTATTCTGGTACGATGGAGTGAAGCAAGCAATGCAACATAGATTCATACAAGTGGGTTATTCTCAGGATTCGAGAAGATGTAAACTTGATTGCCAGAGTGGTCGGTTGGTGTAATCTCCCTGTAGTGACAATCTAGTAAACTGTGGGAAATCAGTGTGACCTTCCAAGGGAATTTTAGTTAGCTGCTAGGTTACAAAACAACCATCATCATCATCATCATCACCATTCCAAGGATTAAGCCCTAGACCTGTTCCAGAACTCATCTCCTCTTCGGTCTGCCGACATCTCTCTTCCCAGTAGGGTGATCACCGAAGGCAGCCACGGGTAGGCGGATATCAGGCATGCGGTTCAAGTGTTCACTCCATCTCCTACTGTGGTCTTCAGTATTCTGGTACCATGATACAGTGTTTAATTCGCGTCTGCTACCCTCGTTCCTTTTCCGATCCAGGAAAGAACAACCTTACCTCCCTCTTAGAAATTTCATTTCAGCCACCTGATTGCTCTGTACGCCCCTTTTACCAAGAGTCCGTGTCTCACTAACATACAGAAATCTGGGGACAACCATAGTTTTGTAAAATTTCATTCTGGTATCCTTCCGGGTTTTATTTTTCAGGTACCTATGAATCGTTCCACAGATGCGTGTAAATTACGTTAGCTTACTATCACGATCAATATTGGTTCCATATGAGACACCGAGGCTCGTATGAGTTCTGTGAGTACATATGTTTTTTACTTAAGCAGGTTACTGGCCTTCTGTAAAACCCCCAACCTGGAGGAGCAAGAACTTTGATTTCGGGCTGCTCTTCCCCTAGAGAGTTGCTTTCACCTCAGCTGACGAGCTCTCTCTGCCCGATCGCAGTAGACTAACTAACTTAGCCCATGTGTGCAGCCGTTTGTCCACTGTCGGCTCCTTCACCTCCACACTAGATGCACACCCTGCTGCCGATGTGTACCATCCTGCCAAACCAGGACCCAGGATACGCCCAGGCTGCCCTGACAGAACCCCCACTCCGTTGAGGGGATTGGCTGCCAAAAGGTTACAACACAAAACTATAATAATATTTATGTACAAGTAACAAATTACTGAAAAAATAAAATCTAAAACGAATTCATCATACCAACATACCAATCTATACCATCAATCCATAATACCAACATCACGTATTTATTTCGATGCATATTGATGAACTGTTAATTTAAATATTGGTGTTCAGATTTTTATTTCCTTGCATACTGATGTTTGGTTTGCTCTTTTCGTTTTATTTCATTTACTTATATCTTTCATTCTTTCTTGTTGATTTCTAGCAACAAAACTATCCGTTATAAATGTGGCCTCTATTGTAAAGTTAGTTACATGTTTTTGAACAAGACTAACGAGAGGCATGAGTTATGAGTTATTACACAAACGTTTCAAGACAAATAGTTTCAAACAGATATAACACTGTTGCACACAACTATAGTAAAAATTCCCGATTAACGCTTTCAAGCTTCACAGCTTATCAGATCGGAAATATCTGTGAAGCTTGAAAGCGCTTATCGGAAATTTTTACTATAGTGGTGTGCAACAGGGATATTTCTTTTTGTGATTATAACCACTAGCACAGCTTTATTGATAAAAAATTATTTCGCTACAAATAAAAATTATGATTGACAAAAATAAAACTTTTTGGGCGAAAGAAGGCTCCACGAACGTTTGTATGACTGAAAAATATCGAATATGTAATAAAAACAAGTGTGTTTATAGCAATGGCAGCTTATCAGGGGAGGCAAGGGAGGCTACGCCTCCCCAATAAACTTTAGAAAAATATTTAAAAATAAACAACTAGAAATAGGCTATATTTTTTAATATAACTAAACCTGTAGTCACACTTTGGCATTTTAAATTATCTGATTACTTACAAAAAATAAAAAACCTTTAATCGCGCGTTATAAATACAATAGCGCCGAATAGCAGAAGACTGAGGCAGGGATCTGAGTAGCCACCGTAATACTCGTACGGTTATGTGAGAACTATGCCTGGCAGGTGGTGAAGGTGGGGAACGCTAGTGCATCTGTAACCGTGCCTGGGAGGCAACGGGGGGACTTAGCCTCTCGGCACGGTTTAATATTGTATATGGTTTGTGTTACTTTTACACCAGTCTTTACGTTCTCGTGCTCCATGTGCGTGTTTATTATTATCACTTATCTCTTCTTTGCCATTATCGAAATCGCCTTAGCCGACCGACATGGCATGATGATGTTATCGACAATTTTACAAGAAGGGTCGCCAACTGAATTTGCTGTAGGCCTACAAGTAAATTCGTTGCAGCTTACAAAATATATTTCTAGTCAGCAGTTTACTTCTTTGCTAGAACAAACGAAAGTTAATCTTCAGTGTGTCTAGTTAACGATACGTATATGTTTGTTGTTGAATCACCTCAGTTCTTAATTAAATCCTTAAATTTGTAGTGACCGTCAATCAATGAATTTTTTAGTGGATGGTTAGTGAGGATCGGTCAAAAGTAACACAAATTTTAAATATTTTGCGTCGAAGTTTCGACAGTGTTTATTGTCATCTTCAGGACCTGTGTATGAAATACAAAAGAAATGTCAAACACAACGGAACAATTAAATATTAGGGTGAACGTGTTCGTGTATGTGAGTGTGTGCGTGCTGTCATACTATAATTTGCTCGTTTTCTTAAAGATAATTGGAAGATGTAAACAAACTATCATAAGTCTTGAATGTTAAAAACAACTTTTAATAATTACGTAGTGAACATACCCTAATCTGTTTTAGTTATAGGTAATATATTTTACTTTGCTATATGTTGACTGCTGTAGGTATAAACAATTTATATACCAATCTAATATCCAATTGTTGATTACTGTTTGTTTAATTAATTAAAATAGCATTACATTTAGTAATTTAAATTGTAATACTGTATAAATTAAGTTCTGTCATACTATAATTTGCTCGTTTTCGTAAAGATAATTGGAAGATGTAAACAAACTATCATAAGTCTTCACATATACAATGACACATACATACGCTCGCACACACTCACATACACGAACACGTTCACCCATATATTTAATTGTTCCGTCGTATTTCATACACAGGTCCTGAAGATGACAATAAACACTGTCGAAACAGCGACGCAAAATAGTTAAAATTTGTATTATTTTTGACCGATCCTCACTAACCATCCACTAAAAAATTCAAGATACGTATATACTTGTACTAAGACGTGTATGCTGTAAAAATCGATATCTCTACCATACTTAAAAGTGAAATAACGAGAGTCGCGGGGGGGGGCTGCTATGACTGAGCGCGGCTCAGGTGACTGTCTCGTAGCCTCCAGTTCCTCAAACCTCACCGGCCCCCACTGGTGCATAGACAACAACGAATTTTATTAAAACACATTTCTGCGGGAGATAGCCCCCCCCTCCCGAATCAATGGAAATGCAGTAAACTGTGGGAAAGCAATGTGAACTTCGAAAGGAATTTCAGTTGCTAGGTTACATAACATCCATCATCATAATCACCACAAGGATTAGGCCCTAGACCTGTCCCGAAACCCATCTCCTCCTCGGTCTACTGACATATCTCCTCCCAGTAGGGTAATAACTCAAGGCAGCCACGGGTAGACGGATATCAGGCATGCGTTTCAAGTGTGTGAAGACCATCTCCTTCTGTGGTCTTCAATATTCTGGTACCATGATACAATGTTTGATTCGCGATGTTTAACGAATGTCCCCTTCACTCTATGTAAAGTCAAACGACGCTTCATAGCCTAACTGCTAACCGCGTTGGTGATACTATAGACATCGGAACGACACAATAGTACGATAATATCGGTTCGTTTCGCCTTAACAAGTTTACTTCTCAATTTTATTAAAATTTTATTAAGCATCTAATATCTAAAGGCCATAATTACAAAAATTTTGAATCGAATTTTAAAGCCATACATATATGTGATAAAGGACTATTCATGAATGCTGTTGAAGAATTCGAAATTTACCAGGCATTCAAGTTTGAACCCGACAATGTATTGAACGAGCAACTGGACTTTAGATCGCACTATCTATACGATACAATCTTGAATAGAACTAAGAGACAAAGTGTAATTGATACCGACAGTCTAACATGTGATAGTGTTGGGTGCACCCGAACTATATAGTTTCATATATGTGACCATCGTGTAAATGTATACATGTTTTAGTGTTGTACATATCCTTTCAATACAGATTTTAATATTAACGTGACGAAGTCTAAGCAACGGATTTTCTGAAGATGGAGCATTGAAGAGCTCCGAAACGCGTCAAAAGTAACCTACAACAGGAAAAATAAGTCACAAGACGGAAATAAGGTAAATTAATAAGATAATTTATTAAAACCTTTACATGTTACCAACATTTAGTTATACATAAGTCAAAAAAGAATTAAAACAGAAGTGGAATAGACAATTTCTGTGTACTCTTTACTTCTTACGAAAATTTATCTTTTATATATTATTTTCGTCGGCATGTGATGGGGAATACAAGTGACAACAATATGGACCTATATCTATTAATGGGGAATACAAGTGACAACAATATGGACCTATATCTACTAATTTGTAGATAATTTATTAACAACAGAGGACACGGTTGTAGTCTACCTACCTTGCACTGAATGAACGATAAATTTGTCCATATATTTGAACCATATAAAAATAAAAAGTATATCTTTAAATATTCAATCTTCATTGGAAGACGAAATCGAACCGTACGAAATAGTATGGCATGTGGAGAGCGTGGAATAAACTAGGTAGTTGCTGAAAACCATACCAGTCTCAAAATTTATAAGAATACAAAGATTGCGTTGGGCCGGACATGTTTTGAGAATGGAGGATGGCAGGAACCCCAAGAGGGATTTGCTGGGTACATGGGAGGGAACGAGACCTAGAGGCAGACCGAGGAAGAGGTGGGAAGATGGCGTTGCAGAGGACGCTAGGGACATGGGGATAAGAAACTGGAGGAGGGTTGCAGTGGATAGAGTGGATTGGAGGCGGAGATTGGTGGAGGCCAGGGCCCGACTTGGGCTGTAGCGCCATAGGAGGAGGAGGAGGAGCAGTTGCTGAAAACCATGGATATATAAAATAATGCTGAAGGACAGAAAACTTCTCCAGGTAGACGAAGGAGACAAGAAAAACGTGGAATCATAAAAGGCGAAATGCAAAATACAGCGTAAATGATGATGGTGATTATATGTCTACAGGGTTGAAACATATTGCTCAGAAACTGACTTAAAAGCAAACACCACACAAATTATGTTAAAGTTACGCAGCCGTATGAGAAGTGGTAGGGGGATATGTCTGTTATACGGAGATCTCAAAGAGTTTTGTTGCAAAACATGTCGGTTAGTTAAAATTTAATTCTGTTTCTTGACCTTTAGGTCGGCAACAAGTTTCTGTTTCTTTAAGATTACAATGTATCTTCTTCTTCTTCTTCTTCTTCTTCTTCTTCTTCTTCTTCTTCTTCTTCTTCTTCTTCTTCTTCTCCTCCTCCTCCTCCTCCTCCTTCTTCTTCTTCTTCTTCTTCTTCTTCTTCTTCTTCCTCGTCTCCTCGTCCTCTTCTTCTTCTTCCTCTTCTCTGTCCTTTCTTCCATGTCAGTAGCCATGGTCTGTTCCACCAATCATTTCTCCTCCCCTTCTACACGACTTGCCTACGAGTTAAGTTTCTAGAAGGTTCCTATTCCCCTTTGGCTCTCCTGTTGGTCGTAATGTAGTCGCATCTTCCTCTTTTTACTAATCTCAATAACTCCGTCTTGCAAATCTGTTTCTTCGTCCACCTCTGGACCAACTGTTCGCACATGTTTCTGATTTCCGTATAAGGTATTCTTGACCGTAATGTTTTGTTCTGTATAGCACTCAACACTTTTCTTAATTTTGTTTCCAATCTGTTTTTGTCTCTTCATTAATGTGCCTGTTGTATCGTATCGTCACCATATACGGAAAGTAACCTCCGTTTGATTATAAACAAAACACGTAAATGTTATTACATACATCTTAAAACTACATCTTTCAACTATTTTTCTACATAATCGCCATTTAAATTTAAGCATTTATCATACGGGTTGACTAGTTTGGAAATACCCTCTTCATAAAATTCTGCCGCCTGGGATCGCAGCCAGCCTCTGTCACAGCATCGTGAAGTTCTTCGTCGTCATCAAAGCGGTGGGACCCAACCCACTTCTTCATCTTCGTAAACAGGTGAAAATCACTGGGAGCCAAATCCGGACTATATGAGGGATGATCAAAAGCGTCCCACTTGAACTGACGCAACCGATCTGCGTTTGCCGAGCGGTGTGAGGGCCAGCATTGTCGTGCAAAAACACGACACCAGAAGTCAGCATACCTCGGCGTCTGTTCTGGACGGCTCTTCTTAGTTTTTTTAAATTCTCACAATACACTTCAGAATTGATGGTCGCTCCACGTTCTTTCCATGAACTCCACAAACAGTATTATTTTCGCGTCCCAAAAAACGGTTGCCATAACTTTCCTCGCAGACAAAGTTTGCCTCGCTTTCTTTGGTTTGTATGGTGAGGCCCCACACCATTGACTTTTGTTTTGTCTCAGCGTTTACGTATGAACCCAAGTCTTATCGCCAGTCACAGTTTTGCTTAGAATCTATTCTTTCTAATCTAAGGCAGAACCTATTCTTTGCGTTTTGCGGTTCTCGAAAAGCACTTTCGGCACCCACCGATCACAGAACATCCTGTAGGCTAACTTTTTTCTGTGACTACTTCATACAAAACAGTCCGAGAAATTTGCGCGAATTGTTCATGAAGTTCATAGAACCGCCTGTTTTCACGGACTTTTTCATCAACGTTCTGAACAAGTTCATCACTGACTACGCATGGCCTGCCACTCCTTTCCTAGTATATTAGTGTCGGTCTGACTACTATTTTAAAAATGTAAACTTTGTTGTCAGCTCTCATATCTCCATATTTCCATAGTTCATCACGCATGCATCCTTGTTTTACTGATTACAAAATATAGTTTTATACAAAAGAGAGTGAAGAATATTTAGGGAATTTTTTTTTAAATCTACGGTCAGTGATGCCAAAACATCGCACGCATACTGGTTACGAATGATTTTGAAGTATGATTTTAATACAAGAACCCGATTTAACGGCAGTGAAACTACTCTCAGTAATACATGCGGATGGATATTGATTTATACAGAATGTCCAATCCAACTGGGAAAATATCAAATACACATTAAACATACCTCTGCTCGCAGATTCAAAACTTTTTTTTTGTAATATACTCCATTGACGTAGAAGCTTTCTAATCGAACAATGCTACGTAACTACGATGATGGAGATATTGTTGGCTGCGGAAAACGACAGAATGATGACATGCGTTCGTTTCCCCTTACCAAAATCGATTTTTTTATATTATTTATAATCTCTATTATTTAGATAATATGTATAATAGAAAAAAGTAACTACAATATGGTAAATTGAAAAATTACTAATGTTTCTTAATTAAAAAACTAAGTGTGACCCCAGTTGAACAATAGATCTTCGATTCTACGTTTCAGTGTGTAGAATTGATTTGCTGTTTATTTTGAAATGCATTCCTTCTTTTTCGTACAACTTCTCTTTGTTTTTTTTATTTTCTTAATTAATGCGGAAATCTTCATTATTATTATTATTTATATTTTTATTATTATTATTAGCAGGAACTGCAGAGGAGTCAGGCTTTTTAATACTTTATATAAATTATATGCATCTGTATTAAGAACACGGCTGATTGCAATAACGGAGAACCATTCTTTCAGAGGCCCTGAACGGTTTCAGGAAGTCCAGATCATGTTTAGATTGTATATGTTATTCGCAATTGACGAATTCGGGAATTGCTCGAAATTTTTACTCACTCCGCGAAGTGCGAATCTTGTTTTTCGCAATCCGCGGAGTGGGCATTTATTTCGGGCAATGGGCGGAATAAAATATCCACTGCGCGAAGTGAGCATTTCGTTTTACTCACTCCGAGAATTGCGTATTCTGCTTTCACTCAGTAGCCGAAGTGACCGATCCCACACACTCGTGAGCATGTTCTGACATGTCGCCCCCCTCCCTCCAATCAGTGCGGCGCCTAACACATGTCAGTTTTGTTATTTCTAGCAGTGTGTCTCTGCTGTTGGAACAATCCGTGTCGCAGTGAATTGTTTTTACCGAGGACATTGTTATTGAAAATGAATGCTCAGTTTGAGTGCATGCTTCTAGAGTTAATGAGGGAGAGAGAAAGGCCTTTTTTGTTAAGTGATATACAGTATAAGTGTATTATTGAGGAAACTAAAGAAGCAAAAGAGAAGAAAGAAAAGGACTAAAGATTACCGTCGGCTAAAGAGATTACCGTCATAAAAATCGGAGAGCGAGAGTAGCTGATCCAAAAATCAGAGGGGTCGTTTACAGAGATTAAATATTTTTGTCCAGCAGGCGAGTTGTTTGAAGTTTTGAAAGCAGCGCATTTGAAGTTAGGCCACAATAAAGAAAAGGCTATGGTAGCGTGGATGACGGACAACGACACGCACAAGTGGGCTGCCGCTCTGCGATTTGTTCAGCATTCTAAGAATATCAGTTTTCACACTGGGATCAAGAGGACGCCTTATGTAGCAATGTTTGGTGTGAAGCCGAAAAATGGTCTGTTTGGTTCTGTTTTGCCTGACAGTGTTGTTAGACAAATATTCAGTGAGGAGGAGCTTGAAGAACATCTTTTATTAATGAATCATAATGTTGATGATAAGGCCTCAGAAAATGACAATGCTGATCGCGAAGAAGATTGCGACCTGCAACAAGATTATGAATATATGTCAGACAACATGGAAACCGGTACATCCGACTTCAGAGATGGTGTCAAAATATGCCAGATCCGCAACATTGAGTACAACATAGGAGAAACTTGTTTCGAGTGCTCCGAAGATTTCCACTCTGAATGTGTTATTCCTTGTTTTTGAGAAATCCCTCTGTGTTCACTGTGTGCAAAAAACGTTATTGAAACAGAACGCGTAAACTGCAAACTTGTAGTCCAAAAACAAGCTGAAAGAATTATATCCAACTCTCAGAAAAAGTTGCCACCTCTTTCCGTTGGTGATAATGTCTTGGTTACCATTTCAGATGTTGACCGTGGCCGCCTGGCTCCACGGAACATTTTGGATGTCATAAAGGAAGTAGCGGAGCCAAATTTGTATATCCTAGGAACAAAACATGGGAAATTGGTCAAGGCTTTCACCAGGAACCAGTTTCACACAATTACAAATAAATTTTTAAAGACTGAGGAAGTCCCTGCAAATCCTGTTACTGTAAGGAAAGAATCAATGATGTCGTCAGGTTCCAAACAAGGTTTTGTACGTTGTGGTTGTAAAAAGAACTGCATAAATAAATCATAATAATTCCTTGAACCTTAACGTAAAATCCAATTCAAAATGCCATAATAGTGCTCCCTGTAACAATAAGTAATGAAGAACTGCATTTAATCAAAATCTGTTATAGATATTAAAATTTTAGTGAGGGAAACCTCCTTATTTTAATGTTAAACAATTAGGTCTTTTAGATTATTTATTTTTTCTATTATGTTCTGTTACATTGTTTAAGAATAAAATAAATATTACAACCCCTAAGAACTACTTAAAAAATAAATAAAAAATTCAATAAATGTACATGTGAACACGCGCGCGCGAGTGTGTACGTGCGTGCGTGCGTGCGTGCGTTTTTCGCACAATAGTCACTTCGGCTATTGAGTAAAAGCAGAATACGCAATTCGCGGAGTGAGCAAAATGATGGCTTTCGTAGAACTGATCCCGTACGGGCAAAAACTGTTAGAAATGGTACTGTCCTGGAACAAGTTAGCAATTCCGAATACCTGGGCTACAGTGTGTCTTATAATACAAGCAACGACGTTGTGAATAAGTTGCATAAGTTCAACCTTATGTGCGGGACCATTAGGCGAATCCTTAAATAAGCAAGTAACGGGACACGTCTACAATTCTACAAGGTGATGGCTCTTCCCACACTTCTTTATGGGTCTGAGAATTAGACTTTAATGAAAGGCCAGTCTAGTTGCATCCTAGCGGCTGAAATGAGATTTCTCAGGCACGTGCCAGGGTATACTCTCCATGATCGTAGAAGAATCACAGATATACGACAGGAACTGAACATTCTGAATATACTCGACAGGATCGCGTGCCAAAAATAGTTTTGGCAGTGGTTCCTGGTGGCTTAACATCCGTAATTCAGCCTTTAAATATTTCTAAACCGTTTAAAGGTAATTTTAGAAAACTTTATACACAATGGGTGTACGATGGTGACCATGCGTACACAGCGTCTGGAAAACTGAAAATACATCCGTTTCACTTGTATTAGAATGAATCGCAGTAACGCCTGGAAAGCAGTAAAATATGAAACAGTTATAAAAAGATATAAGAAATGTGGTATTTTAAACAAGCTGGATGGTAACGAAGATTGTGCGCTTTGGGATGACAGTGCATCAGAAGAATCAGAAGAGGAGACTAATGCAACACTGCCTTCTTCAGAAGCAGATGAAGAAAATTAATAAGTGCAAGTGCTATGTGATTTTTAGTTATGTAAAAACTAAAATGAGTTTAATAATTCCTTTTTGTTTCTGCAAATAAATAAGCACTGTAAGTACATTGTTTCTACTGTTTTGTATTAAACACTTTTTTGCATTGCATATTCAACGTTGAAAACAATATAAACCTATATTTTTATTACGTTATAATGAATTTTTTTTAATTGGGGTGCGCATTACACGAGGGCGCATTATAGGCGTGAAAATATCATCATCTTCGTATCGTCATCATTATTTGGAAGAAAGAAAGTACTAGATCTGTTGATGAACGCACTAGATCATCAAAAATTACTACATCTCATACAAAAATATCTAGGGATGGTGACAGTGCTGCTGCTATTTTTCCTTGCTTTCCTTAAAGTGAGCGTCATGAGTCCGACTCCCTCGACTCTCCTTTACATTAAAGGCAGTCTAATTTTCTCAGCATATTTTCCTCGTTTAGGACTTTAACATTCAAGAAAACCAGGAAGTGCATGAATAAAGTAAATAAAAAGAGGTGTTTAGGAATTCAGTTATAGTAGCCACAAGGTAAATGTGCATTAAAAAGAAGAAGAAGAAGAAGAAGAAGAAGAAGAAGAAGAATCTGTGAAAAGAATACAGCAAACCGCTGGGGGGCATCGTACTTATTGCGTGTATATTGGAATACAAAGAAGTAAAATTTAATTTGTTTCCTCATTTTGCAGTGCCGACTCCGTGGCTTATATAACGGAAGCTGTATTTTTTATATTTTCTTTATATTGCGTTCACTTCAACTATATCTTTTTATACCCTTTGAGTTATTTTTTATAATCATACACTCAAACCTTTGTGTTTTCATAAAATTTTGTAGTAAAATTGCTCTAGAACAAAAATGTCTATAACATTTATTTATGTCTTCATTTGTGTAGTACACGTAAAAAGGTATTTTCTGTAGTCGGAGACTAAGTCTGAAATTAAAAATACGTATAGTCGAATATTGCACCTTTACGAACATTTTGTACGGTATGAAGGCATGGATTCAGACAAACAATACTAAAAAAATGTTATCAGAACTTCAGCTTGCCAGGTTGTAAGGATGTGGTCTAAGGCTGTTGGGTGCAAAGGTTTCGGCCATGCCTTCGACTGCCATCTCCCGTGCAGAAGGCTGCAACACACTGACCAAGGTTTCACAGTCAGTGACCACTGAACCGTGGTTAAGGCTAGTGGCTGTATTGTGTGTGCGGGATGTCGTTGCACCCGTGGCTTGATTGCAGCATCTGGAGCGTGTCCAATGGCTGCCAGTAGTTACACGTAGTGCTGGTACAATTCAACAGGTAGCCTAATACTGGAAAAGGAAACCGTTAACCAGTTAACTGCGAAGGCGGGGGAGTAAAAACTTTTTGATTTTAAAAACACTGCCGCTGGTACCGATTCGAGCAACAGATGATGCCCGTCTCAAGTCCAGTCAGCAGACGCCCTGAGGCGTCGGTCGCTCCCCGCGGGCGGAGAGCCTCCGTGCCGGCGATCGATGACACCGACAAGCAGTCGACTCAGCGTGCTAGGAGGTGGTCAGGAAGGAGAGAAGGACAGTTTCATTGATAAACTCTGGGCTGAGGACTGATGTTTTTATTTTAATTTAAAGACGATACCTTAATGGCGGGTCATCAAGAAGCGCCCGAGGGCGCTTGACCCGAATGGGCGGTGGTGGTGGTTCTGGTGCACTCATGCTTCGTAGGTAAGGGAAAGTGGAGGTCGAGGCTCTAGCAAAGAGAGTTAGAACCAGCGACCGGACAAAGGTAGGAACACGGAGACCCCTTCTAATCACGTAGTTCCATAGAAACCATTAGTCAAGGATCGAAGGGTTCGGGACTGGAAAGCTTCCAGCCTACACCTGTTGGTGGTGGATAAAAGGACCACCAAGCGGAAGCCGCATAGGTCAGTACAGACCTGAGAAAAAACAGATAAATGGTCAATTTCGTGCGCATGGCCAGGCGGCTGCGACACGAGAGGAATGGAGATAATTTGGCTCGGACGCCACGAGCCTTGGTAAGGGTTTCCGTCGCGTGGGCGTTGAAGCAAAGGCGCCGATCGACCCGAACACCTAAATACTTCAACGACTCTTTGTACGCGATGGGCCTTCCTTCCAGGGAGAGGGGCTGGCATCGGGAGATGGACTTACGAGCGAAGCAGATCGCCTCGGATTTCTCTGTGTTGATCGTAACCCGCCAGTCCGGAACCTGGTTCAACTGACGCTGCAGCTTTGTACTCGCACATCCCGGGGACAGGGAACTGCAGTGACACATACCATCGTCAGCGAACAAAGACAACGTGACTGCGGGTAATACAGGGAGGTCGTGAGGACAGATCCTGTGGTAGCCCGGCGGCGACGGGTCGAACTGTAGGACAGGACCCGTCGCCGCTCACCCTGAAGGTTCGGTCGTTAAGAAAAACACTATGGACGATGGTATAGGGGAATTGGCGAGTTTGAAGAGAAGACCTTCGTGCCAGACTTTATCGAAGGCCTTGCTCACGTCCAACAGTACGGAGGCCATAGCCGCTCACCTGTTGGTGGCGTCTGTCAAGTGCGTAACAACGCGGACCAATTAAAGCGTGGTCGAGTGCTCTGTACGAAACCCGAACTGTTCGCTGCGGATGAAACCATCTACCAGCGGCGAGATGCGAGCCAGCAAGAGACGCTCGAACATTTTCTAGATGACTGGCAAGAGAGAGATTGGGCGATAGCTTGTGGGAAGCTTTCGCGGCTTGCGTGGCTTCGGAATCATAACGATGTTGGCTGTTTTCCACATTGGCTGTGAGCTGGACATCCATATTTATAAACGTTTCGAGTCCGCACGAAACTGTTGTCCGACACCACCAGCCAATCAGAAGAAAGGCAAATTCTTATTGGTTCGCCACAACTTGCGTCCAAAGAGCGCTCAATGAGAGGGACTCAACTCGCCGAGTCATTACAATAGATGCATGTTACTGAATCTGGACAGACTCCATATGCAAGCGAGGAAAATACGCACTCACAGACAACAAGTCGGCATTGGCCAGTGCGTGCTCCGCTATAGCAGACTCAAACGACAGTAGCGGCTGTGTTCATCAACGCGGGCATGGACACTGCGTTTCGTAGTTCCGATGTACAACCGGCCGCACGAGCAAGGAGCTCCATACATTCGGCACAACGAGAGCGCGCCCTGACTTCCTTCATTGGTCTCAGAAACTGCTGGATTGTCTTGGTCGGCTTGAATATTGGTTTCACGCGCGCCGGCTCACCAACCTACCAATATGGTTACAGGAGGTATGAGTTATGAGCCTAATAAATGGACATGGGCAACACAGCGAAGCCAATCAATATTCTCCTGAGACACCGACTCCAACGGTCTGGGTGTTCTTCTCGGCCGGAAATCAGATAGATAAAATAATTAATTATCAAAATAAATAAATTTTAAATAAATAAATTTTTAAATATTTTTCACGAAAATTAAAAATGCGCCAAAATTCCTGCTCACAGATATTGGTCGAATAGAGAGGGTTAGAAAATTTAAGTATCTAGTGGAAATAATTCAAGAGAATGGTTTAGAAAGGATCTGCTATAGAAGAAAGGATTCATAAAATTTAAAGGGCATATGGTATAACTAAAAATATTTACAATAAAAAGTGCATATCTAAAAATGCGAAAATAAGGCATTACAGTACAGTAGTGAGTACATAATGCCTATATGCAAGTGAATGTCTAGGATTTAATTATGATTTAGACAAAGTAGAAATATTGGAAAGACGAATTATTAGGAAAATAATTGAAAAACTTCAGAAGGTTGGAAATTAAGAAGTAATTATGAAATATATCAAAGTATAGAAAATATAACAGAAACAATGAGAAAAAGAAGACTATTGTTTTTTGGACATTTATATAGAATGGACAACAATAAGTTAACAAAGCAGATCTTCAAATATCTGTGGGGAAAGAAGTCAACATCAAGTTGGATTAAAAAAGTCCAAAAGTATTTAGAAAAAATAATAAAACCGCAGAGGAAGCAACTGGAAGAGAAGTTTTTCGGGCAAAAGTGTTAAAAATGGAAGGAGTCCAGGATAGCAGAAATAAAAAACGCAGGTTCAAAGTAGACTGAAGACAGGAAGAAGAGACACAGTGAAAAGATGAAAGAATATTGGAGAAAAAGAAAAAAAACAAGGAATAAAGAATTGAAATTGGCATGTGGTCCTCAGATGGCCGATACAAAAAAAAAAATAAATAAATATTAAATAGCCTCAGAGAGAATTTAATATTTATAAAAGTTTGAAGGTCCGGAAGTGTAAGGCTATTAATAAGTGGATGACGTAAAACAAAGAAAAACAGGGCATATTGTGCACTGATGAATAATATCTTCCACAACTGACTGTACAAGATAGAATCCAAAAACGATGCAGTGTAGGTAGAGAAAGGCAGATATACGTGGCTGCTTTGGCTGAAATTACGAGGTGTGTAACTGTAACTATTAGGCTGCTGCGATCGCCAGTCTTAAAGGTACATCATAGCAGTTTCAAATAAATACTATGAAATACAAAATGTGTTGATATCTCGCCTTGTGTCGAGATACTGATAGTGCAACGCGGGTAACTGAAGTCAGAGATTTGTTCCAGAACTGTTCCCTCAAGAATAATTTTTGACCTGACTGGACACTTTCCCCAAAAACCATGATTTTTGTTTACTGCTTAGAACCAGACTCAAACTTTGTAACTGAAGTTTCTGAGAGGAACAAAAGGTTGCACGCGAGACACGCGAGCACATTAGAGAAGAGCTTCAGGTATTCTCTATTAACGATAAGATCCAGACACATCGCAGGGATTCGTTACAGTATCTGGACAGAATGGAGGATGGACGACTATCTAAGGTTTTATTTCGTTATAGGCCCTTTTGTACAAGAGACGTAGGAAGATCGACAGAGAGATGGAGAGATGCTCTATGAAGACGTAACAGCCAAAGTGCCTACTCCGTGAGATGCAGAAGGAGAAGGGTATACAAAATGTTCCCAAAAAGTGGTAAAAAATTTTGTTCGGCAAACTGAGGGACAAATGTCTAATAAACGTATGATGAAAACTACTTCATTTTCAGTGTGTATGCGTTTTTATTTTTTAAAAACCGATTACTGCTAAATTCGATGTGAAGTTGACATTTTGTATGCACTGTAAGTGCACTGTTTCTTATAAGTGCAAAACAAACTAAAAAGTTATTTTAAAATATGTTTAAATGGCAACTAACTGAAATTTTTAATTTTACAAAAATCAATACTTTTAACAAGATACGTGTCAGTACATTAAAAATTAGACCTTTTATTTTCAATCCAACGATACAACAGCTGGGCCGTTATGTAGCTGTTTACTGAATTTGAATAAAACACAGCACCATCATTATCATCATCCTTCTTAACGGTTTTAGGCTTTAGCAGTCTGTTCCTATTCCACAGTCCACCTTTCCTTATGTCTACCAACTTTCCTTCTGCCCCTAGGATTGTAATCTTTTGCTATCTTCGGTATTCTACTTTCTTTTTAAATAGGTTAGATACCTGATAATCCTTCATACAACTTACTTGGTCGCTTGCACGACGCGTTTCGGGATCAAGGTCCCATCTTCAGGTCCTCACTCGGGTCGAGCTCGTCAATTCATAAAAACACACACATAAAACTTAAAAAACACTGAATTAAAACACTCATACTGCGCGAGAGGGGACGATGCGCATCGTCGAGAAAGTAAACATGCACTGGCCGCATAAAGTCGAAAGCAGAGATAAGTTGGTCGTACTCTTCATGTCTGTGCCAGTTTTTGTATCACAGTATCGAAGAGCGCATTGGATTTGAACGACACCATATCGTTCAACAGGCACTCTTTCTGTGACTTGGCCGTCATCTACTTTCTTCCATTCTATCTATGCGTTGAATCCATTTTCTTCTGCATTCTTTAATCATTTCATTAACTGCAAAAATATCAGAATCACTTCTTATCTCCTCATTTCTTATATGATCTTGACTATTACACCTTTTTGACGGATCTCTGAAATTTCATTTCTGCTGTTTGTATCTTCTGTTCATCTTTTTTCTTTATGACCCAAGTTTTACAACCATACAGCAGTGTAGGTATTGCCATTGTTTTATAAAATTTTATTTGAGTTTCCTTTCTAGATAAAACTCAACACACAAGTGTTGTAATTACACTTGTTTCATAACAAACACTTTGCCTGTTTGGTCAAGTAAATATTTTCTTAGAAAAAAATATATTAACCTCGTTATTTTTTACCCGAATTCCATAAACAAGGTATCGTGTTTGATTGAAAACAAAAGGCCAAATTTTTTATGAAATAAGATAATGTTTGATATAAGTAATTACTTTTGAGAAAATTAGAATTAAAATTCATTTCATTCATTACAATTCAATTACTCGCAGTTTTGAAAATATATAAAGCAATATTTGGTGTATTTGTACTTATAAGAAATATTCCGAGGATGACAAGTTACAGTTCGGAAGGTGACAGTTAATGTAGTATAATATGGTATATGTTCAAACAAAGTAAATATATTATCGTACAAAACGAGTAGGCCCACTATATATTTTAATAGATATAAGAAATAGTACACTTACTATACACCTTTAAAAATTTTCAGCAGAAATTAATTATTTTCATAAAGACACATCTAGACGTGTATAAAGAAAACAAAGCACTTTTTGCTCAATACGTATTGCAAATTTTTCTTGAGTTTAATGAGTAGAATCATTACCCGAAAATTGGCACCATCTATTGGGAACGTTCTGTATATTAAAATAAACACTACTTAAACCTAAGATTTTATTGTGAATAAATATTATTCCTTCCTTTTTTTGGGTGGTAACCATCTACGGGCTGCTATTAAACAGCTTCCTTCACTCTTTGCCTCCTCGATATTTCAGGATGGCATTCTAAGTCAAACGGAAGGGAAATCCTAACCATGGGAATAGAAGATTTTTCCGCAACGTTTCGGTAGATCCGTCTCAGACATATTCGGCCAGATTCCTCACCGATGACTTATGATTGACTAAGATAATCTGCCAAAACGTTCGTTGCGGGACACCCTTCGGGGAACGCAGGCAGACACAGCACAGTACTCAAAACGATAAAAATTTTCTCAATCAAGCTACCTGCCTTTTCGCAGCCGCTTTATAGCTGCAGAAAATTCTGAGGATTGCAACACAAATCATTGTATTCATATTGTTACGACGCTCTACTGATCGTCGTATGGTACAGTGGAAGACAAAATACAAGACACCAATTAAGTCACCAAAAACCAGCTTTAATTATCACAATTAACAATCTGTAATCAACACGTTATTCAACAAGATTATACTCGTACAATAACTCAAGTTAATTTGTCCACACCAATAATAATGTCAACTAATAGAGTCGCGCACATTAATCACTTTTCACGAATGACCACTTGAACGCACAGAGTAATAATCGCCCGAAGTAAACTCGAACCTCACTTGAATAAATCGCCACTTAAACTGAAACTAAGCGTCGCTGAATGCTTGTATTTATACCCCGCTGAGATTCCGGAATAATCCATAATACGCGTCAACTACTAGAGAACACTAGAGCGTAATTGATTGCGGCCTTGAACACAGTGCGCGCGTGGTACCGGTATGGTCTGGAATAGTCTAGTTACGGACGCGTGACAAGTGTCACGTAATTTTCCTTCATTTCAAAGTAACAGCAGTACGCACACGCGCGCACACATTACAGCTGGAATAGCCGAGACACACGTAGAATGTTCTCTAATGGCGTAACAGTATGTTACCTTCATGCCTCTCTGTATCGTTCGATTGTATCAAAAATATCTTCTATGCTCAACGTTTGTGGACTAACATAATCAATATACGATGTTTCAATAATATTTCTAACATATGTATTAATATATATATATATATATATATTACTTTAATATTTATAACTAAATTTACCTCAAGATATACTTCTTTCCTATTAGGAACATGTTTCGAGAGTTCCTATTCTCTCATCTTCACCCTTCGCCATCTTGTTTCTGGTGAAGTATTTGTGTGTTGGCTTCTGGATGTTATTAAGGTAGTTTGTTGGCCTTTGGTCTTTTAAAGTTGCCTAAAATGAACAGCCTAATAAAAATACACAAATTAAACAACCCAGTACGTCCATTAATCAATTTCAAAAAAGCTCCTACATACAAAATAGCAAAAATAATAGCACAAAAACTAAAAAGTAACCATCTAACAAATAACCATCATAACATAAAAAATACATACGAATTAATAGACAAACTAAAAATAATAAATATAAATGAAAATACATTTTTCACATCATATGACATAACAAACATGTACACCAACATCCCAGTAGAAGAAACAATTGACATAATAATAAACAAACGTATAGAACAAAATGAAAACAAACAATATATAACCGAAATAAAAAATAGTCTCCAACTAATACTAAAACAAAATTACTTTGAATTTAATAGCAAAATTTATCAACAGAAAGAAGGTTTAGCAATGGGATCACCATTATCAAGCATAATAGCAGAAATATTCCTACAACACATAGACACCAAAATACAAAATATCATAAAAACACATGACCCAGATGGCATATGGATAAGATATGTAAATGATGGACTATATGTATCAAATAACAAAAACACAAATGCAGAGAAAATATTGAAACAAATCAATAACATACATCCCAAAATACAATTCACAGAAGAAAAAGAAAAACATAACAAAATCAACTATTTAGACATAACCATCACAAGATACAACAAACACATACAATATGCAATATATAGAAAACCAACTTCCACTAACATCATTATACCTAACCATTCTGACCACCCACCACAACATAAAATGGCAGCATTTTATTCGTTATTTAACAGAATGTACAAAATACCCCTAAACAAACAAGAAACTGACAAAGAAAGAAATATAATATACCAGATTGGTTATGCAAATGGATACAATAAAAATACTATGATCAAAATAGAAAATAAAATCAAATACAAAATAAAAACTGAACAATTAAGAATTAATCAAACTGAACAACACATAAATAATAACAACAACAAAAAATGGGCCACATTCACATATATAAATAATAAAATGACAAAACTAACAAAACTATTTAAAAACACAGATATAAAAATAGCATACAAAACTAATAAAAATAAATTACAAAATCTAAATAGCTCACACAACAAAGATAATACAACAACCAACAGTATATACAAAATTGAATGCCAAGATTGCAATAAATGTTATATAGGACAAACAAAAAACAGCTGAAAAAACGTTATTTTGAACACCTAAATGCATACAAAAAACCAAATATATATAAATCCAATTTAGCCACACATGCAATAAACACAGGACATGAATTCCCAGACATAACCAATGTAACACTAATAAACATATACCACACAGACTAACAAACTACCTTAATAACATCCAGAAGCCAACACACAAATACTTCACCAGAAACAAGATGGCGAAGGCTGAAGATGAGAGAACAGGAACTCTCGAAACATGTTCGTAATAGGAAAAAAGTATATCTTGAGGTAAATTTAGTTATAAATATTAAAGTATTATATACATCAAGAAACGGACTGTAGCAGAAAGTGATTGAAATATATATATATATATATATATATATATATATATATAAGTCATATTATTATATATACTATAGATATATTTCTAAAAATACACCTCTGTTGCGTCAGTTCGTTAATATTTACGTGAAACAATAACTCGTTTTACATTCATCCTGTAACATAGGCAGAGCCATAATGAACCGCCATAATGTAGGTTGGAAAAATCGTCTAACCAAGGAGAGGGAGACGGACGCGTGTCAACATTTTGTTGTTTTCCACTGCCAACAAGATCGCCGCTCCGAGTGGTCCAGTCGCGTCATGGAAATACATTGAGAGAAGGTGGTTGTTTTTTTATCAGTAAGCAAATATAGGTTTAATGTGTATTTGATATTTTCCCAGTTGAACTGGACGCTCCCTATAAATCAATATCCACCCGCTTGTTATTTGTGGAGTCCTCTCGCTGACGTTGCATTCAGTTTTTCTTCTATATCGACATCGTGCATCGGAAATATTTCACGTCGCGCCAGTGCCGTCTGTATCGCATAACTCATGTGTCGACAACAATGACCGTAGATTCCGATCTCAAATTAGATTTACGGTGTTCTGTGGCGGCCGGTTGGTTGGTAGTTCTGCTGTAAAACCAACAATAGGTGACATCGGCCATCGCGTGGAAAATTTTTTTACATGAAATTTGTGACTGTTTTAAAAAATTTAACTACGATATTCTTCTGTGTACGTCAATTTTGTAGATACTTCTGTGTACTTCTGTGTAGACAAAATAATGTGTTTTTGTTGAAAATTAAATATAACTGTATTAAACATTTTGCAATTTTTTTAATTTAAGTTTATGTTTATTTGCAATCACAAAATATTGTTACGACAGTCTCACGGATCGTCGTATGGTACAGTGGAAACAAACTACAGACACCAATGAAGTCACTAACAACCAGCCTTAATGAGTCACAAATAACAATTTAAAATCAACAAGATACTCTCATACAGTAATTCTAGTTAAATCTGTCCACATGCAATAATAATGTCAACGATTAGAGTTCCACACTAATTGTAACACAATAATCTGGTCACCACAATACTTTGATCATCACTGGAATAAATCGCCAGCTGTAACTAACTAACTAAGCCAGCCGTCGTTGCTTATATATAGCCTGCAGACGTCGCAGAATAATTTTCCATGCCAGCATAATTTGCGTAGTTCACAAGCACTCTAAAGCTCTAGAGGTCTCCTTGTGTGCACGACCTTGACAGAGATACGCACCTGCTCGGCTAACAAAAAAACGTGTAGAACGATACTCTCGACTGTTCGAGAGCGTTCCGCAATTATCATAACAATATAACATACACAACACATACACAAATAATTCTTCTTCTTCATCTCATCTTCAAGGATTAGGTTATATAAACCTGTTCTGGCACCCATCTCATCCTCGAACTACCCACATCTCTTCTACCAATGGCTTTATAGTTCAGTGCCGCTTTCGGCAATCGATCCTCTGTCATCATTTTGCAGATGATTCCACCATTGTCGTCTGTAATTGAAATTGAAATAATTTCATTTATGTCCCTTACTTCGAGTTCTGCTCTGATGTCTTCATACCTTACTCTATCTTGCAATGTATAATTTAAAGTATTTCGAAGAAACTGCATTTCAGCACTCTGAGTCCTTCCGCTTTCCTTTTTTGTCATGTCTCACTCAAATAAATCAATGTGGGTGTTGCAATTGTCTTATAAAATTTAATCCTTGTACTGTGTCTTGTTTTATTTCTAAGATTTCTACGAATCGTACCATAAATATTCCTAAATTTATTTACCTTCTCTCTTATATCATATTCAGATTCGTAGCTTACTGCACAGACGAGATATTTGAAACGGGTCATTTGTCTTAAGTGCTGTTGTTTATAACTATCTTCGTCCTCACTGGACACATACCTTTAAAGGGCAAATAATGCTACGAGTAAATTTGTTGAATTCATGTCGAGGAAACTATTCAATGAATTATCAAGTGGTGTCATTGTATCGAGCATATAATCAAGGAAGAAGATAAAGTCTAAGAACTGTCAAACATTATCGACGTAGTTGTGGACAGTCTTATCAATCAATAATAACGCTGACTCAAACGATGATAGAAGTTCCGATGCAGATGTGAAAGAGATTGAATTACTCTCTGACAGCAACTGATAATATACAGTATATTGGTAATTATCACGGCTTCTATTTTCGTTGTAAATAAACTTTATTGTTTTGTTTTGTTGAGTTGTTTAAACGGTTAATAAAAAAAAGTCATAAACTGTTGTTATAAAATATTTCACTCTCGGTCTGACACATTCACACAAGTTTTACATAGGTCAGGACAAATTATTACAATTTACATGTGTTTATACAGTATGAATATTATATATTCCCTATCTGTACCGCTTCTATCAGAGTGACACACCTCCAATTCAAGCAGTAAATAGCGTTTCAGAGGTACCATGCATGTTTGTTTACATCAGGTTTAAACTAAAGGCGGAAACAGTATAGGCACCGAGAAGGGAAAAGAATTTGAGAGTGTCTGTGTGCGTGTGGTGTGTAGATTCCCTAATGTGGTGAGGGGTACATTTTGACCTGCGTGAACACCTTTTTTTTTACTTAAAATTATAACATCTTAACTTGTGTTATAACATAGAGAACCCGCATTAATTGGTTCTGCCAATTATACAGGCTGCCTTCGTTGTGACGAGCTGAAAATTAATCACAACACCAAAACAATTAATATAAAAGGAAACAGGGGAAGGGGAGACTGTTGATTTATGCACTCAATTTACTCTGTACTAAAGATGACATCTCTTTATTACATAATGAGATTAATTGCTCTACTTAAAGTTCTCAACATATATAGTTCAACAGCTTACAGTTTACAAAATGGTTATTTATTTTATTCTTTCACAAGGGCCCTCAAAATAAAGATGTACATCAATTTAATTTCCTCCACGGATCAGGGATTGAATATAGTATGTTAATAATGGTCACCTCCCCATATACAATCTTGAAAATTGTGCCATTTGAAGAATGGACTTTATTAACCTTTTTAAAACAATAATGCTTTCAGTTTAAACTTTTACTCTTTTACTATTAACAGTTTTATTTGATTACAGACTACATCTTACATATAATGTCTGTTTTTAAAAGTCTTAAAGTGTTAGTTAAATTGTCTTTTGTTGATTATAATTTTAGTATCTCATAACCATGGAAGACAAGCCTCCATGTCACCTGTGGTTTCCTGTAGTTGATGCAGATTTGGCTCTTCGGTCCTCGGTGTGTTTCCTGAAGGTCTGTCGTTACTTTATTATCCGGTGACGGTGAAGTTCCTGACGTATGTTAAATCATTCTGGGTGTGGTACTCTCTTCTTAGATGACTCTAGTACTTCTTGTTGTTAGAATAAATAAAGCAAAAAGTTTGTTTCACTGGTATTCACTTCACATGATTATTTATTAGTTGAATTTCACCTCATGGTTCTAGTACTGTATTAATTACATAATTTCTTATTTAAGATTTGATAGAGATGTCATCGGCGCACAATTTAGTTATTAAGATATTCTTTAGCGAACTTTCACATATTTATCTCTGCGTCGCGAACCAACGCTGTGCGCAGCTTACGGCGTGAGCGCTCCATTGCAAGTGGGTTAATAGTTAAGGGGTGAGAGTAGTAATCTCGCGTCATTTACTATTCAGCATAAAAGTAGTTCCATGTTCCTTCTTTATTTAAAGGATTAAAGTTTGACTATTTAATTAATCAGAGATATTCTTAATTACAGACGTTATTAAAGTATCAGAGATATTCTTAATTACAGACGTTATTAAAGTACATTACAGTGGTCTTGTTTAATTCTTTAAATAATGTCAAATTTACAGGTATTATTAGTTTGTTTAGGGGTCGGAATTCAAGTTAATTCCGGTTAGCGCATGTCTATGCAGGATTAATTAACAAGGTTTACCCTTTCTGTACACTCGTATTCCTTTTTACTTTATTATTATAACTCCTTATTAAATATTATTATTATTTAATGATAGCAATAAGATGTAGTTTAAATGTGCGATTTTATTAAAATTTTAAAATTCCTCAGCCTTCACATTACCTATTTATTAATTACCATATTTTTTATTAATGAAATCGTCACAAAATTGCTTAAACTTTTCTGTCATTTTTGCAGATGACCCCACCATTGTCTTCTGTAAATTTCAATAATTTCATTTATGTCCTTTACTTCGAGTTCTGCTCTGATATCTTCATTCCTTATTCTATCTTGCAATGTATAATTTAAAGTATTTCGAAGAAACTGCATTTCAGCACTTTGAATATAGCCGCTTTCCTTTTTTTTTTTTTTGTCATGACCCACGCCTGGTATTCTTGCGTGTAATATAATTTTGGTAGATACAACCACGTATTTTCATTGAGTATGCATGTATTAAAAATTTAGAAATTAATTTTTTATTTATTGACATTAATGTTTATTTACAATCGCAATGGTAGACCTATAGAAAATTGTTCTACGAGTAAATTTGTTAATTACGTCAATGCAGGGCTGACGACGAGTAAGTGGAGGAACCGAGAAGGGAAAAGAATGTGATAGTTACTGTGTGCGTGTACTGTGTAGTTGGATTGCCTATGAGTTGAGGCGTAGGTTTGAGTTTCGAATGCCAAACGTTGTCGTGCAGCTGGGGACGCAAAGCGCGTCAAGCGTGGCGTCAAGGGTTCGTTGAAGGACTAGTTAGTGGGCCAATCAGAGCGGAGTATACAGAAGGGGAAACTAGAGTGTTTTAAAACAGAATTATTGATGGCAGGTTCGGCTATCCAATGTATTCGTATGGAGTAAGTGAACCTAAAACTCTCAAGGCCAGAGTTTTCTTCTTCTTCTTCTTCTTCTTCTTCTTCTTCTTCTTCTTCTTCTTCTTCTTCTTCTTCTTCTTCTTCTTCTTCTTTGACTTCCTTATTAGGACTCTGTCCTTTTCTATAACAAACAACGTTCGTACATGCTATCACTCCACCTCTTCCTTGGCCGACCAATGCTCCTCTTCGTGTTTGCTTGGCTATCTCTTGCCTTTTTCAGTAGCCTTGTGTCATCAATTTTTGATGTGTGTTCATTCCGTATCCTTCTTCTTTCCGCAATCCAAGAATTAATATCTGTTACATTACACATCTCTCTTATACTATTGTTGGGAAACCATGTCTTTCCCAGCACCCTCCGTAATATAGTCATTTCTATGTCATTTTCTTTGAGACGTTGCGTAATGAAAACGTCTCAAAGAACGTTTGGCCTCTAATGCGTAGGACGTATTGTACTTTTGTAAACCCCAGTGTTTTCTTCTTGTGTGAGATATTTATAATTCCGTATAAGGTTACTCATGAATCCAGCAGTTCCTTTGGTTTCATTAACTGGTGTTCTACTTTTTCATTTGCCCTATTGTTACTTGTAAGCCTTGTTCCTAAGTAGTCTATCTGCATTACTTGTTCTGTCATTTATCACAAGCTTACACCTTAATGGGTCAAGTGAAATTGTCCGAGTTTTCCAGGCTGAGGTGATCAAAAGTGTATCGAGCTTTTAGGCCGTGGTCTAATATTAATATTCGTTAAAATACCAGACTTTGGCCCGTATCCATGGCGGCAATCTTTAGTGGAGCAGGAACTAGATATTCACAACACGAGAGGGGATGTGCAGACGAAGGGCTAAGCCTGTCACCCGCTACTAAGCTTGAGTCAAGCACAACTCTACTCAGCTAGGTATTGACGTCCGTTAACGAACCAATTGGCCGAAACATAATTATTCTGTAAGTATATTTTGTTGTAGCTGTTCATGGTGTTACCATCATTCAGAATGCAACAGCTGGGTGCAATCGATTTCGTTGTGAACTCATTGGCCAGATTTAACCATGTCTAAGCACCAGCCAATAGTACGTATTGAAGAAGAGGGTCACATCCTGTCACCTGGATCGGTATCAGTACCAGTGCCACTACATAAAGCTTTCATCCCTCGTCATCTAGCAAAAAGCGCGTTGGCGGTTATCTTTCCATTTATAGAAACTTGTCGACGAACCAGCACAGTTATATTTTGGCAGCCATCAGGCTCGACACGGATGCTCCAGTCCAGCCACGGGGGCAAAGACACTTCGCTTAATCAATGCTACTGATACAACCTTCAAGTTTGTCCATACTCAAGAATCTATGTTTCAATATCTAGATCGCCTCCCTCTGCAACCGGGCTACGGACACCGACGAGTCGATGTGAACACGGCTTTATGGCTTTCAGTGGCCAACGCAATCCTCCGTTACAGGCGACTTTTCAGTCTGACCAAGCCGGCAATATTGCCGGTGTTCAGCGAAGCGCGGGTTGACATTACGCTTTTTAATGCTGATGCACACATGCCTGCAGGAGCAGTACAGTTTCTATCCGCCGCACGAAGCAAGCACATCACTGGCCCCTTTTACCGATGGCAGACCTTGTTCGATCCTCTGTGTCGGCGTGAAGACAGTACACACTCCACGCCGCTCGAGCAACTTCCCAATATGGTCCGTTACACTACTGGCATAGGGTAAGAACGCCGTGGCGACCACCTGCTGTTTCTCCGACGCGTCAGCTCCGCTAGATCTCACACTCCGGGTGGAGTACTTGTGACTGCCAGCAGGTAGTTAATATGGAAGTTTGACCTTTTAAAGTTTTCAGTTGGTGTATCGATCGATCCTGCTGTTGTCTGGACTGAGGGGCGGAGTTGCGTACCGGCCGGAATTGAGTTTCAGGAGGAGGGAATCATCAAGGTCGGAGAAGAGTTTGTTCAGGGATGAAGGGTTACGTTGCTTGTTGAAAGCGATAATCGCAAACATAGTTTGTTTTCATTTCCATAAAACGACACGTTCACATACAACAATTAATAAACACCAGTTATATTGTCGAACACAATTTATGTACCTTTAATCAACCGTCAGTAACATTGCTTTGTTCACGAGAATAATGTAAAATAATGTGTTTTTGTGGAGACTAAATGGATTTGGCAGTAAATCACTTTCATGCCAAGCAAATACGACTACCTGTAAAACATATTACACACTAAATGAAGATAAAATAAAAACGCCGAATGACAACGGTGTCACTGCCAACTGGATATACGAGACACAACTGGAGACTGCTGCACTGTGAATGAGAATTTATGGGGCCAACAACTGTCATGCACAAACTGTGTATAATATAATCTAGTATAGCATCTGTAGTATTGTTTCAACTATAGTACGGAATGTCAAGTTTGATTGCGAATTGAATAATTGAAAACCAGAGCGTTCGATCGTCAATCACTACTGTAAAGACAGTCTCAATAAAGAAAGACAGCACTAAGCAGTCGTACACAACATTCTTGATGTTTACGTTTCCCTTACACACGCTAATGTTGTAAACAGTACATCAACATCTCCACTTCACGGATTGGGCTGCACTGCCTGTTCCGGAAACCATCTCGTCTTCGAACACCCCACACTACGATAACCTGTGGGTTTATAATTCCAGGCAAGTTCGCGAAGACTATCCTCCCGCTTTCTTCCCAAATGCTTACACCAGTTGTCACGAAACGTTTATCACTGTTGTAAGTGTGTTGTGTTACTAAATATATTTTTTATGTGTTAGTGTAGAAATAAAAAATTGTTTATTTTTAAAAAAAAATTTTAATTAAAATTTTTTCTTTTATTCTTTTATTAATTAATTAATTAAGAACAATTAATTAATTAAGTTTCGTGGTGATCCGAAACGTTTATCACTTAATTTAAATGTTTTATAGGCTTTTGGGTATTTGTTAACAAACTCCAGCCACTTATAGGATTGTCTCCAATAGCAATCGATCCTTGTTTATTTTCGGTTTGGAGGTTATCTTCCTTCTGGTGGTGAACTTCTTGTAGTAATTTCTGTTTAAAATAAGGTATTCTGTTAAATGGCTATATTTAGAAATGAAAAACTGTTTAAATGTGAAAGGTATTAGTAATTTTATTAACAATTAGGTATTTTGACTCTTATCGATATGCAAATCGATTCTCAGGGTATCGTTTTGTTATTACAAATTGTTTATATAAAGGTTCTTTGAACAGCTATGTTAGGGAAAGTCAGAGAAATAGGGCAAAGATTAAGAAGTATAACATTACAATGTAAATTCTTAAAATTAACAGTACATATATTCGATTTGAGTATAGAAATAAATAATTATGTTGCAAACCGTCCAGCAGCAGTAGATGGCTGTGTTCAGTTGGGTTGTTGGAAATCAGTAATGGCCGCCGTTGAAGTTGGAAATCGTCACCTCGCAGTTTTGATGTTCAAATAAAGATGTTTTCCGTATGAATTTGCGTCCTGGTGTCTGCAAATCTTCCTTCTGGTGTTGGTGTAGTGTCTCTGGTTCAGTTTTGGTGTTGTATTCGGAAAATTGGTGTAGTTATAAGTCAATTTCACTTTTGTTGGTTATGTCATATGTTAGTTACTTTTTGGTTAAGTTTTATTACTGTTTTATCGGGTTTAATGTTATTTCCACTGGTGTTCTGTACTGTATAATGTTAGTTCGGTGTTTGTAGATGATTATTTCACTGTGTATGACTTTAAAAATGTTTTTTAACGCAACTCGCGATTTTCACTTTCGGATCGTACAATTATTCGCCATACGGTATTCGTAACTAGGTTAATACGGTTAAAATGCTCGTGTCAAGTGTCCCGTACAATGTTCAATAATTAACTAACTAACTTCCTTCACCTCCGACTAAAACCTTAGCCAAAGCAATATTATTACTTCCAGAGTTCGAATTTTATTTTGCATCCTGTGCATGTAATAAAGTAACATTATATAACTGATTATACTTTGGTTATCCTTCAAATTTGTTAGCTAGTTGTTACTTAATTTTATCCTTCAGTTCATTCGGCGTATTTTGATACCAAATAATGCCGTTTTATTAAGTTTTTGATCTAAAATTGATAATTTTTCCTTCATTTTGTATATTCTAAATTTTAAGGTCTAGCTTCCTGTCGTTTTCCAAATTCTGCCATTATCAAGTTATATTTATGATTATTAAATCTCATATTGTATTAAAAGGTTTATATCCCTTTAATTTCTTGCAATTAGATGAATTGGTTAAGTTTTAAAATATTATGTTGGAATATATGACTACCCTCTCCAAATTTTTGAGTTCTGTCATTTCCATTTTTATCAATAATCCTGGCTATAATTTTACAAAATCTTTCTTAGTTATATTTATAATTACATGGCTTTGTTTCTGGTTTACTTTATCTAAATCCCTTCAGTTTAAATGTATTTAAGTACTTAGTTTCTCAGTTTTGATGATGTTTAGTTTTTATCATTTTGCCTAGATTCATAACAGTTTTTACATACAAATTTTTATATAAATAATACATATTGAGTTATACCCTCTCTGACTTTTTGACATTGTAACATAAATTAAACATTTTCTTCTATTAAACAAAATAACAATTAGTATTTGTTTCATACTATTAACATATAACAAATAATTCCAAATAATAGTTGTCTTCAACAAATCAGACATTTTTTATCTTCAAAGCTTAATAATAATACATAACAAATATTATTTATAAAGAATGTTTTTCCATTCTAACATCTTACTTAATTATTAACAATAATACCTGTAACAAATATTTTACAATTAAAGAATGTTAGTGGTTCTGAACTGTTTAAATTTTCTTATTCCCAATACATTTTTTAAATATCTTATGCTACATAAACAAAACCTTATTTACTATACTCTTATTCTCTATATTCCTTATACTAAGTTTTATTAGCAGTTTTTAACTGTTTTTAATTGGGTTTTGGGTAATTGTACCCTGTCACTTCACTTTTTATTCTGTGTCTGCTTTTGTTTTATTAATCATTTAAATGAATGTCATTTAAACAGATTGGCAGTTCTTTGCTAACACATGTATTATACTACCTCTGTACAGAAATTAAGTCACTTAAAAGTTGTATTATTTCATTATTTACATAGTTTGTAAGTCAATAATGAAACATAAGGTTCATTTTTTATAATACTAAAACTGGGACTGGTTCTCTTTACATTCCTTGATTCTATTTCTAAATGGTTATATAGTCTTACTAAAATCAAGAGATCTATTTGTGGGTTACAATGAAGATTTGTTCTTTGGTATTATATTATTATTTCACCTTGGTCCACTTTCAACTCTTACTCTATACACTTTTTTGGTCTTATATCTATTGTACATGTGGGTTTTTGCATTAATACTTTGTTATACTTTTTTATTATTATTATTTTTATTTATTTTTGGATATGGGTGTTTCTTTTTACAAGAGCATTCCTTCTTCTTGTGGATGCTGTCTTCTTCTTGTTTCTTCATCGATGTCATCTTTTCTTCTGGTTTCTTAATAATTGTATTTTCTTCATCTTCTTGTGGATGTCATCGGGTTTTTTGGTTTCTTCTTCACCTACTCTTCTTGTTTCTTCAAATGCATCACCTTTTATGGTGGATCTTGCCTTGTTCTGGGTTTCTTCCTTATCTACTCCTTACCTTCCTGGGTTATATTTTTTCACCTTTAGTTATTAAAAATTGGTTTTGATGATTCATCACTTGTAACATTTATTTTATATGAACTTATATTTTAAATCAATGATTGCACTGTACGGTTGTTCTTAATTAATTCTTTATTATATTGCTTTCTTCGGATTTAACCATGTTATTATATTATTTTAATGATCAATTCACCATTCATTTTTATGGGCTTATCTGTCATGCTACACAGTTCGCCTTGTTTTCCGTAATCTTAACACGGAATTGTGCGTAGACAATTGCAAGTATGTCCTTCTCTGATGTTGAGTAGTGCCGCTCTGCTCCTTTGAAAACTCTGCTCGCGATGACCCTTAGTTTTCCTTCGAAATCCTTCTGGTATAGTACACTTCCCACGGCGTAATCACTAGCATCAGAATAAAGTACATATTTTTCTTCTCGTTGAGGATGATGTAGCATGATGTTTTCTATGAATAAAGTCTTCACTTAGTCGAAGGCTTCTTCTCCCATTTCCATTTTCTTCCTTTCTTTGGTCAACTATAACAAAGGTTCAGTCCTTTCGGCATATAATGACGTAAATCTCCTGTAATATCCAGTTAAACTTAAAAATGGACGTAAACCTTTAAGATTCCTGGGTATAGGAAAGTTGGTTATACTGGTTATCTTGGTAGATGATGAGATGATGTGTCCTAGGAATTGGATGGAAGTTTTTATGAATTTAAAATTTTTTAGGTTTAGGGACATGTTTGCTTACCTAAACTTACGGAATATAGTTCGTAGATTTTGGATATGTCCATTGAATGTCTCAGATATCACTAGAATATCATCTGCGAAGATCATCGTATAAGGTTCCACCTCTGGGCATAATGTTCTTTCCAAACATTTTACAATAGCCGCCAAACTCGTACTTAATCCAAATGGTACTACTTTATGTTGGTAACACTTGTTCTTATACAGGAATGCAGTAAATTTTCTATCCTCTTCTCGGATTGGAATTTGTCAAAAACGTAAACGTAGATCTAGCTTAGTCAAGTAGCGTGCTCCTTCACACTTTGTAAACACCTCGTTCGCATTAGGCGCTCAGTCATATTCTTTCATTATAATACTGTTCAGCTCCCGCATGTCCAGGCTTAGACGAATATCCTCGCTTTTCTTCTTCACTACAACAGGAGGATTTAAGAAGTTGCTGTTGGACCGTTCTATCACGTTATTATCCAGCATGCGACGTATTTCCGTTTCTACTTGTTCCTCGTAATGTAACATTACATTTAGTAATTTAAATTGTAATACTGTATAAATTAAGTTCTCTCATACTATAATTTGCTCGCTTTCTTAAATATAATTTGAAGATGTAAACAAACTATCATAAGTCTTCACATAAAAAATGATACATACATACGCACGCACACACTCACATCACCAACACGTTCACCCAAATATTTAATTGTTTCGTTATGTTTGATATTTCTATTGTATTTCATATACAGGTCCTGAAGATGACAATAAATATTGTCGAAACGTCGACGCAAAATAACTAAAAGTTGTATTATTGACCGATCCTCACTAACCATCCACTAAAACATTCACTGATTGACGGTCACTAAAAATTTAAGGATACAATACAGAACGTTATAAAAATAGAAACCTAAATGTATTCTAACTATATAACTTATATATTCACAGTACCAACTACATTCGTTGTGTGTCTGTGTGCCTATGTGCGTGTCCGTACGGGCGCGCGCGCGCGTATGTACACGCGCACACATGTGTGAGTTAACGAAGTCATCTACCCTCCATTATTCTTAATAATATTCCATCCGCAGGCTCAGGCAGACTGTCTGCGGCCTATCATGTTACATACTCCCTTTCTACCATTTCTTTTTAACGATAATTTTCAGAAAGCTTCCCCTCTCCGAGTTTACGACTTCCTCGTCGTCGGTATATGATAACACACTTACGTATGTCGACGACTTCTCATAAACTACAGAAATAAACGCACAACCTTATTTATTGTATATATACGACCTATGTCTTTGACGTTACTTTTTACTTTTATTTGGCCTTTAAATCTACTCTCTACGGAGAAATGGCTTTTACTTTTCCGTACTATATTTTTTAGGAAAGCCAAGTGTGTGTGTGTGTGTGTGTGTGTGTGTGTGTGTGTGTGTGTGTGTGTGTGTGTGTGTGTGTGTGTGTGTGTGTGTGTGTGTGTGTGTGTGTGTGTGTGTGTGTATAATTACATCTATCTGTCTCTGTGTCTGTGTGACTATGCGTGCCGTTGTTCTTCATCTTTATCGTCTCCTCCTCCTCCCCTCTCCAATCATCATCATCCTCACTACCCCATCTTCCCCAATCTCAATCATCATGATCTTCCTTTTCCTTTTCGATCTTCTTTAGTTCCCGTTGTTGTTCTTCTTCTTCCCCTTCCCCTTCTTCTTCTTCTTCTTCTTCTTCTTCTTCTTCTTCTTCTTCTTCTTCTTCTTCTTCTTCTTCTTTTTCTTCTTCTTCTTCTTCTTCTTCTACTTCTTCTTCTTCTTCTTCTTCGTATTTTTTCGTCCTCTTTCATTTCTGATGCTGTAATATTTGCTGAGTGCTCACTCCAACTTTTGCCGGGAGATAATGGAATGAAAACTAATCTACTCCTTCGCCTCTTAGCTTTTAGAAGATTTTGCTCTGAACAACCTTTCTATCT